>OY757935.1:14169570-14212070 GCA_963585895.1 Sepioteuthis lessoniana
GTATCGCTTTTGGAATCGGTGCTAAACTTTGGTAGCGCAGTCTCAGGTACTGTGTCCTTCA
This sequence comes from Sepioteuthis lessoniana, assembly GCA_963585895.1. NCBI lineage: Eukaryota > Metazoa > Mollusca > Cephalopoda > Myopsida > Loliginidae > Sepioteuthis > Sepioteuthis lessoniana. Next base: position 14,169,632 of record OY757935.1, read on the forward strand.
CCATGGAAGACTTTGGGGTATCTCCCACTAAGGGTTTGTCATCAGTGAAAACATCTGTTTCTATTAGGTCAGAATTTTCAGCAACGACCTGCTCCTTGGTGGGGAACTCCTCAACAAAAGGAACGTCATAATCGACACTTTCACTTCCTCTGGGTGGGACCGTGCACTCGGCCAATGGGGTGAGACACGTCGTCTCCGAGACCAGGGATTCTTCTTCAGATTGTATGCTTGCATTCATCAGATTTTCATTACTCCCATGAACACTCTGTTTCTCATCACTGTCATCAGTATCATCTGTCTCACCAGCAAAGAAGGGGTCTTGCAGGTCCTTGTGGCTGACAAACAGCAGTGAAAATATATTCTCCAGAATTTCCACCCTATAAGACAGCGGGTAGAGATGCAGGAGGTGCTGCTTGACATTCTGCAATTTTTGGGTGACATTTTTATCATAAAGGATCTGAACGTCCCCGCTAGTGAATTCAGAGCTCCACTGAAAATATTCTGAGCCACGGTCACCCGTAGCAGAAGAGGACACTCGGCTGCTGCTCTCACTGGCATCGCTGAGGGTACTGTCCTTACTCCAGCTGCGGTGTCGGGATGAACTCTGAATGTTGTAATATGTTGGGTTCATTAGCTTGGAATGTGCATGCATGGCACCATAGAGGATGGCGTCTTGTACATTCTTCAAGATGCAAAAACTTCGGTAAAGTGCCACATCCCGTTCCTGGTCAATCCCCAACAGCTCATTGGCCGAGTCAGAGTCGTCTTCAGTATCTTCAAAACGTACTGTTTTTGACTTCTTAGGATCATTTTCTGCAAAGAGTTTAAAAAGAAAAAAAGAAAAAAAAAAAAAGAAATTAAAATAAGTTTAGATGATTTAACTAAGAAAAATTTTTTTCTGACCTTTGGGTCACTGGTGTAGCCCATACCTCTCCAGGTCCTTTTACCTTTATTAAAATGAAAAAAAAAAAAAAAATGCTAAAAACATTGCTTATTCATTTTCCTTTTCAATGTTGAAGCCAAAAAAGAAAAATATGCCAACTTCGCAAAATTTTTGTTATTTCACTAAAACTGTTATATTTTTGAAAGAAAAAAAAACAAAAAAAAAAACATGCAGATATAACAAGGGCCAGAATATAATCAAAAATTATTATTCTAAAAGAAGTTTGTTAAAACTAAACTGACACACAAAGTTAAGCATTTTATTTATTTCCATAGAAACGACAACAGATTAAGCAGATGTTTTGTCCCAACAATAATATAACTGTGTTCACTGTTTTTAGAAATGAATAGAAAATATCACTTTCAAAATCTTCCCTTTGTGTGTGTGTATATATATCATCATCATCATCATCATGTCGTGCCGCCCGCACGGATATCCCTGACCCTCTCTCGCCACTTTTCCCTATCGTTTATCACCTCCGGCAGGTCTTCTAGACTACATCCCGTATCTTCACATAACTGTTGTATGTATATTCGAGCTGGTCGTCCTGCTTTTGCTCGGCTATAAGTGGCGGTCCATAGGAGTACATAACATGAGCTCATCTCTGTTCCTCCAGCAATGTCCTGTGTGCCTGGTTCGTCTAACTTGGATAATTTTCGTGATGGGAGGCAGGTGGCCGTATAGTTGGTGCTTTGTGGGGTGTTGCTGCCAGGACTTCTTTAATATTGCTCGCATCCTTGTATAGTTACTGTCTAGCTTCTTTTCGAGCTGTTTTGTTAGCGTCCAGGTGGTGCATCCATACAGCAGTATCGACACGACCACTGCTTGGAAGAAACTGCGTTTCTGGAACTAAATCCAACAGTTTGAAAATGTACATGTATGAAAAAACACAAACTCTTCAGAGGATGACTTTTGTTTTTTGGCAACATGAAACAATTTTGTTTTTTAAAAGTGAAAATATTAAAGATTCATCAAGAAACATTAAACATGCCTTACATGCAACATCTCTATGTATTGATGCAAGTTCAATCACCCCACACACTGTAATGTTGAGGCACATAGACAAATTGGTCTCCCATAGATTATCCCAAAATTCTTCAAATAAAAACATTTTTGGTAAAGCGACTCCTGACTATACCATTGCCCTTAGGAATTCCAGATTTAACCAGTCTTTCCTATCAGGACTAAAAAGAGCACCAACAGGAGCAAAGAACTGAAGATAATCTAGTTTAATTAGCCTTTTAATAAGTATGCCAGGACCAGTATATCCATCATGTTCCTTTGGCTTGTTAACAAACATTTCAGATAGCCTACTCGGTGAATTATTTAAAAAAAATATTTTGAAGTTAAATATTCCTGTATGAAAATTTTTATAAAATTATTACAGGGCATAAAAAACATCCCTCAGTACAAGTACTAACAACAAACCTAGCTGTAACTGCAGCATCAGTGGGGATTGCCCTTTAAATGGTAAATGCCTTGCTGTCAACATAATATATAAAACCATCAATGGGAAGAAAGTTTATTTTGAGGCCAATGAATATGCTTAGAAAATTTGGTTTTATACTCATGAGATGAGATGAGATTTTTTTAATAAAAAAAATATCCATATAGCACCACCTTTATTGATTATTGGGATATTGTGGACAAATACAGGTGTTCCTCCCAGAATGAGTGGATTTGGTTTCTTTGTTTAATGACATATCAACCTTTGTGAGTTATTTAATGCTAAAGCCATTCTTGTAGAAGAACATTAGTGGTTCTATTTAAACCATAGCTGGGAAGATAAGGGGGTTCATACCTTTCCCAAAGGTATCAGTCAGAAAGTGAATATAATAGCACAGCTAGTGTTCAAACTAGTTTACTACAAGGTTGCAGTTGAGTACTTTCAGCTATTACACCACGGGACTCCTCCAGTCAACTGATGAATATCTAGCACTTTCAGCCATTACACCATAGGAGCCTCCTAAACTGACAAGTATCCAGCACTTTTAGCCATTACACCACAGGGACTCTCCAAGTCAACTGACAAGTATCTAGCACTTTTTGCCATTATGCCATGGGGATTCCTCGAGTCAACTGACGAGTATTTAATACCAAATGTAATTTATGTTTAGAAGAAAATCAACAAATTCTACTATTCAAAATTAAAAGAACATTACTTAACAGGCAAAGGTACAGTAGTTTAGAAGCCATACTCTGATTATTCTGATAAGAGAAGAACCAAATTAAAAAAAAAAAGATCCAGGCCATGATTGACAACAATCACAAAAAGTCTGAGTTTCTTACCAGGCGGATAGTGCATGAAGACATTTGGTATTTCTAATACAATATGAAAAAGAGCTAATTTTTATCAGAGGCCATGAAGAACGAGAAAAGACCATGCTGCAAAGCTTTTCAACAAACTCAAGTATCACTTTCAACTGAACATTTTTTGGTTTTTACTCAAATGAGAAAAATTCCTGCCAGGATCAGATAGTGAAGTTAAATCAAACACTCAATCCGCAACATGGTGTTTGGGGTGGTCACTAGCAATGGTGATATTATGCTTTTATTCATCTTTCCACAGTGACAGTGGATAGGAATCAAGTGATGGAAATGAAGACCTACTGTGTTCTCGCAGAAAGAGGGTCAGACTTTGTCTGGCATGTAAGGCCATGATATGAGGAGAGGAAGAAGAAAGACGAGGAAGAAACAATGGTGAAACTGAATTCACATGTTTATTTACTTCTAACAAACCACACACATAAAATCTCAGACTTAACATGAAGGTCTACATTACATGCTGGGAGGAGGAATAGCTGCCCTGGTTCAAGAGGGTGGTTGCTGGAAAAGCCTATGCCTGGCAACAGGACTCTGCGCCATACCACCCAAGCAAGAGAACCCCGTGTTGGCTGTCAGAAAATTTCTGTGGCTACATCACCCCCTAACATCTGGCCATCTAACTCTCCAGATTGCAATTCCCTTGATAATCATGTGGGCAGCACAGTTGAGTGAGAGACTAAAGATGATTTTAAGGCAAGGATAACGGCAACAGCATTTACCAATTTAAATGAGACAATCAGATAGGCCAGCAGGAGATAGTGAAGTTGTCTGGAGGCCGTGGTTGAAGTCAAAGGTGATTTTTTAAAAATAAATCTAATCTATAGTTGGTTGGGTTTTATGGTATATCAAACTTTGTAGGTTATTTAACATCAAATCCATTTTTATGTAAATAGTTCTATTTCAAAAAATTCAGTTTAGTATGAGTATGAAGTTTATATGTCAAAAACATTTCTATTTCAAGTTATTCAGTTTATTCAAACAGTTCTAATTCAGCTATTTCAGTTTAGTATGAGTACAGATTTTGTTAACACATAGTTAAATGTCAAAACAGTTCTATATTAAACAATTCAGTTTAGTGTAAGTACAGCTTCAATGTCAAAAATAGTTCCATTTCAAACAATTCAGTTTAGCATAAGCACACAATTTAAATGTAAGTACACAGTTTATTTGTCAAAAACATTTCTATTTCAAGCAATTCAGTTTAGTCAAATAGTTCTAATTCAAACAATTCAGTTTAGCATAAATATGCAGTTAGTTCTATTTAACTCATAGATAGGACCCTATCAGGTGCTACCATTCTGGGCCACAGTGGGTCTGGGAGTAATGGCAATGAGGGGGTGCTCTGCATTCCCCAAAGCTCCAGCATCACTGGAACCTCACCATCAGATTGTTTACTGTCATATCCAGGACACTCGTTGGGTGGGGGTCTTACTCCTCTGCAGAGGTGCAGCCAGTGTATTCTACAGCCCCAGCCGACAGGGCAATACACAGAGTTAATGTCAAAACATTTTTATTTCAGATAATTCAGTTTAGCATAAGTACACAGTATAGATGTCAAAACAGTTCTATTTCGAGGAATTCAGTTTAGCATAAGTACATAGTTTAAATATCAAAACAGTTCTATTTTAAATAATTCGGTTTAGCATAAATAATCAGTTTAAATGCAAAAAACATTAAACTCAAGAAGGCACGGTTTAGTTCTATTTAACCCATAGATTGGACCCTTATCAGGTGCTACCACTCTGGACCAGAGTGGGCCTGGGAGCAATGGCAATAAAGAAGTACTCAGCATTCTTCAAAGCTCCAGCATTACTGGAATCTCACCATCAGACTGTTTGGTGTCATATCTAGGACACAAGTTGGAGGGGGGCCTTACCCCTCTGCAGAGAAGCAGTCGGTATATTCTAGAGCCCCAGCCGACAACTGGGCAAATCTAATCTATAGTATTTTAATATATTTTCATGCAATCTTGGTAAATATGTCTAACAAATTGAGACATAAGAGTTTTTTTCATTTTTGTGTAATTTTGAAGACAATAGACCTATCATATTCTGTATATATATATATATATATATATATATATATATATATATATTAAATCACAAACTGCACTCAGAAAATGAAGATTAATGTCCAATGTAGTCTCAGCATTTAATTGATCTGGCGTATATATATATATATATATATATATATATATATATGATTCTCTTAATACCCTGTCTGGTGGCAAAAGCTGCTTGGTAGTGCCAGGAATGGCAGTACCGCCTTGAGCTACCGAAATTGTGTTATCACCCCTGGTTGGCGGCTGATGAGGACATGGTATCGCACGTGCTTTCACATATTGTATAATGAAAAAAAAATATATATATATATCTTTTTCTTTTTGCTTCCTCCACAGTTCTACAATGATTGCTAAGGGCTATTTTGCATTTGTCAGATATTTATCAATACTTATTTGTCCCCACCTCCATTCTTTTTTAGGGACCACTTTTGATTAGTGTAGCTTTTTCTCTCCAAAAACAACTATAGGAAACTTGTGTCACTTAAGGAGGAATGAAAATATTCTCCAATATGGATTGAGGGGGTGACAATTGGATACAATATAAAATATCAGCACATATACTGATACTCTCCCTAAGAGAGACGCAGGTGAAAAGACTGGATACATCAAAGGAGCACATAAATTGTTCTGTGCAATGGTAATTTTGTATAAAACTCAAAAAAAAAAAAAATGTCTTTAATAAGAGCAATAATGTTTCCGAACAGGATGCAATATTGCAGCAAGCCATTTAACTATTTTATGCTGTGAGACTCCAATTTTTCTAGTTTTATACAAAAAATCAAATAAAATTTTTCTAGTTTTATACAAAAATTTTTTCTAGTTTTATACAAAAAATAGATTTTGTATAAAACTAGAAAAAATTGGAGTCTCAAAATCAAATAAAATTTTTCTAGTTTTATACAAAAAATAGATTTTGTATGAAACTAGAAAAATTGGAGTCTCAAAATCAAATAAATTTTTTCTAGTTTTATACGAAAAATAAATTTTGTATAAAACTAGAAAAATTGGAGTCTCAAAATCAAATAAAAGTAAATGATTCTTATCAGCTTTTTAGTAGCATGTCACTGATAATGGGACAATGAATAAATTGGGGGAAAACAAAAAACACAAGACTTACCTGCTGTTTTATTAAGAGAAATCCTCTGCAACAAGTCAAGGACTTCATGTTCTCTGAGAGATGCAAGCCGAGTAGCTTGCTGAAGTACATACAACATTGAGTGATTAACAAGTCCCTGGAAAATGTTGGTGGCTTGACAGTGAGGATTCACAGGCGATAAGTCACCTTCTGTGACGTGAACTAAGGATCTGTCATTTAAATAGATGAATAAATTCTTATTGCAGAGTACGTTAGTGAATGAAATTTAATTGAATTTTAATATGTTAACAGGCATCAAGAGTATTTAAACTCTTAAATAAAGTGAGATGACCATGCTTCAAGTAAAATAAAATGAAAACACACTCACACACTATTATAATGAAGATTATGTATGTCTGTAACTAGAACTATGTCACCACTAACATCACAATTCCTTTAGTTATTTACATTATATTCTCAATGATATTTAATCTTAGATTATCATCTTATTTATCAACAATGTCTCTATTAAAGTCTAGCTGAGATAGATTTGCCTCAAAACAGCCCATCTGATAAAAGGATTTATCCGACTTCCCACCAGACTAGATTTGACACAGGGTCATTTTAATGGGGTGGTGGTGGTGGTCGAGGGGGGGGTAATGTACAAATTGAGAATCATGTGAGGCCATCACAAAAATACTTAATCCTCTTGGCATCCCCCATTAAAGGTGTCTCAGGCACTAAGTGATAAACTTAGCTCTGTTATGCAGGTAGTACCAGGGTGGAGGGAAGGGCTCCTAAAAAATGGGGGTGAGGGGAGAGAGACAGCCAGTGTTATTAATGCATTCAAAAATCCTGTAATGTGAGTTATATATCACTAAGAAATAAGTTTCCATTGTATATTGTATGGATAATTTGCACACTAGTATTTTTTTAGCCTTAAAATAACCAACTCCAAAAACACAGAATAAGAACATTCTCGAAATTTTGGATCAAAATTGCATTAACATTAAAGTTACATTTTCATATTTTTTAACCAATCAGCTAAAAATATAAAATAAGAACATTCTAGAAAATTCGTCTCAGAAACTAATAAACACAAAATTTTTAGGCTCTAAAACAAATAAGTAAATATATGAATCTGATTCGTCAAGAAATGTCTGCAGGCTTGAATTTTAAGACTTGCAATAAAACTATTTTTTGATCCACTTAAGTGACCCGAAAAAGTATAAGTAATGAAGAATTTAATCAACGAGGTCATTCATTCCTTCCACTATGAGAGGTCATGAACAGACAGCAGAGAGCCACGCCATAAGACTCAAAGGGAAAAGGCATGCAACCTTCTTTTACTTATGCGACACATTGTTGCCAAGATCACAAGAAAACGCACGTGGACTTAAGAAAACAAAGACCCATACTCACAGTCCATCACTTATACACACACACACACACACACACACACACACACACACACACACACACACACACACACACATATACCTATGTATATAAGTAAAATCAAATGTTTATCTTTTTTTACTTCAATCAACCATGGACCCATTTATTTGATAGACTTTATAAACATGTCACCACACACACACGGGCGAACAATCCTATTTTCAACTGGCCATAGCTGTATTTTCTACATACACACATAACATGAACATTGTATTTTCGAATTATTTTTATTCCTGTTTTGTTATGAATATTAAATTGTTTGTTTCTTAATGTTTGTTGTTGTCATATTCCCTTTGTTTACGTGCTTGTAAAATTTGTGTTGTATTTGCGGTGGAACTAAACGTGAAATTAATACCTGTAAAATACGGATGAGAACTCACTCACACTCACTACAAATTGGAGAGTAACATATCCACCAAAATAACATGTCACCACAACACTAGTTTTAAAACAAAAACTTGGTTTAATAAATAATTACTTGGTATTATTAATTTTTCATATCATTTTATTTCTAAAGGCATTAAAAGCAATTTGTATGTATACTGTTATATTGAAATAAAATAAGAATAAGTTATCTTTTTATATGCATTCTTTTTTAGTTCCATTAGCCTTTCCAATTTAATATATTTCATTGCATTGTAATGTAAATACCTGTACCTGATGGAGAGTGTATATTTTGGCTAGTATAAATACCATAATCCTCTTTTACAATTTTTAGTACTTTCAATAAAATCACTAACTTAGTATTAGTTATTGGCAAAATCATTGATTGTTTAGCCATGAAAATCTGGATTAACAATAAACTTGTCCACAAGAAATTCAATAATGTCATAGACTTCAGATTTTCTAACATTTTTTTTTATTATTTATTTTTTTTATTTAACCTGCCAATACACAGCATAGTGAAGAATTATTTCCTTTAGAGAATGGCCATGTCCAGTATGGGAGCTCATAGAATGTTACATGACAGTCCCATAAACCCATTGTTAGTGTTACCAATCCAGAAATTGATATATAATTCAATTGACACATTCACTGCTACTTTGGATATTTGAACATGTACCTCAGTTGTTTTAAACTTTTCTGTAACCTGTCACCTAAGACTCCCTATGCTGAAGGTATGCAACAGCTAAATAAAAGGTTAATGGTATATTTTCTTGACATAAAACAAAAAAAAAAAATCACAACTTTATTATTACAAGAAGAATTATAATCTGAAGATAAAAAAGACACTGAACCATAAATACTGAACAATGAAAGATTTAAATCAAGATGGCTTCAAGACAAGATAAATAACTCCTGTTCAGTCTTTTTCATGAATATTGATGAAAACTTAACAATAATAATGAGGTATAATTCAAAACAAGAGTGACTTACCTTGATTTCTCTAGACACCACTGGATTAAATTTATTTGGTGTTGTAATTTCTGACAACCTTTGTCAAGAGCTGGATGTCGACATGGTGTCTGAAATACGAAACAATTTTATTTTTTATAAAGCAACTCATAGAGTTGTAAAACTTTTGATTTATTATTGAAATAAAAAAAAAATTCAGAATGTTTCAAAACTACGGGACAAAAATAAAAACATAGGTGGTCTCTTGTAGTGTGATAGTTAATGATTTAGACTCATTAGACTATTGTTAGTAAGTTTGTTTATCACTGAGTACCATATATTTCAAGCCTTTTGCTAAAGTGAATGATGTAATGATTAGCAAGCTTTGCTAGCAGACCATTGTTAGTGAGTCAGATTCTCACTGGGTGCTTCACACTTCTGGTTTTGTGCTAAAGTGAATGATGTAATAATCAGACCATTCTTAGTAACTCAGATTCTCACTGGGCGCTTCACACTCTTGGTCTTGTGCTAAAGTGAATGATATAATAATCAGACCATTGTTAGAGAGTCAGATTCTTACTGGGTGCTTCAAACTTCTGGTCTTGTCCTATACTAAGTTCTCAAATGCCAACAATAAAAATGCAATTTCTCTTAAAATAGCTATTCTCATTATTATTTGTTTTCTTTACTTCCTTTAGCATCTCTGTTTATTGCTATCCTCTCATATCAACACTTAAAAAAATATATATACATATATATGTGTATATATATATCTGCATTATCCCCTTCCATCAAATATCTATAATATCAACACTTTCCAAAATATTAGATAATGTTGATTTACTATAGATGAACCCATATTGATTAGAATTTACATCTTCCTCTATAAAATTTAATATCTGATTTATAATCAGTTTTTCAAAAACTTTACACCAACTAGTTGGTGATTACTTTTTAAATGTATCAACCTTTTTTTTTTACAAGGCTATATTTCCAAAAATATAGAATCATTTTATATTCTATACATTTCTCAAACAATTTACATTTTGCATTAATAAAACTTTCATTTGATAAGTATTTTTTAAGATATATTTCTCATCAGGTCACATACTTTTACTAACATCTAATTTGGATAATAATAGTTATATTTCTTCAGCTCTTATAATTACTTCATCCATAATTTTTTTGTAGCTTCCTCATAACAATTTTCCTGTAGTGGACCAAACTTTTCCAGAGAATGAACAGATTGAAAAAAAAAAAAATCTTGCTTGTATATCTGCTGTTTCAACTGGTGTGTTTGTTGATTCCCCTGTCTTATCAATTTTTTTTTTACTTTAGGTAACATATTTTCTAAGTCTTTGTTTTTGATTTTACATATTTGAATGATGGTTTAAAACTGTAATGTTTTTAATAATTGAATTTTTATATTTCAATCACTTTCAATGTTTCACATTTATTCAGCTTGGAGTATTTTGATAGTTTTCAATACTTTGTATAATTCCAAATTTTTTCCAAGCTTTATGTTTTCTTTTCTATGAAAAGATAGCTGTTGGTTTTAAGCAAGAAATTTAAAAACATTAATTTGATAAAAACTTTTTAGTCCTTTCAATTGCATTAATAGTTTAACTCGACCAGACCGAGCAATAGTCAGTAAAAAACAGAGAACTTGCCAAATTGTGGACTTAGCTGTCTTGGCAGATCACAGAATAAAATTAAGTAGAGTGAAAAGAGAGATAAATATTTGAATCTTGCAAGGAAACTGAAAAATCTATGGAACATGAAAATGATGGTGATACCAGTTATAATCAGTGTGTTCATTTGGTACAGTCATCAAAGGATTGGCAAAGGGACTAGAAGAACTGGAAATAAGAACATGAGTGGAGACCATCCAAATGATAGTATTGTTAAGATCGGCCAAAATACCGAGAAGAGTCCTGGAGACTTGAGGAGACTTGCTGTCACTCAAACTCCAGTGAAAGATCATCAGCTGATGCTGGTGTGAAAAACTCTCAGAGGAGTAAAATAATAACCAAAGAGTGGTATAGGATTTGGTTTGGTTGGATTTTATAGCATATTAACCATTGTAGGTTATTTACTGCCAGATCATCTTTATACATATATAAAAAATATATATCATCATCATCATCATCATCATGTTGCGCCACTAGCACGGATATCCCTGACCCTCTCTCACCACTTTTCCCTATCGTTCATCGCCTCAGGTAGGTCTTCAGGGCTACACTCCGTACCCTCACATAGCTGCTGAATGTATGTTCGTGCTGGTCATCCTGCTTTTGCCCGGCCATATGTGGGGGTCCAGAAGAGTACATCACTTATGAGTTCGTCCCTGCTTCTCCAGCAGTGTCCTGCATGTCTGGTTTGTCTAACTTGGATAGTTTTCGTGATAGGAGGCAAGTGGCCGTATAGTTGGTGTCTTGTGGGGTGTTGCCGCCAGGACTTGTTCAAGATTGCTTGCAGCATTAAAACATATATATAAATATATATATTAAATATAATTTGTAAATATATTTTGTTGATAACATTTTTAAATGGGTCAGAGTACAGTTAGATGTTTTCAAGTATTGCTATATAAAATCACAATTTAACATCAGACATTTCTTTGCCCATATAGTTAGTAAGTAATTTCATTTTTAAATGAGCTAAAACTAATTTATTTGCACACTAGTATAGCTATTGTTTCTATACAGTTAAATGGTTTCAATTATTGCTATCTAACACTAATAATTCTATTAGATATGAATAATTTGTTTGCACACAGTGGAGTGGTTACAAGTATTGCTATCTAATACTAATAATTCTATTAGATATTAATAATTTGTTTGCACACAGTGGAGTGGTTACAAGTATTGCTATCTAATACTAATAATTCTATTAGATATTAAAAATTTGTTTGCACACAGTGGAGTGGTTACAAGTATTGCTATCTAATACTAATAATTCTATTAGATATTAATAATTTGTTTGCACACAGTGGAGTGGTTACAAGTATTGCTATCTAATACTAATAATTCTATTAGATATGAATAATTTGTTTGCACACAGTGGAGTGGTTACAAGTATTGCTATCTAATACTAATAATTCTATTAGATATTAATAATTTGTTTGCACACAGTGGAGTGGTTACAAGTATTGCTATCTAATACTAATAATTCTATTAGATATGAATAATTTGTTTACACACAGTGGAGTGGTTACAAGTATTGCTATCTAATACTAATAATTCTATTAGATATGAATAATTTGTTTGCACACAGTGGAGTGGTTACAAGTATTGCTATCTGATATTAATAATTTGTTTGCACACATTGGAGTGGTTACAAGTATTGCTATCTAATACTAATAATTCTATTAGATATTAATAATTTGTTTGCACACAGTGGAGTGGTTACAAGTATTGCTATCTAATACTAATAATTCTATTAGATATGAATAATTTGTTTACACACAGTGGAGTGGTTACAAGTATTGCTATCTAATACTAATAATTCTATTAGATATGAATAATTTGTTTGCACACAGTGGAGTGGTTACAAGTATTGCTATCTAATACTAATAATTCTATTAGATATGAATAATTTGTTTGCACACAGTGGAGTGGTTACAAGTATTGCTATCTAATACTAATAATTTAATTTAGACACACAGTTAAAGAGTTTCAAGTACTGTTATTTAATACCAATGATTCTGCTCATCATTATTCATTCGTTTGCACACAGGTAAGAGGTTCAAAGTATTCCTATCTATTGTTAACATTTAAATAGTTTCAGGTATTGCTACACATCACAAACAATTGAATATCAGTCATTTTTTTTACAAACGGTTAAATGATCAAACAGTTCTATTTCTAACAATTCAATTTAGCATAAATCAACAAAGTTAAATAGTTCCAAGCATTGCTATATATCACAACACCTCAATTAAACATCAGTAATTTCTTTACACACAGTTAAATGATCAAGCAGTTCTATTTCAAACAATTCAATTTAGCCTAAGGCATTTGTTTGCACTCAGTCTGAATGTCAAACAGTTCTATTTGGCTGATAAATAGGACCCTATTAGGTGTAACCACTCCGGGTCAGAGTAGACCTGGGAGCAATGGCAATGAAAAGTACTTTGCAATTCTGAAAGCACCATTACTTTTAGAGCCTCACCATAAAGTGGTTTAATGTTGTATCCAGGACATTTGTTGAGAGAATCTTACTCATCTACAGAGATGCAGTCAGTGTATTCTATAGCTCCAGGTGACTGGGCTAAAAGATTGGTAGAGAAAAATTTGAAAGCAGCACCACAGTATTAAAAATACCCCCCCAATTAAAAAAATTCTTCTCTTCAAATCAACCATCATTTTATCGTGAAAAAGAACTTTCCCATCCTGGCAGTAACACCACAAGACACCAACTATACGGCCACCTGCCTCCCATCACGAAAACTATCCAAGTTAGACAAACCAGACATGCAGGACACTGCTGGAGAAGCAGGGACGAACTCATAAGTGATGTACTCTTCTGGACCCCCACATATGGCCAGGCAAAAGCAGGACGACCAGCTTGAACATACATTCAGCAGCTATGTGAGGATATGGGATGTAACCCTGAAGACCTGCCAGAGGCGATGAACGATAGGGAGAAGTGGAGAGAGAGGGTCAGGGATATCCGTGTTAGTGGCACGACATGATGATGAGAAATATGGAATAAATCCGACAGTATATAAAATATAAAAAACAAACTATTCAAAAGATGCATTCTTTATATAAAATTATCAACATTTCTGGTTATGCAAACATCTTCAGGACAGAAAACTTATAGTTTAATTTTTCATCAGAAAAAATAATTTTCAGAGGAACAAAATTAACACTGAATAGAAAAGAAAAAGAAAAAATTTTTTTTATTAGAGAATTATTTTTTCAGATGAAACAGTTTAACAACAATTATACTGTCCTGAAGATGGTTGCATAGACTGAAACTTTGGCAAATATAAAATTTCTAGCGCAGCTATCTAAAAGATAGGAGATATGGACTGACACTTAATCATTCTCTTTCTATCTTGTTTACTCATGTAATGCCTTGTATTATGATAAAAACATGATTTATCATTATTCTGATACTAGGCTGCATGATTGATAAATATAGCCAAATTGTGTGTGTGTGTGTATATATATATATATATATATATATATAGGTGTGGCAGAAATATCTCCCATATTTTAAACAGTCATATGTATGGTGCAAGTGAACTTAGGCAAGTGGTAATAGTAGCTCCATATATCTAAAGTCTTACCAGGCTTATCTCATCTATAGGGTGAGGCAGAAATACCTCCCACATTTTAAACTGATACTTGTGTGGCCTGGTTTGGTTTTATGGCATATCAACCATTGTAGGTTATCTAATGCCAAATCTGGTTTATACATAGATATATATGATTCGTAAACATAAGCCAACAAAGTTAAATAGTTTCAAGCATTGTGATGTATCACCTCAATTAAACATCAGTCATTTGTTTACACACAGTTAAATGTGTAACATACCCATAATAAACGGATGTGTGAAAAAGACATAGGGAATCCGAAAACACAAAAAATTTACGACTTCTTAGTTCAGGCACGAAACTTTATTACCTTTGAGTTTAAAGGTTTTTCAACATGAGGAGAGAGAGGCACAATCTTTCTACGCTGACTGCTTTTACATCATCAGCTCTCAACCCAATCAATGTGCGGTGCCCGTAGCGCACAAATTTGTCTGGCCTCGCCCAGCTCTGAATGTCGACTCTCTCGTTCGGAGGCAGGAACTCAACTCACTGACTTTTTCCAAATCTCAAAATCCTCAGCCCACACTTCCGGGCATGACGTCATTCACATCCCCTGGTCGCAATTCCTATCTGGGATTTTCATTTTGACATCTCTAAATGACACATCCTCTCCACGTGCGCGTGGCCACCTGTGTTAATGTTGCACCTCACGAACCCATGCGCTAAGTGAAAGGTTCTCAGCCTAACTAAACTGAAAGGGAAGATATATAAAACGAAATCCCTCGGCAATTATATTACAAATGATCAAAATATTCAATTTAGCATAAGTCATTTCTTTGCACTCAGCTGAAATGTCAAACAGTTTTCTTTGACCCACAGACAGGACCCTTTCAGATGCTACTGTTCCGGGTCAGAGTGAACCTGGGAGCAATGGCAATGAAGGGGTGCTCAGCATTCCCCAAAGCTACTGCATAACTGGAACCCCCCACCATCAGATGGCTTAGTGTCTTATTGAGGAGATATTTTTTGGGGGGGGTAGCCTCTGCAAAGATGAAGTTGGTGTATTCTACAGATCCAGCAGACTGGGCTTGTGTCGCCCGTGTGGTGCAAGTGAAATTAGGCAAATGGTAATAGTAGCTCAATCTAGCTAATATTTTACCATTTTTTCCAGATATGATCATTTACGATCATGATTTGAACTAGTGCAGACTGTGATGTTGAAATATTTTTAAGTCACGTGAATCAGTAATTGCTACACAAAGAGCTTTTCATGCTCATTTGATATTATGTCAGGATGATGCTGTTTTGGATAGAAAATCAATACTGTTATGGGATGAAAATTCTATTTGAACAGCATCCTTATAACATAGTATAAAAGGAGCTCAAAAAGCTCTCTGTGTAGCAAATAGCAATTACAGATTCACCAGTCTTAAAAAGACATTTCTACAGCAAATGCACGGTTCAAGCCATGATTGTAATACAACGGTATGAGTGCTATGTGAAATGCAATCAATCTCGTCCAGGATTTGAATTTGTGTCGCCGTGTCCATTTCCTGCGACGATAAGCATTACACCACGGGTACCTCCTATAATTCTAAGTAATGATTGCTTTATTTTTATAATTCTTTAAAAATCAAAGTATAATTCAAAAGCAAACATGCACATATCAAATTTCCATGAGCAGATAACATATTGATGCAGTTAAATATGATGGAATGCAGTGACAGTCTTTAAACAGCAACAGCAACTGGTCTGAGGGATTATTTGTTTTGAGCCGTCCAAGCCATAAGTTTGTTTCAGCGTCTTATAGGGTAGGTGACTCAGAATTTGATCATCTCTGAGGGGGTTGTTCTGGTGAGGGGAGTATGATGTTGCAAGACCTAAAACTCCCCAATGACCCAAAAGATAAAACATCACTGACGACACCTACTGGCGCTGATTTAAGTGCATACATTCAAGGTATAAACAAGTTCTCAAGATTTTCAATGACTTTGAATTTTAGAAATTGTTTTCATGTACATTTAATGTTAAAAAAGAAAGTTGTGCCATCCAACATTGAAGAAAGTTAAGATAGAAAAAGATAATTAGTTTTACAGCATGTCAACTCTTGTTGGTTCATTGTTATGACTGATTAAGTGTCAATAAATAAATAACTCAACATGGAGATATGAGGTGCCACACAAAAGTATCCAAGTCTCTGAGGAGGGTTTCCTTGGTTCAATGTACATGAAGACAGGCAAGGTGCTTACTACAGCTGCTGCTCTCCACTCTACCAGCTTAGTTCTTGATTAATATACCCTTTGGGTAAGTCCATTATTCTGGTCATAGGTGAGTCACCTACAACAGTTATTTAATGCTAAAATCAGTCTTTTTTTGAAAAAATTTTATAGTTACAAATAACTACTACTACTACTGATAATCATTTGTAATCAATTGTTGGTTGTGTTTTATGGCATATCAACCCTTGTAGGTTATCTAATGCCAAATCCTCTGTAAACATATATATTAAATATATAGGATTTGGTTTGGTTGGTTTTCATGGTATATCAACCCTTGTAGGTTATCTAATGCCAAATCCTCTGTAAACATATATATTAAATATACAGGATTTGGTTTGGTTGGTTTTCATGGTATATCAACCCTTGTAGGTTATCTAATGCCAAATCCTCTGTAAACATATATATTAAATATACAGGATTTATAAATGAATAGTTTGTAGGTAATATTTTTTGAAAATGAGTCAGAACTCATTTGTTTGCACACAGATGATTTCAAGTATTGCTATTGTTTGTACACAGTTAAATGGTTTCAAGTATAATCAATGGTTAAAGAGTTCAGATGAATTCCAAACAAGTCAACCACGCTGGGTCAGAGATGACCTGGGAATAATGGCAATGAAGGGGTACTCTACTTTACCCAAAACTCCAAGACTAGAGCCTCACCATCAAATGGTTTAGCATTAAATCCAAGACATTCATTGGTGCAGGGTTTTTTACCGCTCTGCAAAGATGCAGTCAGCATATTCTACAGCTCTCGTCAACTGGATTTACTATTATAGAGGGATTTCCTGCAGCACGGTGGCTAATGTGCTGGATTGCAAGATTACAGTAAGCAAGTTCAAACTCTAGCCATGCTATTAAATTCACTTCCAGGCTAATACCCTTGAAAAAGGTATGAACTCCTTATCCCCCAGCTATAGCTTAAATAGTACCAATGCTGTTCCTCTACAAGGATGGTTTTAACATTAAATAATCAATGAAGGTTGATATGATATTGAATAAAGAAATCAAACCAAATCTAAACAATTAGAGGTTCAAGTGACTATTCTTAATACTAATAATTTATACATAATTATATAAAGTTGGCGACCTTAATTGAGGGTGACCCAAAGGTTCCCTTTTCAGTAGGTACTATTTACCAACCCCTCCGCTCGGGCAGGATATGACACAAGGTCAATTTTTAAGCGGAGTTTAACAGGTTTGAATTCAGAGTTTTCCTTCTCCTAGACTAGTTGCCTAACCAAGGCTGAAGAACCTAGTCTGTCCTACTATTTACCCATAGCTGGAGGGAGAATAATTGGATTCATACCTTTCCCAAGGGTATTAGTGCTATGTGAAATGCAATCAGTCTCATCCAGGATTTGAACTCGAGTCGCTGTGTTCATTTCCTACGACGATAACGACTACACCACGGGCACCTTTTCAGTAGGTACTACACCGAGGTGTAGGGGAGGTTGCTACTCCATTCCCTGGATTGTTCCACTTTACCCTTGATCCTCACCTTATAGTGCTGAGTAATAAGCAAGGTGGCATCAAGTACCTGGATTGCTCCACTTTACCCTTGATCCTCACCTTATAGTGCTGAGTAATAAGCAAGGTGGCATCAAGTACCATTTTTTGAGTCTTTGGTACGGCTCGACCTGAGAGTGAACCCTGGTCTCTCGGACCACTGACGAACACTTTACTCATTAGGCCAATGATTTCAAGTAATTATTCTTATGTAATAATATGAATTATTTGTTTGAAAATAATTATATGGTTTCAAGTATTCCTAATACTAATAATTTTAAGAGATCTATTTGACCCACAGGTAGGATCTTAACAGGTAATACCAGTCCAGGTCAGAGTGGACCTTGGAGGACTCGAAAATTGAAGCCTAACCATCAGAGACAGTTTAATGTCATATCCAGAAGAAACGTTTTTTGGAGTGAAGAGGGGGAGTCTTACCTCTAAACAGGGAATACAGTCAGCATTTCCAAAACCCTATCAACAGAGTAGATCCACTAAAAGAAGAATTGCATTTACGAAAAAGAACACCTACATATCGTCTAACTTTTTCGGTAATTTAATAAGGTCCAATTATTCATGGAGTCCTTCACTTTTCTTTACTTTTATTCTGTGATCTGCTGAAAATGTAAAGTTCATAGAGGAGTGGTTAACATGCTGGACTGCGACATCGTTGAACGTGAGTTCAAATTTCAGTCGTTCTATTATGTTCACTTTCAGACTAATATCCTTGGGAAAGGTATGGTTTGGTTTCTTTGTTTAATGACATATCAACCTTTGTAGGTTATTTAATGCCAAAGCCATTCTTCTAGAAGAACAGTAGTGGTACTATTTAACCCATAGCTGGGAGGATGAGGAGGTTCATACCTTTCCCAAGTGTATTTGCCCGAAAGTGAACATAATAGCGCAACTGGAGTACGAACTCATTTACTACGATTCCGCAGTCCATCGCTTTAACTATTACACCACGGGGGACACCCACTTGGGAAAGGTATAAACTCCCTTATCCTCCCATCTGGCTGGTTAAATAATACCACCACTGACCTTTTACAAGGATGGCTTTAGCATTAAATAAACTATGAAGATTGATATGCTATTAAACAAAGTAACTGAAATAATGGAGGGTATCTCCATTGTGTAGTGGCTTATGTGCTGGTCTGTGAGACTGTAGTAAGGGAGTTTGAACTCCATTCACAGTATTAGATTAACTTTTGAACTAATACCCTTGGAAAAGGTATGGTTTCCTTTATCCCTTCACAGCTATGGGTTAGATAGTGTTATGTCCTCAGTAAAGGGCATAAAATAAGTAAGAAAAACACGTGTTAAGAGAGAAGAATAAAGCTTATATATTACAATAAAACAAGGAACACAATGTCGCCAGTGTTGTTCTTGCTACTTACTTCATGAGTGGATTAATGTCAAATATTATATCCTTATTGGATGAGTCCATTGTGTATTGAAAATAGGGATGATATCACAACAAATAGTATCACTAGTGTTCTTTTGTAAGGATGATTTTGGCATTAAATTACCCACAAAATTTGCTATGCTATTAAACAAAGAAAACTCCGAAACCAACGAGTTGACTAATTCTTTTTGTCTTGTTGATTTAGTATGAATTCTGTGTTTTTATTTTCCATGATGATAAAAAAAAAAAAAAAATGAACCACAAATTTCAATGAAACTTTAATGGTTTAGACACTCAGATGAAGTGATTATTTTCTGTGATCATTATTGTCAAATTTCCCGAAGTTGTAGCAAAAAGTCAGAATTTTCTAAAAGGAAACAATATTCTGGTTTGTACATATACAGTATTAGACAAAAAAATTAAAGGAGTGAAAAAAGTGAACCATTTTTTTTTTATTATTGTCACAAAAAGAAACTTCAATGGCTTAGACCCACATAGGAAGTGATTATTTTCCTTACTTACTGATGTCAAAGTTCCCTTAGTTATAGTAATAAGTCATAATTTTTTTAAAAAGAAAATTCTCAGGAAACATAAAAAAAAGAAGAAAGAAAGAAAATTTTAAAGAATTTTTTTCTTAGATTTAATATGCTAATCTGTGATGAGTCCTTTGTTAATGAATTTTTACTATAAATAAGGGAACTTTGAAAACAATTATCAAGGAAAATAATTACTTCCAATGTGTGTCTAAGCCAATAAAGTTTCATTAAAATTTATGAGAATAATAAAAAAAAAAATGGTTCAGTTTTTTCATCTGTTTTTTTGGTGGGGGGTTCAATACTGTACCATTTGTCTGTATGGTCAAAGTTTAATTATTTATTCTCAATAGATCACTTTTCTCACCCAGTCATATACTCTCTTTGAGCAAGTTTGTTGTTTTTGCTTATAATTACTAACAACCAAGATGGCAACAATAGTTTGAACAAACCAGAAAATAAGTACATTTTTCTGTGTCAAGCAAAAAAAGAAAGACATATATGTTTAAATGCTGACTTAAGTTCCTTTTCATAATTTTGTGTGAAACCCATTTTCCTACTTTTAACATTTTCCCATATCTATGAGGGTCAGCTGAAAAGTTCAGAGGCTGACCAAGATACACTCATGAAATGTGAAAAATCTGGTTTTATTGTCCACACACATCTTCCTATAGTGTTGCAGTATTTTGATCCGACAGCTCAAAAAAGATGTGAACTTTTCAAGTCCGCCTTTGTATATATATATATATGTATGTATGTATGAATACATAGTCAGCTGAAGAGTTTATAGGCTAACTAAAATACTCTAATGGAATGTGACCAAATGAGTATTTTTCAACATAGACCCCTTGTGGTCTACACTTCTTCCATTGGTGTTGCAGTGCTTGGCTCCCATTGGCAAAAAGTCATCAACGGCAGATATGACATCATCATATGAACTTTTCAGTCACCTGTTGTATGTAATAGAGTTAAATAAGTGCACAACCAATAAAAAGCTAAATAAATTTTCAAGACACTTCTAAGATTTCTCTAACACTAAGCATAAATCTAATATATAAAAATTTTCTCACCTTGTTGTCCCAGAGTATTTCAAGTAGCCGCTTAGCATTGGTACAGGTGTAACAGTATGGCCACCCAGTGAGAAGCACCAGTGGTTTGAGAGGATGAAGTTCTGCTGGATGGAAGAGGTCCCGAAGTTCGTCAAATTTGCCAGAGCGAATTAAATGAATGGCAGTATTCTGTAAAAAGAGAATTGATGACCTTGATTATTGGACTCACCAATGAAATGATTTATCCAACTTTTCTCAGGTGAACAGTCTAAGTTTTATAAATTTAATATCACCAACAATAAGTACACAGCCAATATTTATGAAAAGTTAATTTTCTTTTAAAGCAAAGATACCAAGATTTTATTATTTCTTGAGGAACATTCTCTAATCAAAACAAACACAATTAAGTATTAAAGTATTGCCCACAAATAAGTACACCCATAGCATTTCTTTTTTATAAAAAGTTAATTTTCTTATAAACCAAAGATACGACTTTTTTTTTTGTATTTCTTGTGAAATATTATATAACCAAAACAGATATTATTAGGCATTATTTATTGCCAAACTCTACAACAGTTTTTTCTATTTTCCATTGTTTTTTTAAGTTTTTTTTTACTAGTCAAAATATAAAGAAATATATATATATATATACACACACACACATATATATATATATATATATATATATATATATATATAAAGAGGTGCACAGGGATTAAAGGTTATCTTCATCGGAAATGGGCATGGCAACCAGAGTTCAAATCCTGGATGAAGCTTATGGCATTTCACATAACACTAATACCCTTGGAAAAGGTATGAATCCAACTATTCTCAGTCTAGTGATGGATTAAAAATAGGACAGACAGGGCACTTTAACCTTGGCAACCGGCCTAGGAAAAGGAAAACTCTGAATTCGAACTTGTTAAACCCCCGCTTAAAACATTGACCTTGTGCAGAGGGATATATATATATATATATATATATATATATATATATATATGTATGTATGAAGGGGTCCACGGTGTAATGGTTATGGTTAAAGGAAATGGACATGGCGATATGAATTCAAATCCTGGACAAAGCTGATTGCATTTCATATAGCACTAATAAAGTCAGGAAAGGTATAAATCCAATTATTCTCCCCCAACTGTGAATAAATAGTAGGACAGACTGTGTTCTTTAGCCTTGGTTAAACAATCAGGCTAGTAGAAGGAAAATTCTGAATTCAAACCTATTAAACTCTGCTTAAAAATTGACCTTGTGTCACATCCTGCCTGTACAAAGGGGTTGAGATATATATATATATATATATATATATATATACACTCTGGCACATTGGCCTAGTGAGTAGAGTGTTTGCCAATGGTCCAGGAGACCGGGGTTCAATCCCAGGTTGAATCATACCAAAGACTCAAAAAATGGTAACTGATACCTCCTTGTTTAACACTCATCATTATAAGGTAGGCAATCAAGGGTAAGTGGAGCAATCCAGGGAAAGGGGTAGTGTATTCCCCTACACCTTGGTGTAGTAGCTATTGAAAGTTCCAAGTATTGCTAAGTAAAACTAACAATTCAATTTAATAGTCGTTTTTTTTTGCCCACTGTTAAATGGTTTCAAATGTAGTAAAAGTTTGAATATTTCTATTTGACCCATAGATTTGACCCTATCAGGTAAAACCATTCTGAGTCAGAGTGGACCAGGGAGTAATGGCAATGAAGGGGTACTCTGCATTCCCTAAAGCTCTAAGAATGTTAAGACATTCATGGTGTGGGTGGTCTTACTCCTCAGAAGAGATGCAGTCAGTGCATTTTACAACTTCAGTCAATAGGGCTATATTGTAATTTAAAGAGGTGCCCGTGGTGTAATGGTTATCATCGTAGGAAATGGACATGGCGATACGATTTCAAATCCTGGACGAGGCTGATTGGATTTCACATAGCACTAATACCCTTGGGAAAGATATGAATCCAATTATTCTCCCTCCAGCTATAGGTAAATAGTAGGGTAGACTGAGTTCTTCAGCCTTGGTAAGGCAACTAGTCTAGGAGAAGGAAAATTCTGAATTCAAACCTGTTAAACTCCGCTTAAAAATTGACCTTGTGTCATATCCTGCCTGAGCGGAGGTGCTGGTAAATATGAATATTGTGATTTACTAAAATGTAAAAAGGGAAATAGTTATTACAGTATATGGAATCAACGCCCCAAGTTCAAATCCCGGACAAAGTTATTTGTATTTTACTTCATGCTAATGACCTTGGGACAGGCATGAAACCATTGGTTCTCACCCTAGCTATGAGTAAATAGTAGGGCAGACTAACCAGACCAGGAGAAAAAAAAAACTCCGAATTCAAACCAGTTTACCTCCACTTAAAAATGACCTTGTGTAACATCTTGCTCATGGTAAAGAGATTGGGTAAATACACATTCCTCTTAAAAGCTGACCTTGTGTCACATCCTGCTCATGGCAGAGGGGTAAGGTAAGTATATATTTCTTTTAAAAATGAATCTTGTGTCATATCTTGCTTGTGGTGGAGAGGCTGGGTAAATACATATTCCTCTTAAAAATTGACCTTGTGTCACATCCTGCTCATGGCAGAAGGGTAAGGTAAGTATATATTTCTTTTAAAAATGAATCTTGTGTCATATCCTGCTTGTGGTGGAAAGGCTGGGTAAATACATATTCCTCTTAAGAATTGACCTTGTGTCACATCCTGCTCACGGCAAAGGGGTAAGGTAAGTATATATCTCTTTTAAAAATGAATCTTGTGTCATATCCTGCTTGTGGTGGAGAGGCTGGGTAAATACATATTCCTCTTAAAAATTGACCTTGGGTCACATCCTGCTTTTGGAGGAGGGGTTGAATAAATACATATTCTTCTTAAAAATTGAACTCACTACGATTCCGCAGTCCATCGCTTTAACCATTACACCACGAAGACACCCCCTAGTTGGACTGTACCACTTCAGTTAATAAATAATTAACTCTATTTCACTGTATATTTCTTCCTTACCATGATACAACAATACTAATAAAAATTAAAAATGATTCAGAATTTCTTTTGCAATATTGAACTACAGATTCTATTAATCGAAGAAGTGGCAAAAATAATAAGACTATCTTTCAGTTTGGTGACACTCTAAAACTATGCACCACACACCTGAAGAAGGTTGAAAAACACAGAAGCTGAAATACTGATATAAGAATGGCTAAGATGAGACTGAGAGCTGAAAATAATTGGTAGAATAATGACAATGCTCCAAATTTAAAACTTCACATCATGCAGAAAAGGTTAAACACTGAACTGTCAAATAAGTTACGCTAGTCTGAATAAGGTGAACCTTAGACAACATGAGAAAGATTAGAGAGTTAAATACAACAAAGATGAGGATACTAGTAAGAATATCTCATGGAATAATGACAAAACTTCATGTCCAATCTTCAGACAACACAAGAATGGATGAAGAGTAGATAGAATAAAAGCAAAATGATTGGATTGGTTTGGTTCCTTTGTTTAATGGCATATCAACCTTTGTAGGTTATTTAATGCCAAAGACATTCTCCTAGAAGAACAGTAGTGGTGTTATTTAACTCATAGCTGAGATGATAAGGGGGTTCATACCTTTCGCAAGGGTATTTGTCCAAAAGTGAACGTAATAGTGCGACTGGAGTACGAACTCTCTTACTATGATTCTGCAATCCATCGCTTTAATCATTACAGCACGAGGACACCCCCCAAGCAAAATGAGGATACTAGTCGGAATAATTCATGGAATCATGACATTATTTCATATCAAAACTTCAAACACTAGGAGGATTGGAGATTAGTTTGTTTTTTTTGTTTATAGGCATATAAACTTTTGTGGCTTATTTAATGCCAAAGCCATCCTTGTAGAAATACAGCAGAACTCATAGCTGGGGGGGGAGGAAGATAAGGAGGTTCTTACCTTTCCCAAGAGTATTTGTAAAAAATGAAACATGATGGCACGACTGGAGTTTGAACTCATTTACTTTGAGGCTGCATTCAGTACTCTAGCCATTACGCAATTGGGACACCCCCTAATAATTCATGGAATACTGACAATATTTCATGTCAGAACTTCAGATAACACTAGGATAGCTGGAGATCAGTTTGATCTTGCTTTCTTTGTTTATAGGCATATCAACCTTCATGGGTTATTTAATGCTAAAACTATTCTTATAGAAGAACAGCAATGATACTCTTTAACTTATAGCTGAGGGATAAGGGGGTTCATACCATTCCCTGGGGTATTATTCTGAATGTTAACAGTGCAACAGGAATTTGAACTTGCTTACTTCAATGTTACAGACCAGCACTTTACCCATTATGCCACAGGGACTCCCACCAAAGTGATACTTGTCCAATTAATTCATGGAATACAGACAATATTTCATGTCAGAAATTTAGACAATACTAGGAAGGCTGGAGAGTGGAATACAACAAAGATGAGGATACTAGTCCAAATAATTCATGGAATAATGACAATACTTCATGCGAGAATTCCAGACAGTGCATTAAATTGGAACTCACCATTATGATCTCAAAGCAATGCTGGTTATTCTTGGTGCACATAAAATAGAACTGGCGCCAGCTCTGGGATCGGTCTTCACAGAGGGAGAGAGTCAGCAGTTGGCGCTGGCTCTCTGTCAGTTCAGCATGTTTGGATGTTGGACTGCAACTGACCATCTGCTGCATGCGGCACACCACAATTTCATCACTTAGCTGCTTCAGCAGAAATGGTTTCTTCTTTCCGGCCATCAAGGACAGGAGTCGTTCCTCAGACAGACAATCACTCTCACACAGCTGCACAAGTCCAGTGACCATCTGGCTCAGGTTGAGCACTTTAGCCTCGTTCTCTGGATCGAACAAGGATAAGATGTTATAGAGTTGCTCACAGCGATCTTGCTGGCAAACTGCTGTTGTCCCCTCCTGAGACAGAGCCAAGATACAGCGGATAATGCAGTTGATGTATACCTGGTCCATCATGATATGGTGGAGCTTGAGGCTCGGTTTGTCTGGACATTTCAGGTGACCGATGATGGTGCTGCTGAGTTCTGGTTTTGATAGGAGAAGTTCTTTGAGGAAGTTGCAGGTCCGCTGTGATAATGTTTGGCTGATGGCATCCGTTTGCAGTGCCTCTTGGTCAGAAGCATGAATAAGTTTGTGAAAAATATACAACTCCTATAAAAAAAAAAAAATGAATTAATAAATAAAATAAACAAAACAAAACAAAACCAAACAAAAAACAACAAAATGCAAAAACGGTTTAGTTCCATTCCATGATCTGCTAGAACAGTGATATCTGAGATCTAAACTTTCCTTTGACTAGATTCGGTCACTTGGCCTGGATTGGGTGATCCATTTAAACTTCAGTCAACAACAATATCTACACATCTTTTCTTTGACTAGATTCGGTCACTTGGCCTGGATTGGGTGATCCATTTAAACTCCAGTCAACAACAATATCTACACATCTTTTCTTTGACTAGATCTGGTCACTTGGCCTGGATTGGGTGATCCATTTAAACTCCAGTCAACAACAATATCTACACATCTTTTCTTTGATTAGATCAGGTCACTTTAAACTCCAATAAACAGCAAGAAAAAAAAAAGAAAACTAAATTTTTATATTTCTTAGAAAAGTTTCTTATTTGTGCTTATATCATATCTGTAATTAAATAAACATTTACATTGACTAAAAACTGATCAAATTGGCAATGTTTTCTTAAAATTTATTTCTGCAGGTATGAATTTTGCTTAGTAAGGTTGGTACAACTAATGTGTAGAAACTGGTTGTTGGTTGGCATTTAATGGCATGCCAAACCTTGTTCATATAAATGTGTGTGTGTGTTATTAATAAGTGAATAGTTTGTAGGTTAATATTTGTTTTGGAATTGTTCGAGCCCAACAAAAGTTTAGTCGATAAATTTTGCTTCATAGGCGTATGCTTTGTAGATAGTAGAGTTGGGTGGTTTGGCAATTAATGTTTCAGTATCAGTTTTGTTTTTTTTCTCCTTGATACCACTGTTTTGGATTCAGTTTTAAATTTAGTATTTTTGCTTTCTAAGGAAGCCATTAATTTTCTTGAGTAATAATAAAATTTCCTGTTGATATCTGATTTTGTTTGAGATTGACAAATTTGCGACTTAGTCTGTTCAACTCATAATTTCTCGTTTATTTCTAGTCCAATCTTAAAAATATTTATATGGCTGGAAAGTAAATAAAATAATCTTTCTAAATAGAATAAAATCCAACATTAAGGCGAAACTGGCAACTATTTTCTATTTTCATTAACTATTTTGTTGTTAACTTAATTTTACCACAAAAAGTGTATTTTGACAACTGAAACAAATAGATTTCAGATATCATGTTATATTTCCTTTTTTTTTTTAAATTTTAAAACACTCTATGATATGAAAGATTTCCAAGTATCATATCTGTCGTATTTCCTTTTTTACTTCTTTATTTCTTTGGTAAACAAATAGATTCCACATCTATTTCCTAAAACTAGTCAATATTCCTCATATTTCTGTTCAATCTTTTCCTCTTATAATGATATAAATGTCGATAAAATTCAATTTTATTAAAATCTGAAAGTCTTTTTTAACAGTGTTTCCTTGGATATGGTCACATTCAGTAGTGTTAGCACTAAACCGAACAATTTTGGTTTCGTTAAAAATTTCGATGCAGTTTCGCAGTGTAAAGATGAAACCGAAAAAAGTTGGTTTTTGGGTTAAATTGTCTATCTCTAGTAGATAGTCTAGTTTCATAGACATATTTAAAATTTTTTAATATCTATCTACTTGATTAATGTTTGCACTTATTTTGTCACTTTCAATATTCATACTTTCGACACTAAAGGATCTGTTTGGGGATTTGGTTGATCCTTTGGAGTTATATTTGTTGTATACCCACATACATATGCAAATATAAGCGGAAACATAATTAAACATAATTTATGAAGTTCAATGAACGAATGAACACACTTCTTTATAAAAATATGTATCTCTCACATTTTATTCTCGTGGGTTGATGTTTCTGTTGTGTGTGAGAGATGAGTGGAGACAGGGATGGACTGCTATATTGACCCAACTCCTTCTATTGACCATAGCAGCACTTCTTTTGCATCTTGGTTGGGGTTACTCAACCGGGGGTTGCTGAGGGTCTGCAAGCTGGCCCTCACTCTGGCCTTCTTGTCTCCGACTAACTCACCTGCCTATATTCTTTCATAATGCCCACTTGCTTCCACTTCTTCTTTCGCTTATTTACACAGGTGCATCGCTGATTGACGGCTTGGTCAAGGGTCAATATATAATGCATTGTTTTTGTTCGTTTATATTGTCTTGTTCAGTAATTATTTTTGATGATTTAATCCTTGATCTTGAGGGATATCTGGATTGAGATGATTTTGAGTCAGATATTTTAAGTTGTTTTTGTGCTTGGTAGAGTATGGTTTATTTTGAATTGCGGGGAAAGTTCAAGATTGGTTGGAGTATTGTGGTTTTTTTATTGTTTGCTTTAAAAATATGGAATGCTTTATGAATTTGCAATACATCCTTAAGCAGGAATGATACTAGATCAAACTAGATTGATTTTAAAGGCATGTCGAAGGTTATTTATGCCAACAGGTAAAGTATCACATTCATTATATGTTTAAATTTATAGTTTTTGTATAGTTGTTTCATAAAAGGTTTTATTTACATATGGTCTTATAGAATATGAATAATTTTCAAATAGATATATCTGACCGATAACAGGAACTACCACACTACAGAGAATAGAGTCGGTATATTCTATGCCTCACTTACAGGTTAGGAAACTTTCTTGTCTGACTCACCTGAATGGTGTTAGAATCTGTGGCACAGGATGCATCAGAAAGGAGCATACGGAATTCAACATCTCGCTTGAGAGAATCAACCTCGGAATCCTGAAAATGCAAAAAAAAAGATGAGCATAACAATTTCGGAACAACAATGAAAATTATTCCAAGATTTGATGGAGACTCATCTAAGAACTGGAAAAAAAAAAAAAAAAAATCAATAAGATGGATTTAATTTCTGCAAACACAGAAATCTGGCAACCAAACATTTCTAAGTTTACAAATCTTGAAACTGGTATCATTTATACTGTAAATATCTAATTCAAAATTAGAAGAAATAAAAAAATAAAAAAATCTCACTAGTTCTGTAATCTAGTTTGGTCATGGGAGTACTATTTATGTAGCATGTCTTGGGCTGGAGTAGCCTGGTAGAACCCATCCCTCTCCAGGTCTACAATGGTTTGAATTCAGAGTTTTCCTTCTTCTAGACTGGTCGCCATAGCAAGGTTAAAGAGTTCAGTCTTTCTTAAGCTTGAAAAGGGGTTGGCAAAAGGAGTGGTCTTCAGTTGATTAAGGATCCCTAGCTAGTCACATTCGCCAACCCATTCACTTGTTTACAATATTTCATATATACTTCACCTTACACACTGGATTCACCAAAATACCACAGTCTCTCTTGTGAAGCCCTACTTAATACCCTGGAATGAGATGATATGATTCTTATTTACTATGACTTGTAACATTTTTTTTTCATTTTTTTGAAAAATATGAAATCCTACTTTTGAACTTAAATGAAATTGAAAGAACAGATGACAACATTACAAAACAAAATATAAAACAGTTTATTTAAATACAGGACAATTTCATGGCATAGATTGGTTGGTTGGTTGGTTGGCTGTTTGGGTTTTATAGCATATCAACCTTTGTAGGTTATTTAACGCCAAATCCAATTTTATAGAAATAATCAGTTCTATTTTAAACAATTCAGTTTAGCATTAGTACACAGTTTAATTGTCAAAAACATTTCTATTTCAAGCCATTCAGTTTTGTCAAACAGTTCTAATTCAAACAATTCAGTTTAGTATAAGTATAATTTTTGTCCATACACAGTTAAATGTCAAAACAGTTCTATTGCAAACAATTCAGTTTAGCACAAGTACAGTTTCAATGTCAAAAACAGTTCTATTTCAAACAATTCATTTTTGCATAAGTATGCAATTTAGATGTCAAAACTGTTCTATTTCGAGCAATTCAGTTTAGCATAAGTATGCAGTTTAGTTCTATTTGACCCATAGATAGGACTCTTATCAGGTGCTACCACTCCGGGCTAGAGTGGAACTGGGAGCGATAGAATTGAAGAGGTACTCTGCATTACTAGAAGCACACCATCAGATTGTTTTGTGTTGTGTCTAGAACACTCATTAGAGGGGGTCTTACCCCTCTGCAGAGGTGCAGTCGGTTTATTCTACAGCCCCAGCCAACTGGGAAATTCATGGCATTTTAATTGAGGGCTTCTTCCTTCTTCGGTGGGGGGGGTGAGGGCTGGCCTGGGTTTGTTAACTTGACCCAACCCTTCCAACATGGGTAGGATGTCAGAGAGGGTCAATTTTTAAGTGGAGTACAGTTGGCTTGAATTCAGAGTTTTCTTTCTCCTAGATTGGTTGCCTAACCAAATAAGAAAAAAATTTCACAGTAAGGATTTTTTTTGGTGTGTTTGAAGAGAGATTTAAGTCTGTTTTTTTTTTTTGACTTAAACAGAGTAAAGCTGGTTTGAATTTGAAGTTTTCCTTCTTCTAGACTAATTGTTCAAGCAAAGCTAAAGAACCTAGTCCACTCAAACCATGAGAACCAATGGATTCATGCCTTTCTCAAGCAAATTAGTGTGAAGAAAAATACAGTTTTGTTCACAATTTGAACTCATGAAGATAAGCATAGCCCTACCAAAATTAAAAGTAGGGCATAGTTACATATTGTATACAATGCTGCATGATGTCATATTTTGTTGTATATATGTCTTTGCATTCTGGAACATATGCTAATTTTAAACAAGTATCAATTTCAACACAGGCTAACTTAGCATATACTCAAAATGGCGAGAGTTTTTAGTTAAATAGGGTCATCTTTGTAAACTCTTCTTTTTATAACTGGCTTGAGTATAGACTCTTTTAAACAAAACAAAATAAAACAGATGGTTTGGTTTTATGGCATATCAATCATTGTTGGTTATTTAATGCCAAATCCTGTTTTTACATATATATTAAATATAAAGGATTTGGTTTGGTTTGGTTTTCTGGCATATCAATCATTGTAGGCTATTTAATGCCAAATCATGTTTTTAAATATATATATTATATATATATATATATATATATATATATATATATATATATAGGACATATTTGTTTTGTTTTATGGCATATCAACCATTGTTGGCTATTTAATGCCAAATCATGTTTTTAAATATATATTAGAGATATAGGACATGGTTTAGTTTGATTTTATGGCATATCAATCATTGTTGGCTATTTAATACCAAAACCTCTTTTTATATATATATTAAATATATCATTTGTAAACATATTTTGCAGATACACACAGTTAAATGATCAGTTCTATTTCTAACAATTCAATTTAGCATTAGTCAAGGTCAAATGGTTCTGAAGTATTACTATGTATCACTAACAATTCAATGCAACATCAGTCATTTGTTTATACACAGTTATATGATCAAACAGTTCTATTTTAAATAATTCAATTTAGCATAAGACATTTGTTTGTACTCAGTTTAAATGTCAAACAGTTCTATTTGACCTATAGATAGGACCCTAACAGGTGCTACCACTCTGGGTCAGAGTGGACCTGGGAGCGATGGCAATGAAGGGGTACTCCATATTGCCTTAAACTCCAGCATTACTGGAGCCTTGTAATCAGACTGTTTAATGTCATATCCAGAACACATTGGGAAGGGGTCTTACACCTCGACAGAGATGCAGTCAGTGTATTCTACACCCCCAGCCGACTAGGCTAAAAATAAAACAGAGAAGTCACCTTTAAAGTGTAAATTTCCAACTTGAGATATTCTTGCAAGCAGGTCCATGATAAATAATGAGGCGATTTTAACTGGTTGGATCCAAAACTGGAAGTAAAACAAAGAATATATTTAATGAATAAATTAAACAGAATCAATATATGATGTAGTACCTACCACCCATTACCAGTGAAGTTATTGGTTAAATGTGTGTCTGACAACAAAGGGTCAATCATGGCAACTCACACGGTAGATATACGAAATAGTTACACACATGAGTTGGGGACTTTAGAAAAGGGTCAATGATCTAATAAGAGAACAACAAGGACCTATATTCTAGAGCTAGCAAAAAGGTCTTCAGACACTGGAGGGGGAAGGTGTTATGATTTGTCAAACTACAGGTTTCCTATAATGACTCAAAAATACTATTTCACAACTTTCTGATTTCAGAATGATCCAGGGGAAAGTTGCAATATCAATCAAAGAGAGTCGAATTTTCAGTGACCATGTGTCTGACTTTTCCCTTTCTTATGCATTCATTGTCGTCTCTTGATCTTGTCTTTATGTTTACCAGCATTCTTCAAGATACCACAACACAAGAATTACTTAATACGATGTTCAAACTAATATCTTCATAATGGTTTGTCTTAAAATGTTAATTCCTCAAGTGTATAATTCACTGAATAGGAAGATGAGAGGAGGTGTTCCATATAATATAGCACTCAAGATATGGATGGAAAAACTGCCAGTAAATAGATGCTGTGTCTTCAGAAATGTCCATGGCTCAAGTCGAGAATTAGTGATATGAGGAATCCTTGATCCTTCGATCAGATAAATTATACACTTGAATAGGGTGAAGAAAGCTTTTGTCAAAACTAAAATGAAATCTGAGAATTAATTTTTATTTATTGCGGACTTTTTGTTCTCATCTTGGTAGTTTTTTTGTGTTGTTTCTTCTTTCACTACGTTTCAGCCAAATTTCATTCAGGTAAAAATCACCTGAAGAAGGCCAGAGGTGAAATTTGGCCGAAACGTAGTGAAAGAAGAAACAACACAAAAAACTACCAAGATGAGGACAAAAAGTCCACAATAAATAAAAATTAATTCTCAGATTAAGAAGCCTCATCTCAAAATGATTCCAATTAAAAAAAGACAATTACATAAAATGAAATCTATAAACTCTTTTCTAATACCCTAATACATATATATATATATATATATATAGATGAAATTGGAAGAAAATCTACAACTACCAATGTAAAATCTTAATCTAGGTTGGCAATTTACTTTCTGGCAAGATAAAGATCCCAAACATACATTTAATAAGTGACTTTAGAAAAAGAAGATAATAGTTCTAATATGGCATTCAATGAGTCCTGACTTGAATCCTAAGAAAAATCTGTGGTGAGAATTGAAAGTTTGAATAAATCATTGGTCACCAAAAAACCTTCAGGAATTAGAACATGCTACCATTAAAGAATGAAAGAAATCCCAGAAAAGACTCATCAAAAACTTTAGAAAACAATTAAAGCAAGTTATAAAGATGAG
This sequence comes from Sepioteuthis lessoniana, assembly GCA_963585895.1. Taxonomy (NCBI): domain Eukaryota; kingdom Metazoa; phylum Mollusca; class Cephalopoda; order Myopsida; family Loliginidae; genus Sepioteuthis; species Sepioteuthis lessoniana. The sequence continues at coordinate 14,203,288 of OY757935.1, forward strand.
AAGCCATGCTATTTACCATTTATATTGTGAAAATCGTTTAATTTTTCATATTGTACGAATAATTTTGTCTTTTCCTCTTTTGTTTATTTTTCTTCTCATATTTAGTAAATTTAACCCTTTCCTTCTCAAAAATGAGTTTTAGATTGCTTTTTGTATATAATGACAGATAAAATGTCTGGTATCATATGAGAATTAAATTCTAAAAAAATTGGTGAAAATATTCAATATTCATGGATATTTAATTAATTTTGTCATCCATAATATACATAAAAGTAATTTTACTTTATATATATATATCGAGTAAATTAACTAATGCTGACATTTCCATTTGCATTCACTTTCATCTTTCTTTAATAAAAACTAGACGACTTATAAACCAGTTGGATTACCATTCTAACAGTTATCCAAGATGATACTGATGTTTCTATTTAGGAAGAGTTGATGATTCTAATTACAATTTCATTCTGTAGATCTAGGAATAGCTAAGCAGGTTAAAATAGAGCTGTAACTATTTCCTAACTTGTGGAAGTTGATAATTCTCTGTCTCAAGTCAGCACTAAGCTCCTTTGTGTTCCCCATCATGTTGTTATCATGAGAAAAATATTGGTGATACTCTATACAGGACATGATATTCTTTGTCGGAATTTTCAATATTCTACTGAATAAATAGACTAGAAAGATACAACAATTAGATAATTATATAAATCGTTTATTTCAACACAAATCAATCAAATTAAAATGATGTATATATATATATATATATATATATATGGGCCATTGGCCTAATGAGTAGAGTGTTCGCTAATGGTCCATGAGACTGGGGATCAATCCCAGCTCAAGTCATACCAAAGACTAAAAAAATGGTACTAGATTCTGCCTTGTTTAACACTCAGCATTATAAGTTAAGGATCAAGAGTAAAGTGGAGCAATCCAAGGAATGGATTAGCGCCCTCCCCTACCTCTCGGTGTAGTAGCAATTGAAAAGGCAACCTTCAGGTCATCATCGACTAAGGTTGCCAACTTTACTTATATATATATATATATATATATATTCAAACACATACACACTCACAGATATATATAAAGATATATATATTTAAACACATACACACTCATATATATATATATATATTCACACACATACACAATCTCAGATATATATATATCATACACATACACAGATATATATATATATATATATATATATACATACATATACAAATAGAAAGACAGGCATATATACCTATGTGTGTGCACAGATAGATACAAGGACATGGATATATATATATATATATATATATATATATGTAAGGGTGTTGGAAAAGAGGTTTACTACTGTATCTCTGGTATGCGTTTGATCATTACTGAGAGCCACACACTTACAAGCATTTGTTATACTAAGATAAGGTAACAAACGAGACAAGATAAAAACTTCAAAGAGGAAAAAAATTTAAAAGATTTGTTATATAGTAGATAACGATAATTCAAGATGAAAAAGCTTATTATAATTACCAAGTTTGAAAAGTGACTGATATTTTCTATCAATGAAAGATTTTATCTTATCAAAGTAAAGAGCAGAAATGTGTAAGTCACAAGAATAGATATGATTCTTTTGCATGATTAAGTCTGTTTATTTTTTAAAGAAACCTTCCAAGATTCTGTTTTAAAGATAGCATGGTTATCTATTTGATTTCAAATTATGTGGATTCTCATTTTTATGACAGTATGAGTCAAAGACATTTAAGGATAAGCTTATCTAGATAGCTTACCCTTTGTCATAGTCTCCAATGAGCACTGTTTCTTGCTGTGATAGAAACGATATTCAGAGTGAATTACAAAAAAAATAAAATCCAATAAAATCAAAAAGACAAAAAATAAAACTAATATTCAAAAGACAAAAAAAATTACTATTCAATATTAATAATAATAATGATTGTCAATACATCATGTCAAAATAAAACACCTTATCAGTTGAGGGCTGAGAAGATACTGTGTCTCCGTCAGAGGGGCAAGACTCTTCTGTATGTTTTTCTCTTAAATTCACCTGATGTTTTTTTAGGCCAGCTCCAGACCTGTATTCACACGTTAAGCCTCTTGGGGACTGGTATCCATATATGGTCTTCAGTCACATTCCTGTCTTCCATTCAGTTTTCTTTCTCTTAGTCCAGTAGCCATACCAAGGTTAAAGAGCCTGGTCTGCCCTACTATTTACCCATAGCTGGAGGGAGTAGATGGTTTCATGCTTTTCCCAAAGACATTAGCATGAAAGGGAAACACAAACAGCTTCATCCAGGATTTGAACTTATTTTGCTGTGTCCATTTCCTTAGGCAATAACCATCAGATCATGTGCCCCCATCAAAAGACTCCTCTTCTCTCCGCACAAAATAAGAGGGTATTCTGGGTATGAAATCAAATAGAATCTGATGGTGAGGCTTTAAACTAGGAGCCATTTCTTCATTGCTCTCACTCCCAAACTAAGGAATGAAGCCAACTCTTACAACCCCCAGCTATGGGGGTTGGAAGAGATGGCTATATGTTAGTTAGGAGGATTTAGGTTCAGCAACCAGTCAAGGCAAAGGAAAACTGAATCCAAACTAGCTGGACTCCACTTAAAAAATGACTGAGTCATTTCCTTGCTATGGTGGAGAGATTGAGTAAATATATATACACATCCACTTTTTTCCATGAAAAAGCCTCATTTTTTTCAAGCTTCTTTACAATCTAAGCTGAAAGAGCAATGTACTATTCTATTTGATATTAACACAGTTAAATAGTTACAAGCATTCCAATCTAACACAAATAATTCTATTTAATATTAATCATTTGTTTGCACACAGTTAAATGGTTACAAGTATTCCTCTCAAATGCCAAAAATTCTATTTAATATTAATCATTTGTTTGCACACAGTTAAATGGGTTCAAGTAACTAATAAAAATCCTTCCGTAGGTGAACAGTTCTTTTTGAGCCATAAATGGGACTGTAACAAGTACTACCACTCCAGGTCAGAGTGGACCTGGGAGTAATAGCAAAGAAGAAGTACTCCACATAACCCAAAGCCTCAGGAATGGATCCTCATCATCAGATGGTTTAGTGCTAGACCCAAGACACTTGTTGAGGAAGTGGGTCTTACTCCTCTGTAAAGATGCAGTTGATATACTCTGCAGAATAATGTGTGTTGTGTACAGAAGAGTATGCTTTAGTATTTAAAAAAAAAAACTATGAGCAGGCTAAACATAGCTTTGCCGCTATGATTAGGCTGTGTTATTTCAAATAGATATTTTTATACAGATATGATAACCAATTACAATTTTTAAAAAAAGCAAGCAAAATTAAGGGAAAAAAAACCTACTTAATTAGATTTGTTTACATTTTTTAGGTGTTGTTTGGCAAATATAAATTCTTCGTCCAAATTCTGTCAGCGTATTATTCTGGTCATACAAAATAATGAGAAAATTACATTTCTATGGTAACATGAGCCATGTTTACTTATATCGCAATGTTACCATAACCGAATTCCTTATTGTTTGGCAGAGAGACCAGGGTGTCATGACAGAAATAGGGTGTTTCCTTCTTAAGTTTCAGGTTACAATAATGGTCACATGACAGCACAGTACAATAATAGTCACATGACAGCACTGTACTGGATTTGAAATGATTGCACCTCATTAGGTTGTGCCTACAATCTTCTTTTTCAAGGAAAATGATCTATTTTGCATATAAGTAGTAAAGTTAGCGACCATAGTCGAGGGTGACCCGAAGGCTCCCTTTTCGATAGCTACTACACCAAGGTGTAGGGGAGGGCGCTACTCCATTCCCAGGATTGCTCCACTTTACCCTTGAACCGTACCTTATAATGCTGAGTGTTAAGCAAGGTGGTATCAAGTTCCATTTTTAAAGTCTTTGGTATGACTCGACCTGGGATTGAACCCAGGTCTCCCGGGCCATTGGCGAACACTCTAACCGCTCAAATAATGGTTTCTTCATTTCATGGGTTAATCAAAGCCAAAGTCACCCATGTAAAAGAACAGTAGTAATACTATTTAACCCATAGGGGGTTCATAGCTCTCCCAAGGGTATTAGTCCATAAGTGAATGTAATAGAATGACTGAATTTCAAATTCACTTACTTCAAGGTCATAGTCTAGCACTTAAGCAATTAAACAACAGGGACTCCATCCACTACCACAGGTGCATGAAAAGTCTTAATGTATTCAAGAAATCCTACCCATGATATCATAAAATAGCTAACTTTTGTTTGAATTTTTGCTTTACCGACTGACATACTCTGACTAGTGTCTTCATTTTGGCTGTAATTACAGTCACTGGATTTTGGTCACTCAAACTGTCAGGTGGGTTATTTAATATGGAGCTATGATTTTAAGAGGGCCTTCTACTTCAGGTCGAGTGAGGATATATATATATATATATATATATATATTCTAGCTATATCTTATTAAAGGAGACAGACAAGGATTTGGTGTTGAATTTTTTATAGGCCTTTTCCTATTGGCAAGCAAGTTGTTGCAATTATAGATGAAGACAATTTTAACCTGATTGGTTTGGTTGGGTTTTATGGCATATCAACCATTGTATGTTATTTAGTGCCAAATCTTTTTTATACATATATATTAAATGTATATGATTTGGTTGGGTTGGGTTGGGTTGGGTTTTGTGGCATATCAACAACTGCAGGTTATTTAATGCCAAATCCTCTTTCTACATATATATGAAATATATAGGTGTTGGTTTGGTCTGATTTTATGGCACATCAACGATTGTAGGTTATTTAATGCCAAATCCTATCTATCTATCTATATATATATATATTAAATATATGATTTGGTTTGGTTGGGTTGGGTTTTATGACATATCAACAATTGTAGGTTATTCAATGCCAAATCCTCTTTATATATATATATATATATATATATATATATATATATATATATATTAAATATATATGATTTGTAAACGCATTTTGCTGTGAACATTTTTAAATGAGCCTAACCTCATTTTTTGCACACATTTAAATGGTTCCAAGTATTCTTATGTATCACTAACAATTCAATCAAACATCAGTCATTTGTTTGCACACAGTTAAATGATCAAACAGTTCTTTTTCAGACAATTCAACTTAGGATACATCATTTGTTTGCACTCAGTTTAAATGTCAAACAGTTCTATTTGACCTATAGAAAGGAACCTATCAGGTGCTACCATTTTGGGTCGGAGTGGACCTGGGAGCAATGACAAAGAAGGGGGTACTCTGCATTCCCCAAAGCTCCAGCATTACTAGAGCCTCACCATCAGATTGCTTAGTATCATATCCAGGACACTTGTTGGTGGGGGCGGGGTCTTACTCTTGTGCAGAGATGCAGTTGGTGTGTTCTACAGCCTCAGCCAACTGGGGTTGTTATAACATGAGTACACGTACTTTTGATTGTCACTGGTTACTGTCGAAGATGCTGATATGACTATGTTATGGAGTTAATAATGTTTTCCATGATGGATGAATTTTTTGAATCAGAGTCTGCTTTCATTCCATGGACTATCTTTTTGACTCGGACTTGTAGTGGCAAAGGTGTGTTTAGCCTATTTATAAAAGCACTCTTTTTTAAAAAACAAAACAAAAGAACACTTTTCTGTACATATTCTTTTTTAAATTTCATATGTTTTGGACTTCTTAGCCACCAAAAATTTGGTGACAGACCTCTGTTTAAACCTGGAGCACTCTGTTGGACTTGCCACCATTTTGAATAGTCTAAAAATAAATATTATTGCGAGATTAAAATATTTTTTACTATAAACAATGCAGAGTTTATATTTAAGGAAAAAAAATACTGAAAATTTTATTCATTATGCTTTCTTTAAAAAAAGTTCCCCTTAGTTATTGAATGACCCTTATATATATGCACACACACACAAAAAAAACTGTATGTATGTATGTATGTAAGATGAGGCTTACAGTTTCTACCTGGCTTGGGAACTGTTACCAGTTCTGCATTGACCTGTCTCAAAGCCTTCTTCACCTGTCTGCTATAATTGGTAACTTTCCAGGAATTTTAAACAGAACAATGGCCAAGGAGATAAAAGTGTGTGTGTGGGGGGGGGAGATATTAAGAAAGAGAGTGAGGAGGTTATAAGACATAGAGAGTGAGGCTTATAATAAGTTATAGGGAGTGAGGCGGATATTAAGACAGAGAGAATGAGGCAGGTATAAAGACAGAGAGAGTGAGGCAGATATAAAGACAGAGAGAGTGAGGCAGATATAAAGACAGAGAGAGTGAGGCGGATATAAAGACAGAGAGAGTGAGGCAGATATAAAGACAGAGAGAGTGAGGCGGATATTAAGACAGAGAGAGTGAGGCAGATATAAAGACAGAGAGAGTGAGGCGGATATAAAGACAAAGAGAGTGAGGGGTATATTAAGATAGAGAAAAGGAGGGATATATTAAGATAGAGAGAATGAGAGGGTATCAGGAGAATGAGGGGTATATTAAGATAGAGAGAATGAGGGGGATATCAAGAGTGTCAGAATGAGTGGATAGTTGCATCAGTGATTCAGTGACATCTCAAAATGTCAGTCATTGCTTTAACAAAGAAATTTTTCAGTAATCTGGACTGAGACCAGTTTGTGTAACCAATTAAAGTCACACTTGACTTTAAAATAGTTTATTTATTTATCAACACATTTATTATGTTATCAAGGTTAAAAGTTTCTGAGGTATTTTTTCTAAAACATGTGTAGGAGTAGGTTTCTTGTTGATAGAGGTAAAACAAGTTTATGAATCATATTCAAATAGTTTTTTTTTTCTTTATTAAGGAAAACAAGTATCCAAACTTGAAAATCCTGAACAAATTTGATTGGTTTGGATGGGTGTTATGTCATATCAACCATTGTAGGTTATTTAATGCTAAATCCTGTTTTTACATACGAGGATCATTAAATAAGTTTCCAGACTTTTTTCGTATGGGCACTTTTATTGATAGTACACACATAAAACTCTAGTCCCCTTCAATGTAATTTCCTCCGGCTGCAATGCACTTGTTGTACCGTTCCAACCTCTGGAAGGCCCCATGGAAGTCCTCTTACGTGAGAGTGTCAATGACCTTCGTCACAGCCTCTTTCATCTCCTCAATTGTCTCATAACGACAGCCTCAGAGCTTAGGGAATAACCAAAAGTTACAAGGACCAACGTCTGGACTATAGGGAGACTGAGGAACTGTCTTGATGCCCATCTTGGTCAAATAGTCTGTGACAAGGATGGAGTTGTGGACTGGCGTATTGTCCTGGTAGAAATGCCACAGACCCGGTTTGAAGAGTGCTAGCCTCTTCCCTAGGAATCTCTTCCTGAACTCCCTTAAAACCTCAACATAGTAAACCCTAACCCTAACTCTTTGGTCAATCATCTCTGGTGTTCTGACTTCCTTACTCCTCCCACACCTCTCATCATCCCTCACAGACTCCCTGCTTTCCTTGAATCTCTTATGCCACTCAAAACCTGATACTCGATTCATGCAAGATGCTCCAAAAGCAGTCTGAAGCATTCCATATGTTTCTGTAGCATTTTTTCCAAGTTTAAAACAGAAGTTTTTAGCATATCGTTCTTCTAAAGTATCAGATTGCATTTTTGAAATTCACCAGCTGTGACAATTGCTGCTGTAGCTGTTCATTTAAACCTGAAATCATAAAACTTGGTCAGACATCTCATAAGATTTATAGCAATAACATAGTGAATTTTCAAGAGTCTACGACAATCTTAAATGCTCATACAAAAAAAGTCTGGAAAATTATCGTTTGTACCTCGTATATATTAGATATATATGGTTTGTAAACATAAGACAATAAAGTTAAATGGTTCCAAGTATTGCTATGTATCACTAACAATTCAATTAAACATCAGTCATTTGTTTACACACAGTTTTATGATCAAATAGTTCTATTTCTAACAATTCAATTTAGCATAAGTCATTTGTTTGCCCTCAGTTTAAATGTTAAACAGTTCTATTTGACTGATAGATAGGACCCTTTCAGGCCCGGAGTGAACCTGGGAACAATGGCAATGAACTCCGCATTCATCAAAGCTTCATTACTGAAGTCTCACTAATAGATTGTTTAGTGTCACAATCAGGACACTCATTGGTGGTGTTACCCCTCTGCAGAGATGCAATCAGTATATTCTACAGTCCCAGCTGACTGGGCTGGAAACAAATTTGAATAGAAAAAAAAAGTGGATGAAAAATAAGCTTGTTCTATTTATCCAAAAATCCAAAGGAAGGAATGATATAACAAATAAGTGACAAAATGGGGAGATTACATGATAAATTCACTTACTTAGGAAGCAGCGTCTCATCAACCAAAAAGGACATCGACAGGCAGATAACGAAGGCATGGACAGCTATCGATCATATGGAAATCAGACCTGACCGATAAAATGAAATGCAGTTTCTTCCAGGCAGCGGTCGTATCGATACTGCTGTATGGACGCTAACTAAACGGCTGGACAAGAAGCTAGATGGCAATTACACAAGAATGCTGTGAGCAATATTGAACAACTCCTGGCGGTAACACCCCACAAGGCACCAACTATATGGCCACTGCCTCCCATCACGAAAACTATCCAAGTTAGACGAACCAGACATGCAGGACACTGCTGGAGAAGCAGGGATGAACTCATAAGTGTCGTACTCCTATGGACCCCCACATATGGTCGGGCAAAAGCAAGATGACCAGTTCGAACATACATTCAGCAGCTATGTGAGGATACGGGATGTGGCCCTG
>OY757935.1:14217070-14608337 GCA_963585895.1 Sepioteuthis lessoniana
TCACAGCTCGTTTTATTTTTGTCTGCCAGCTGACCGCTGAGCTATTAAGTGTTGTTGTTATTACTGTTGTTTATTCTTCATGTTAGAGCAGTGATTTCTACACATGTTTGAGTGGACCTGGGAGTAATGGCCATGAAGGGGTATTCCACACCCACCAGAACTTCGGAACTGAAACCTCACCATCAGATGCAGTTTAGTGTCATGAAAGAAAAGAAAAGGGAAGTTGTGGAGAGCCATGATTGTCCAAGTTCTGACAGGACATGACAGGGAAAGAGAAAGAATAATGATAGCTTTTCATTGTTTCTAAATCAGGAGAGAGAACATATTAAAAAAAAAAAACAATAAAAAAAGCAATTATAACACCTTTTATTTTAATGATATTTAGAATTATGTTTTATAAAAATCTTATATATATATATATATATATATGTGTGTGTGTGTGTGTGTGAATATCCAAAGAAAATGAGTTGGGAATGATTCTATTTGAGAATATATAAGCTGATTCTAGTAAATCTCCAGGAGTGCTCAATGTATGATAATATATAAATTTATGAATTTCATACAGAGCAAATTCATATAATTGAACTCAACAAACTGTCATTTGGTTATTTTCAACAGATAAATAGATTTTTTTCTTGAAATAAAATAGGTTAATTTATTGATAAGGTTTTAGTTGCTGAAGGTTTTATCAGTTGTGTTAGAATTTTTTTATATACATAAAGATACATAACACTGGATAATGACATAACATCTAGCTTTGACACCAACTTTTTTGTGTTTTGTTCGCCCCTCTATTTTTTTTTAAAGGAGTAAGAATCTATTTAAAGAATATTTTCATAAATAGAAAAAAAAATTTTTTCTCTCCATTGCGTGATGGCTATCTGAAGAGGTTGGTTTCTTTAATGGGAGTGGCCAGTTGAAATAAATTTATAATAGCCAAATGACGGTATGTTGAGTTTTTTCAATTTTATATATATGTAAGTAATTTTACTTTATATATCAAGAGCAAATCAATAATATGACATTTCCATTTGGATTCACAATCATCTTTCTTTAATAAAACTAAACGACTTATGAACCAGTTGGATTTCCATTTTAACTGTCATCCAAGATGATACTAATGGTTTTATTTAAGAAGGAGTCAAAGATTCTAATTACAATTTCATATTTGCTGTAATTAATCCTATTTACCCAACCCCTCCATTCAGACAGGATATGACACAAGGTCAATTTTTAAGCAGAGTTTAACAGGTTTGAATTCAGAGTTTTTCCTTCTCCTGAAGAACCTAGTCTGTCCTACTATTTACCCATAGCTGTAGGGAGAATAATTGGATTCATACCTTTCCCAAGGGTATTAGTGCTAAGTGAAATGCAATTAGTCTAGTAGAGAATTTGAACTCGTGTCGCCGGGTCCATTTCCTACAACGATAACCATTACACTATGGGCACCTCCATCATTTACTGTAATTAATTGTGTATATGCATTTGTGTTTAATATGCACCCTAAACTTCCGGCTACAAAATTCCGGAAAAAAAACATCTGTTGTGTATAGTATGTCCTGACTTTTTGGAATTTGTAGGATTAAAAACATGTTAACTTGGTTCCCATTTCTCAAGTGCAGAACTGAGGATACTCAGCTCTTGTGCAGGAAGGATTAAATAACCCACAAAAGGTTGAAATACTATTAATCAATCAAGCTTTATTCATATATTCTAGACAAAAAAATGCAATGGTCATCTCAAAAGTAAAATTATTTTCTGCACAATCCGTTTCTTCAACTGTTCACAGACTTTTTGACCCATGTATACCCATGTCACCGGCTCATTGGCCTAGCGGGTAGAGTGTTCGCCAATGGTTCGGGAGACCAGGGTTCAATCCCACGTAGTGTCATACCAAAGACTTTAAAAATGTTACTTGATACCTCCTTGCTTAACACTTAGCAATATATGGTACGTACCAAGGGTAAAGAGGAGCAATCCAGGGAAAGGAGTTGCACCCTCCCCTACACCTCGGTGTAGTAGCTACTAAAAAGGGAGCCTTCTGGTCGCCTTTGACTACAGTCACCGACTTTACTTACATATACCTTAGAAAATTACAAGAAACATTGCCCAAGAACCAGATTGCTGAGGAGATCTATTTTTTTGATTTCTTTGTTTAATGGCAAATCAACCTTTGTGAATTATTTAATGCCAAAGGCATCCTTATAGAATAACAGGAGTGATACCATTATTCTTGGAGCATAAGGGGGTTCAATACCTTTCCAAAAGCTATTAGTCTGAAAGTGAACATAATAGCACGACTTTAGTTTAAACTTGCTTACTGTGAGGCAGAAGACTAGCCATTATGTCATGGGAAATTCTCTGAGAGGGGACCCAATGATAACTGAGCATACTATTAATTATCAGCTAACCAAGCTCATTAAACATCCCACAAAGCACTCCACTTTTTTTTCTCTTTCAAATTAAACTGAACATAGAACACAAGTTTAGTGCACCCAGTGAAGCCCAAGCTCTTAGCTTAGTAGTCAAAAAAAAAGTAAGTAAAGTTAGCGACCTTAGTTGAGGGTGACCCAAAGGCTCCCTTTTCAATAGCTACTACACCGAGGTGTAGGGGATGACGCTACTCCTTTCCCTGGATTGCTCCACTTTACCCTTGATACGTACCTTATAATGCTGAGTGTTAAACAAGGTAGCATCAAGTACCATTTTGGGAGTCCTTGGTATGACTCGACCTGGAATTGAACCCCAGTCTCCCAGACCATGAGTGAACAATGTACTTATTAGACCAATGGCCTGGTATTAGTAGTAATACGCAACTATTATGTCATGATGAGGTGTCCATATGGCTAAACACATCATTGTCTTTTGATTGGGTTTTGTGGCATATCAACCATTGTAGGTTATTTAATGCTAAATCCTCTCTCTCTCTCTCTCTCATATATATATATGTGATTTGTAAACACATTTTGTTGATAATGTTTTAAAACAAGCCTAAGGTCATTCTTTTGCACAAACTTAAATAGTTTCAAGTATTGCTATGTATCACTAACAATTCAATTAAACATCATTCATTTATTTATACACAGTTAAATTGTCGAATAGTTCTATTTCAAACAATTCAATTTAGCATAAGTCAACTAAGTTAAATAGTTCCAAGTATTGCAATTTATTACTAACAATTCAATAAAACATCAGTCATTTGTTTGCACTCAGTTTGAATAGTCAGACAGTTCTATTTTACTTATAGATAAGACCCTATCAGGTGCTACCACTCCAGGCTAGAGTGAATCTAGAAGCAATGGCAATAAAGGGTTATTCCTCATTCCCCAAGGTTTCCGATAAATCAGTGATATTTTGTAATTTAATATATAATTAATTCATTAAGGAATGAATGGAAATTATATTTAGTTACAAGAGGTGCATCAAGTAAAAAGTTTGAGAAGCCCTGATTTTCACCAATAGAAATCAAAATGGCAACTGTCTAGATTAAACAGGATTACACTAAAACCTTTTTCTTAGAACAATTGTATAATTATTTTGAGATTCCTCAAATATTAATTTTAATCTTCTGCCGTTGAATGAATTCAATCACATTGCTGCTGGCTTACAGTAGAATTGAATTTAAAGACATCCAGAGAGATGTCTGAAAATATGAATCTGTTGTTGGTTGTTCCAATCAACTCCCAAGCATTCAGGAGGAAGGGATAAAAGTGTAGTCTCTATTTATGTGTTCATTTCTGTCAGTTGAGGGCTTGACAAAAAAAAAAGAGCCTAGTCCTAGGGATTGTGGTCACAGTACAGCAGCTTCCCACTGTACCTAAGAAAAAGACAGGAATATTCCGACCCTAGTCATGAGGACTGCTTGATCTTGGGCCCTTATGTTAAATTGACCCCCATAGAGAGGTAGTAGCAAAAATATAAAATGATGTTGACAATAACAATTACTATTACACCTTGAATAGCATAGTTTCTTACAGGATAGCCATATCTCTGGCCTTGTGCCAACCAAGCTGAGTAAATGATAATAGCACTCACTGAGGCACATTGAATAGCTAGTGTAGTGACTAGCGAGCTAATCTAGCAAATCATTGCCAGTATCTTCAATTCTTACTGGGTACTCATACCTCTGGCCTTGTGCCAAACAAGGTCAACAATAACAGTTACTCTGATTCATCTAAGCAAGCAGATATGTTACAGTCTTTTTGTTTCTCACCTACCAACAACAAAATCAGATTATTTGGTAAGAAAGAATTAGTGACACTTTGATCAGCTGACATAATCAAGTACAGACAGTTATATTGTGCGAGATTATATTTTAAACAAAAGAGAAATATAATCACATACACACACAAAGTTCAATAGAGTATTTTTGCCATATTTAACATCCTCATTTAAGTATTTTGGGCTAAAATTTTGAACTTCATACCCAATAAACATTTATTTATCACAGCACAAAATAATTTAAACACTGAATTGAGTTTTTTAATTTAGTTTAGACTAAAAAGAAATGGTGTTACCTAATCACCTCACAAAGCCAGGTGTGATACAAGGTTGTTATTTTTTTTTTTTTTTTTTGGAGACAGCTCCTAGGTGTGGATGGATGATGCCAAAAATAGCACAATCCTATTTTTTGGGCATCTCAAGCATTGACTCTAACCCCAACACATTTTTTTTGCCTGAGAAGGAAGGTTTCTTAAAGATGAGCTAGATAAATATTCCTAACCACAGATGAATGAGAAAATTATCTGTGTCTGCTGGAGTCAGGTAGAAAGATAATGTAGCACCAATGTTGTAAGTGAAAAGAAACCCTGACTAGAAAATCGGTACTAGTTAGAATAACAGCTTTTAGCAGGACTCAAACTCAGAACACTAGAAAGGTTTGGGAGCAAATGCTTATATATATATATATATAAAAATGGCATAGGTATAAAGTGGGGGATAAATATTGTAATTTATGGATAGAAGAGAAACTTGCTGAAGCTTCCTACAATAATTCCAATGAATTACTTAAAGGTCAGAAACTATTTGGCCTAGTGGGTAGAGTGTCCACCAATGGTCTGGGAGACCTGGGTTCAATCCCAGGTCACGTCATATGAAAGACTTTAAAAATAGTACTTGATACCTCCTTGCTTAACACTCAGCAATATAAGGTACATATCAAGGGTAAAGTGGAGCAATTCAGGGAAAGGAGTAGCATCCTCCCCTACACCTTGGTGTAGTAGCTATTGAAAAGGGAGCCTTCTTGTCGCCCTCGACTATTGTCGCCAACTTTACTTTACTTTCTAGGCACAAAAAATATTGGCATCTTAGTAGATAAGTCACAATTTATTTTATCATATTTATTACCTTTTGTTTTTATTTTTTCAACTATTCATTTATATATTTTTTTTCAAAGCTAATTTTATTCTTCCTGGTGGTTTTTTAATCAATAAAATGTAGTTTGGTCCAACACCCATTAGTTGGAAATGTCCTGATGATCCAGTTAGGTGAAACCTAGCTAGATTTTTTTCTGACTCTGCAGGCATTCATTATATATATATATATATATTTGTTGAGTTTTTTCAATTATATGGAAATTTGCTCAGTAAGAAATTTATATATTAACTATTATACATTGAACACTCCTAGAGATTTATAAGAATCCTCTTGTATATTCTTAAATGGAACCATTTCCAACTCATCTTCTTTAGATATACATATATATATAAAATCACACAAGGTGATTAAAAATATGTTAACACTCTTATGGGAGTACCTTTATGAGATAATTTCAAATAGCAACTACCTGTTCACCATCCCCATTAACACATTCTTGGAATCTCCCATAGGTGATTGAAAAAAGGTTAATATTTTTATCAGAGTATTGTTATGAGAAAAGCAGAACTGATATTATGGAGACCACCTGTGGAAGATTCCAATAATGTGTTGACAGGGATGAGGAACAGGTGGAAACTTTAAAATCATAAAGGAACTTTCATAGAAACATTGATATTTTTTTAAACAGCCTATATGTTGTGGACCAGTAAAAGTTCTGGGAGAAAGACAAGCTTAGGATTACATGAAGCAAGTATATTGAACGAAAGTATAAATACAGCATAGGTAAAAGAGTGTTGAATGTCAGTCTGACTGCCAAAGTGTTAGGCTGGGGTTAACTTAACACTGAGATGAATATTCTCCTGGTATTCATAATAATAGGAAGAGTTCATTATAGTCCGTAAAGTAGGTACCATAACACTATATATATATATATATATATATATATATATATATTACTGGAGACAAACAAGGAAAATCTCCAAGTGATCATAATTAATTATTTTAAAGAAAATACTATAGTTTTTTGATTTTATTTAGAATGTTTCAAGTGAATACTCAGAGATGTGGACAAGATTAGACTAAAATAAATCTAAATAAAAAAAAAATGATAAAACCAAGATGTGAGTTAATAAATTCTAAAATATATTTTAAAAAAATAACATTAAGCAATTTCATTTATAAAGAGATGAATATTCTCCCAGTATTCATAGTAATAGGAAGAGTTCATTATAGTCCGTAAAGTAGGTACCATAACACTATATATATATTACTGGAGACAAACAAAGAAAATCTCCAAGTGATCATTGTTAATTATTTTAAAGAAAATACTATAGTTTTTAATTTTATTTAGAATGTTTCAAGTGAATACTCAGAGATGTGGGCAAGATTAGATTGAAATAAATCTAAATTGAAAAAAATAATAAAACCAATATGTGTGTTAATAAATTCTAAAATAAATTAAAAAAAATAACATTAAGCAATTTCATTTGTTGTCTACTTTTGAAAACATTTTACAAACAATACAAAAACACCATGTAAAATGGTCATTCCATTTTACTGTTATAAAAATCAGTTTAGCTTTTGTCTCATTCATTTGATTAATTATGAAGTTTAAATAGGGAACAATAAAATAGAAAATAATTCAGTTGTCACACAAGGGGGCGTCACAGTAGTACAGTGGTCAACCTGCTAGACTGTGACATCATAGTAAGTGAGTTCAAACTCCAATTGTTCTGTTATATTCACTTTCAGACGAATACTTTTGGCTATGAACTTCCTTATCCTTTGGCTATAGGATAAATAGTACCACTTGGCATTAAATAACTTATAAAGGTTGATATGCCATTAAACAAAGAAACAAAACCAGGTCTTTACACGAAACAATTAAAGAATAAATCCAACTTTAAAAAAAAAGTTTTGAAATTCAGCATTTCATGTTTTGGTTTATTTGACATCACATCACTCTTTATGCCAAAATTTGATTAATCTTTAAATAGGGGAGAAAAATTTGGTTTAGTTTATTCAATAGCATATCAACTCTTTATGGGTTATTTAATGCCAAAATTTGATTAATTTTTAAATGTTTGATTGAAATAGAAGAGAAAAGTTTTTGTTTTGTTTATTTAATGGCATATCAACTCCTTATGGGTTATTTAATGCCAAAATTTGATTAATTTTAAAATGTTTGATTGAAATAGAAGAGAAAGGTTTTGTTTTGTTTATTTAATGGCATATCAACTCCTTATGGGTTATTTAATGCCAAAATTTAATTAATTTGTTGAAATAGTTTGGTTTGGTTTGGTTTGGTTTTATGGCATATTAACCATTGTAGATTATTTAATGCCAAATCCGTTTTTTACATATATATTAGATTTATATGATTTATCCAAGGACTGTTATGTATCACTAACAATTCAATTAAATATCAGTCATTTGTTTATACACAGCTAAATTATCAAACAGTTCTTTTTCTAACAATTCAATTTAGCATGAGTCATTTTTTGCACAGTTTAAATGTAAAATATTTCTATTTAACCCATAGATAGGACCCTATCAGGTGCTACCACTGTGGGCCAGAGTGGACATAGGAACAATGGCAATGAAGGGGTACTCCACATTTCCCAAATCTCCAGCATTACTGGAACCTCACCATCAGATTATTTAGCATCATATCTAGGATACTTGTTGGGGTTGGGGTCTCACCCCTTTGCAGAGATGCAATCAGTATATTCTACAGCCCCAGCCAATTGGGCAGGATTGAAATAGAAGAGAAAGAGAAAGATTAAGCTTTGTTTATTCAATAGCATATCAAATCTTCATGGGTTATATATTGCCAAAATGTGATTCATGACTAATTGTTTGATTACAATCATAACTATATTTTCCATGTTTCATTGCATTTTTCAAGAAAATTACACATTCTTATACATCTATAATCATTTGATGGTATATTGTCGTAGGGTTTTAAGTATTCCTATCTAAGACGATTAATTCATACACAATTACCGGCCCTTTGGCTATGTAGGTAGAGTGTTCGTCAATGGCCTAGGAGACTGGGGTTCAATCCCAGGTTGCGTCATACCAAAGACTCAAAAAATGGTACTTGATACCTCCTTGCTTAACACTTAACATTATAAGGTATGTATCAAGAGTAAAGTGGGGCAATCCAGGGAAAGGAGTAGCGCCCTCCCCTACACCTTGGTGTAGTAGCTAATGAAAAGGGAGACTTGGGGTTACCCTCGACTATAGTTGCCAACTTTACTTACTTTTATATGGTTTCAATTTAATAATAATTTGTTTGCACATAGTTATATGGTTTTAAGCATTCCTTTCCAAAACAAATAAATACAAACAATTATGATTAATAATTTTCAAACAGATCTCTTGAACCCATAGATGGAATCCTAACAGGTACTGTTATATAATATCAACTATTCCTATATAATACAAATAATTTATAAAGTTATATGGTTTCATTGACCTATTGGGTAGAGTGTTCACCAATGGTCTGGGAAACCTGGGATCAACCCCAAGTCACGTCATACCAAAGACTTTAAAAATGGTACTTGATACCTCCTTGCTTAACACTCAGCAATATAAGGTACGTATCAATGGTAAAGTGGAGCAATTCAGGGAAAGGAGTAGCATCCTCCCCTACACTTCAGTGTAGTAGCTATTGAAAAGGGAGCCTTCTGGTCGCCCTCGAATATGGTCACCAACTAAAACTATATGGTTTCAAGTATTCCTATCTAATACAAATAATTTTTACAGTTATATGGTTTCAACTATTCCTACCTGACACTAATAATTTATACACAGTTATATGGTTTCAAGTAACCATTACATTTAATAATAATAATGATTTGTTTGCACACAGTTATATGGTTTAAAGAATTTCTATCCAATACTAACAAATTTCTAACAAATCTATATAATCCACAGATAGGATCATAACTGGTACTATGACTCCAGGTCAAAGTGGACCTGGGAGTAATCACACACTCCCTGGAGCTGCAGACTTGGAGCCTCATCACTGGATGTAGTTTAGTGTCATAACTTGGACAGTCCTTTTTTGGGGTGTGGGTGGGATCATACCATTCTCCTGGGAATACAGTTGACATATATCTTAGGATGGGCACTACAGATAGCACAAATAAATGCTCAGGTTTAAATTATGGATAAATTTTGAAATTGATTGGTTCGAAGAAGGATCAGTTTATATTGTTTTTAGGGTTCCCAGATATTATCCAATTCCAATTCCGTTCTGTTAACAGATGAAATATTGGAAAATCCTCTTATTGCTCAGCTAAAAACATCTGCAAGCTCACCATGTCTTACAAGAATATCACTTGATATTCTTGTAAGACACGGTGAGCTTGTTCCTCACGGAGAGAACAAATACAGAATTTTGAACATTTTTTTTGTTAAGGCTGGTGGGAATGTTTTCAACAATATTTTCGCAGCAATTGTTTGTTGGTTTTGTTTGTTTTTTCAAAAAATGAGGGAACCAACTTTATATTATTATTTTTTTATAAAAAATTTTTTTTTTCATTACTTTAATCTCACTCAGCCTGTATCTTTCAATTTCAACAATTAAATATTTCTTAATGATTCAAAACAAACAAATATATATATATATATATATATATATATATATATATATATATAAAGAAAGAAAAGAAAAGAAAAGAAGCCTTTAAACTTGTTGAAACCATCAAAAAAATTACTTAACTAATATCAATTTCAATATAGTACGACAAAACATTTTCATTTTTATTATTGTTAACATCTTTAAGCTTCTGGGAAAATGAGACACAACCCAGCATTAGTGATATGAGATAGATTAGTTGTGGTACAAGGTAAGAAGCATGGGGCACCCAGTGAGAATAGAACTCACTAACAATGGTCTACTAATCTAGCCAGTTAACTATTGCAATAGTGATATGGATTATAGGGTGGTGGGAACAACCTTCAAATCGTATTTTTAAACATTTTTTGGTAAAAAAACAAAATTATTGAGAACTTTATTAAATTGTTCAATTTTTGACCACTTTTTTTCTTTAACCCAAAGTCATATATATTGTTATTTATCAAATTTTTTAGCAGCAAAATTTGAAAGTCACATTTTAAAGAAAAAAACAAACAGAAAAAGGTCGTAAGTAGGAGACAATTTTTTCACAAAAAAAGTGGAGAATGACTTATATAAGGAAGTAACCCTTAAACGATCTTATTTATGGCTATATTAATGCATATTGTAATAGAATGATTTATTGACAGTTGAGATTAAAAACAAACAAGATTTTTTTAAAATTCCAAGTTGAAATTAATAATCGATGATATATTAATTTTTGCAAAGTGAGTCATAAAAGGTTTAAGAAAAATTAAAGATTCCTGGATATTTAAAGAAAGATTTTTATGTATTTTTTGCTCTGAAAGCAGCTGTGATGTGTCAAATATTTTTATAGCAAAAATAAAAATAAAATAAAATAATAATAATAATAATAATTTTGTCATCTTTGAAATCTTTAGATAACAATAAAATATTTTCGACAATTTATAAAAATGCAAAAAAAAAAAGATTTTTGATAATAAAAGCGATCTTAAAAATAAAACCTGTTATAAATTAATTTCCATATTTTATTGTAAACACGCCCTTTTTAAAGTGTTATTTTTCAGTTATTGCTTGTTTTTTAAGAGGATTTTTGAAAAAATATATAAAATAGTGACAAATAAACAAATATATAAATAAATTTTATGTGATACAAAAACTGTATATGTCTTTTAAAATCAGTAATTTGAAGAATTAACATGTAAAGACGGTAGCAGTGGTAGTTGAAAAGTATAGCGACGATACAACTCCAACACATTTTCCCGTTTTTATTTTTTTGAATAACTATGTTTATATACCTACCTTCTTTCATAAGGGTACTCAACGATCTGCTTGAGGATCTGACCAATGTCCACTCCAAATTGCGGACCCTGGGCGGCCAGCTGGGCAACACAAGCCCTGACCAACTCGAATTGACCCAGGTACAAATTGTTACAGAAAAACCTGAACAGTAGCCGTACACTCTCTCCTTGTTCGTTCCCGAATGGAAACTGCTGTAATGAAGCAGCTTGTTGGCTCGAACTTTTCATCATTTGGACCTTCTGGGTTTCAGGGTTGGTTTTTTCGTAGATAAAATTAGGCCTGTCGGGTAACCAGGCTCCTATACTCGTCCCGGACGTTTTTGGACGTATTCATTTTCGACACATTGCTGTGGCGAGCGGCCATTTTGTACTGATCACATGATATTTTGTTTACCTTTGCCCTGGCTCGATTTCCTGGTGTTGGGACAAGATCAATGAATAATGGCTAAAAAAGTTGACGAGTTTGATTTAGGTTATTCTCTGATCACTTGTAAAGCGGTGGCAAAACTCGAAGACACTTTTAAGATGGCTCATTACCGCACAATAACTTAAAACAAGCCCACTAGATTCAATTTTACTACATAATCCGGTGACTGACGACAACGTGACTTCTCTGAAAAAAAGGTTGAGTCATAACAGATTTTTCAGTTCAGTGTATTTAGGTTTATCTCACGGGCATGTGTGGATGGTATGTACACAATCTATTTGGGAGTTTTTGTTTTTATTTTTTGTATTTGTGGATGGAGCTCGTTGGCAGAGTATAGGGCTGTCGATTACCATGTCTGAGGTTTCATATTATTACAAGCAAACAATATTATCAAATATAAACGGCTCAATGTAGAGAGCTGAAGGCCTAAAAAAACTCGAAGTAGACGATAATAAAAGTATGTATTTACCTAACTCCTCTGTCGCAGGCAGGATATGACACAAGGTTAATTTTTAAGTGGATTATCGATGGTTTGACATCAGTTTCCTTTATCCTAGACTGGTTGATTAACTAAACCTAGCTTGCCTTATTATTTACCCATAGCTGGAGGGAGAACAGATAAATTAATGTCTTTCATTAGGGGATTTATTAACGTGAGGTGAAACGTGAACTACGTCGTCCAGGACTCGAACCCAGGTCGCTGATTCCATTTCCTACGACGATAACGACAATGAAAAATAGCCAAATATTTTTGTAGCGATTAACATGCATTTCGGTAAACTATACTAAAGGGTTAAATAATGACCCGTGTACAATGCACGTAGGATGGTGCCGAACGGCATACTATTGATTTGACGTGGTTTAGCCTTTTCTTTTTTCTTTCTTTTAATTATGAATCTTAATGCCCTTATCCAGAATAGTCCACCGATGAAAAATTCAGTTATTTCTTCGCAAATTTGAAAACAAATTCTACAGAAACGCAATACTTACAAAATATCGGTCATTTGCTAAATTTTTTATAATGAACAATTTCTGTTAAGTTCCCAAAAATATACATCGCCTATCCACCTTCTTCGAGGTTAGGAGAGGAAACTATGAAAGACATATGGAGAAATTGTACCTGGTAGAAGATGTACTTTTAGGATTTAATTCTTCGGTAATTTATTTTTTAAAAATGGAGTGAATGACTGAAAGCAACTCTTAAAAGGTTAATCGACTGATTTTAACGGCATTTGTAAAGCGTTTCTTTAGAGTTTGTTTTTGACATATTCCTATAAAATACGAATGTTTTTTTAAATAGATCAATTTGATCCATACATGGGACCCTAACAAATACAACCACTCTGGGTCTGAGTGGACCTGAGAGTAATGGCAATGAAGGGGTGGTCCACATCCCCCCAGATCTCGAGAACTGGACTCTTACCATCGGAGGCAGTTTAGAGGCATACACACGACACCCAAGAGCGAATTGTACCGAGTTGAAGATGTACTTTGGGGATTTAACTCTTCAGCAATAACAAAAATGAAGCAAATGACAGAAACTTATTCTTATCTGGATATTGAATGCACATATTATATGTCATCATCGTCATGTCGTACAGATAGCATGGGTTCCCTTGACTATCTCTCTCTCTCTCTCTCTCTCTCTCTCTCTCTCTCTCTCTCTCTCCGCATGTTCCTATTAGCCATCGCTCTTGGCAGGTCCTCTAGATTGCATCCAGTATCCGCACAGAGCTAATGTATGTAAGTTTTTGTTGGTCGACCTACACTTATGAGTTCATTCTTTCTTCTCTAGCAGTGTCAAGCATGTCTTGCTCGTCTTACTTGGATGCAGGTGAGATTTGGTTTCAGCAAGCAATATATATTTACTTTAAAAATGAACAGAACCATAAGAGAATTTGCTTTTAGGCTATTGATTCTTCTTCAATTTATACTTACTTCCTGAAGACAACTTAAAACGCCAGAAACACGCGTTGAAG
Organism: Sepioteuthis lessoniana; assembly: GCA_963585895.1. Lineage (NCBI taxonomy): Eukaryota > Metazoa > Mollusca > Cephalopoda > Myopsida > Loliginidae > Sepioteuthis > Sepioteuthis lessoniana. The sequence continues at coordinate 14,230,703 of OY757935.1, forward strand.
AAGAATAAATAACCTAAAAGCTAATTCTCTTGTAAAACTATTCATTTTTAAGTATTCCCCTTTTCTCTCACTGGACCAACGAAAAAAAGTATATATATATATATATATATATATATATATATATATATATAAACCCACTGATTACTGTAAGAGTGTAGCAAATGTTAAACACATTTCGCGGATGATCACTGAAGCGAAGTGAGCTCACACCTCATTTGGTGACATTGTGCCATCCTAAACAATGCTTATTAAATAAAATATGTTGTATGCCTCGCCATGGAACAGTGGTTAGCGTGTTAGTTTTGGAAATGTAAACTGGTTTTAACTTGTGTTGAACTAAATTAAACGTGTTGGGTTTATGGGGGTAAATAAAATAAATAAAATTAGAACAAATTCTTAAGAAATTTAGAAGTTCCCGGAAACCCCTGACCTGAATGGGGGCGACGAATGCGTGAAAAAAAAGGAACCATTCCCATGAAAGAGAGAAACCCATTCTCACTTCAGCTGAACCTTTCAGGCTAAAAGAACTTTTTTCCATCCGGCTGCTAGCATGGTAGCGCGCCTGTTTTGCCGATTCCACTGGACTTCGCATACGGGTTGTGTCTGCTGCTAGCAAGCCGGCACGCCGAAGGAAGCAATATGAAGACACCACAGGACATGACCACCTGACCACACTTAATTTGGACTTATTAACCACCGGAGACGACTAATATATTTCAACGCCTGGTTTTGGGAGAAACGACGGTTCTCAAATAGTCCAGGAAGATATTCCTCGCTACAGAATAACCGTGCGAAAATCTAAATGAAATAAAGTTGAAATTGAAAAATATTTTCTCTCCCGTCTTCTTTCTTTATTCTTCCTTTGCAGCATTCATAGACAAGAAGCCGCCCAGAAAATTAAGATGGCGTAAGAAGAAACTAACGGAGTCAGATATCAATAAATAACCAACGACCACGACTAAAATATCCTTTATACCATAGATTAATTATCAGAGAGCCGAGAGTTACTTGTCTCACGGAACTAACATAAGTGAGGTCAATCCTCACTGGGTCTATCGGTTTTACACTTGGAGTTGTGTGTCAAACAGCCGAAATTAAATTCCATACATGGTTTACATTTGGTCTCCGCAACATAAAGCTATGATCAGTAAAATCGTCTCGCATCGACATACTGACTTTGTTCTACTGACTTTGTTCATAACTGAGTGGGGTGCTATACTTGTAATCTTGTGCAAAACTAGGCTGAATTTAGTAATTATCTATGTATAACACGCACTTTTCCCCATATTTTTAAGCATAAAAGTTATGGGTGCGTAATAAACGAAAGAATAAATAATTAATTTTTATCCGGCCATATGCGTCGCTTTATTTGCGACGGTGAGACCAAATGTAAATGATATCTATGATCCAAACTAATGTGTAACAAATATTTTTGCTTTATGCCACTACTGAAAAATAAACACTGGAACGTGTGTTTGTTTATAGATTTAGGTTTGGTTGGGTTTTATGGCATATCAAACGTTGTAGGTTATTTAATGTCAAATCCTCTTTATTCATATATTAATATGTTTTGTAAACACATTTTGATAACATTTTTAAATGAGCGTGAGTATATTTGTTTGCACCAAGTTAAATGGCTTCAAGTATTTCGATGCAACATTAGTAATTTAACCTCAGTCATTTGTTTGCACACATTTAAATGGATATACATATATAATTTGTAATTGAATAGTTAGTAGGTAATTCCATTTTTAAATAAGTTACAACTAATTTGTTTACCCACTAGTACTGCTATTGTTTGCCCACTAGTATTGTTCGCCAATGGTTCGGGAGACAGGGGTTCAATCCTAGGTCGAGTCATACCAAAGACTCAAAAAATGGTTCTTGATGCCTCCTTGCTTAACACTCAGCAATATAAGGTAGGGATCAAGGGTAGAGTGGAGCAATCTAGGGAATGGAGTAGCACCCCTCCCTACACCTCAGTGTAGTAGCTATTGAAAAGGGAGCCTTCGGGTTACCCTCGACTAAGGTCACCAACTTTACCTTATTGCTATTGTTACGATACAGTTCATCATCATCATGTCACACCATCAGCACGGATACCCCTGACCCTCTCCTGCCACCCTTCTCTATCGTCCATCGTTTCCGGCAGGTCCTTAAGGTCACATCCTGTATCGGCACAGAGCCGTTGTATATAGGTTCTAGCTAGTCATCCTGCCTTTGCTCGTCCATGTGAAGGGGTCCACAGGAGTACGTCACTTATGAGTTCGACGATACAGTTAAATGGTTTCAATTATTGCTATCAAACATTAATAATTCAATTCAATGTCAATCATTTATTTACCCTCAATGAAATGGTTACAAGTATTGCTATTTAACGTTAATTATTCTATTGAACACTACCCATTCATTTGCACACTGCTATATTATACCAATAAATCAATTTAGACTTACAATTAGAATTTCAAGTATTGCTATTTAATATTAAAAAATTCTGTTCAATATTACTCATATGTTTGCACACAGTTAAATGGTTCCAAGCATTGCTATGTATCACTAAAAATTCAATTAAACATCAGTTATTTGTTTACACGTAGACAAATGGCCAAATAGTTCCATTTCTAACAATTTAATTTTACCTAAGTCTTTTGTTTGCACACAGTTTAAATGTCAAACAGTTCTATTTGACCCATAGATAGGACCCTATCAGGTGCTACCGCTCCAGGCCAGAATGGACCTGGGAGCGATAGCAATGAAGGTGTACTCCTCATTACCCGAAGCTTTAGAACGGGAGCCATGCTATCAGATTGTTTAATGTCCTATGTAGGACACTCGTTGCAAGAAAGGAGGGCTTTATCCCCTGCCGAGATGCAATCTTCACATTCTACGGCTCCAGCTAACTGGACTCTTTGTTTATTATCTTCTTTCTCCTCGTGTAAGCTTATTTTTGTCACAACTGTCTGTGTGTTTGCGCTAAATACTGCGTAAAAGTTTTTATTCAAAAACACAATTAAACTGTACAAATTTTTATTTTTCGTCTATACGACCCGGATAAAAAGTTAAAAAAATGTTAAATGCTGCAAAGTCTAAAAAGTTAGTGCGTATGATATACAAGATATGTTTTCTCTTTTCTTCAGAAATCCGGGAAATAGGGGATTACATTGTTTTTATATCTTTCGTATAGTTGTTTCAATCACCGGAACGCGTCAACTAGCTTGCTTGAACAACTCGACTTGTCTAACCCTCTTTCCGTCCGCAAACTACTTGCCACATAGTGTAATATAATTGCGGAAGGATTTTTTTATATTATCATTTTTCGTTGGTTATATCTTATCTTTCGGTTTAGTTAGGCTTAGAAATTTTCGGCTTAGGGCACAGTTAGGGGCACACAGTGAGTCCAGGTGTTCATGCTCGTCCGGGGAGGATGTGACAATCACAGAAGTCATAATAAAAACCCTGGATAGGAAATGTGACTGGGGATGTGAATGACGTCATGCCCGGAAGCGATGGGCTGGGATTCTTGGGTATTATGAAAAAAGCAGTGAGTTGAGATTTGAATTTAGACAGGGCGAGTGGATTTTCTGAGCTCGGCGAGGCGAGGCCAGTTGGGGTCTACGAAATGCGCCGCGGGTTGTTTCTCTCTCCTCGTGTCGAAAACCTAAAAGTCAAGAAGGTAATAAAAGTTTCGTTTATGGAGGTGCCCGTGGTGTAATGGTTATCGTCGTAGGAAATGGACATGGCAAAACGAGTTTAAATCCTGGACGAGACTGATTGCATTTCACATAGCACTAATACCCTTGGGAAAGGTATGAATCCAATTATTCTCCCTCCAGCAATGGGTAAATAGTAGGGCAGACTGAGTTCTTCAGCATTGGTAAGGCAACTAGTTTTGGAGAAGGAAAACTCTGAATTCATAACTGTTAAACTCCGCTTAAAAATTGACCTTGTGTCATATCCTGCTCGAGCGGAGGGGTTGGTAAATATGATAAAAGTTTCGTACCTGAACAAAGAGAGTCGTCAGTGTTTCGTGTTTTTCGGATTCCTATGCGTGTGAACGTTTTTCCGTATCATGGCTATATTACAATAGCAGCAACTACAACCTGTTCAAATATCGCCTTGTCAATGTCGTCAAGAACTATATGACTGTCGGGTTTACGCTTTTGAGGCAACACTTATCTTGTTATTAAAATCCGGCTCCTTTAACATACCCGCTTAGTTTTGTTCTCCATGTCTTTGCCATTGTCATTCTATTCTAAATATCTACGGGATCAACATGTTCATCGGTCCTACATCAGTTTAAAGTAACTAATAATAATCCTGAGTAAACAATTATAGCTTCTAATAACAATTGTTAATAGAAATAATTTACTGTTATATGGCATCTGTGGGGATTTAAAAAGAAATAAAAGAGATTAAAAATGAAAAAAAATGTTGCAGTTTTCCAGGAGGCCTCTGACAGGAACCGAAATCGGTGCATGCCTTGGGAGAGAGGGGCTTCCTGCCACCAAAGAGAAATTCTTCCTCAGTAAACATTCACCCCTTCTACAGGATAGACCTTTTCTCTCGGCTGCTGGTAGAGGTGCTGTGCACGCTAAGTCCCCGGGGCTTAGCAGCAGGTTGTGTCTCATATTAGTAGCCGCCTCTTTTGAACACACCTACTGGACACACGTCGAACTTCAAACTTATAACTTACCGAAAATGACTATAATTTATTTCAACGGCTTGTCTAGGAGAAGCAACTTCTCACCACGGAATAGTCGTAGACCCCAAAATAAAGTTTGAGTTTAAAGGAATCTTTGGTTTGGTTTGGTTTCTTTGTTTAATGGTATATCAACCCTTGTAGGTTATTTAATGCCAAAGCAATTCTCCTAGAAGAACAGTAGTGGTACTATTTAACCCATAGCTGGGAGGATAAGGGGGTTCATACCTTTCCCAAGGGTATTTGCCCGAAAGTGAACGTAATAGCGCGATTAGAGTACGAACTTGCTTACTACGATTCTGCAGTCCATCGCTTTAACCATTACACCACGAGGACACCCCCTAGGAATCTTTGTCTCTTTTCTTCCATCCTTAATTCTCTTACAGCTCCCAAGGAGAAATATGCAGGTAACAAGTGAATGGAGTAAGAAGAAGAAAAAGGGGTCAGATAGGAAACCCAAAATCTCCCGATAATACCAACAATTTACCGATAATCACTTGGCTTGATGGTTTGAGTGTTCGCCAAATGGCACGGGAGACCTGGGTTCAATCCCAGGTCGAGTCATACCAAAGACTCACAAAATGGTACTTTATGCCTCCTTGCTTAACACTCAGCATTATAAGGTATGGATCAAGGGTAAAGTCGAGCAATCCAGAGAAAGGAGTCGTGCCCTTCCCAACACCTTGGTGTAGTAGCTATCAAAAAGGGAGCCTTCGGGTCACCCACGACTACGGTCGCCAACTTTACTTTTACATACCCCATACATCAAACGATCATAATTATTGACTGATTTTAACGGCATGTTAACCCCTCTCGGTTTATTTTATTCCTAGAGATCAGGAAATTGCGTTCATTGTATGTGTATATTTGCATTAATTTTGTAGTTTTTTTTGCACACGGTCTTATCGAATACGAATATTTTAAAACTGTTCTATTTGACTCATAGATGAGACCCTAACAGGTACTACCACTCTGGGTCAGAGTGCACCGGGGAGTAATGGCGATGGAGGTGTACTGCGCATTTCCCAGAGTTCCAAGAGTGGAGCCTCTCCATTTGATGTAGTTTAGTGTCATACCCAGGATACAAGTTCTATTTGACCCACAGATGGGACCGTAACAGGTACTACCACTCCGGAGCAGAGTGGGCCTGGGAGTAATGGCAATGAAGGAATACTCTACATTCCGCATCTCGAGAACTGAAACCTATCTGATGTGGCTTAGTGTCATACGTAAGATTCCTTTTTATTGCGGCGGGGGGGGGGATAGTGTGGTGAGTCTTTGCAGTAGAAAATTTTTGTGCATTCTAAACCCTGTCGACTGGGCGAGTGAGTCATAGTCATAGGAAATTAAGAATCAAACAATTTTTTAAAGTTTTTAAAAAAATCTCCAAAAAAAAAAAAATTCGTTATTACTTAGAATATTCGGACTATCGACCTCATCTTCATATTCACAACGTTTCGGCCGATATGACCTTTGACAGGTGTTTCTTGTCGAATCCGAGAGTCCATACAGAATCTCAGACTTAACCCTTTATTTGAACTACAGGGGCAGACTGTTCCTATTCTGTTAACCATGACCAGGTACAAAAGTGAAATTATCACACGTGTACCTTGTCATTCTTACCTGTTCGTTTGTATAGAACCCCCGACCTCCAGCTGATTTCACTCGCCAGGAACTTTCCTACCAAACACCTTATTCACTGCGCTATGTGTCAATAACCAAAATATTCTTAGTAATTACAATTATCAACATTCACATCAGAAATTTAAGTAAAAGTAAAGTTAGCGACCATTGTCGAGGGTGACCCGAAGGCTCCCTTTTCGATAGCTACTACACCAAGGTGTAGGGGAGGGCGCTACTCCATTCCCTGGATTGCTCCACTTTACCCTTGAACCGTACCTTATAATGCTGAGTGTTAAGCAAGGTGGTATCAAGTTCCATTTTTAAAGTCTTTGGTATGACTCGACCTGGGATTGAACTCAGGTCTCCCGGGCCATTGGCGAACACTCTAACCGCTGGGCCAAATCTTTGTTTTGTTTCAAGTTCGCCCCTGGAAATAAAATATTTAAAAAATCTTTTATGTAAAAAAAAATGAAACCAGCAAAAAATCTGATAACTCCCGGGACAATTAAGGCTCGGCCATTTTTACGAATTGTCAGAATCATCTGTGAAAAGTTTTGAATTCTATTATTCGGAATTCTGTTCTCTCTCTCTCTCTCTCTCTCTCTCTCTCTCTCTCTCTTTCTTTTTTGTTTGTTTGTTTGTAAGAAAGGCTCTGTTTTAGTTGTTTTGTTTCAAGCTATGATCGACCTAAAAATAAAACATAAAATATTTTAAAAATCTCGAATAAAGAAGGAAAATTTTATAATTCACTGGACAGATAAAGCTCGGCCATTTTTTACCAAATGCTTACGAATTATCTGTGGAAAAGTTTTAAATTCTATTTTTCGGAGTTATGATCCAGACTGTTCTTTCTTGTTTTAATTTTTAAAGGAGGGAGTCTGTTTTCTCCCCCCCCTCTCTCTCCTTCTCCCCCCCTCTTTGTGTCAATGTCTCTTGCGATGTAAAAAGTTGTCTGTGCCAAGAATTTCAATTGTTTCTAATGACAAACTTTTCCACTTTAGCCCATAACACAGTCAGTTTCCATTTCTAATTTTTGTTAGGGGAATTTTGTAACCAAAACACAGTAAGAAACTCTGCCGCAGATCAGTATCGACCTAAAAAGTGATAATTCCTCTCATCAAAGCCAGGAACAGATTTGGGTATCTTGAAAGGCTGTGAATCCTCACCAAAAACTCAGACAAGATAGAAAACAGATCACAAGCAATGTTACTTATTCAGAATTTTTTTTCAGGATAAAAATATTTACGATATCAGATTTTGAAAGTGACTTGCAGGTTATGCATAAACAAATAAGAAATTTTAACACCAAGTTCTTAATGAATATCAATGAGCATTTTAAACCCCCCATAATACAAGTAAGCACAATTCATTCAAGTTATGTAAAACATAAAAGAAGGGAACAATTTTCAGTTAATACCGTTTAAGTTCGTAGCATGTTGCCGTTATCGATTTGGCGCTTTTAGTATTCATAGTCTATATATTTTTTATTTCGTAAATAACAATCTCTATAATGAAGCAATCATGTGAAACAAGTCGTGAGATGTTATGAAGCTGTACTTAATTTTTCTAGACAATTATTTCGGGGAATCGTCTCACTTAACAATGTTTATTGTGTAAGACTTAATTGGTGTATGTAACAATTTAAAATAGGAACTATTTTAACGACGCACCGTTTTTGTGACTCACCGCGCACTGTCTCTTCTCGTTGTTGCTGCTGCTGTCGGGGAAAACGGTTAAATCCTACTTTATTCAATCAACAAATATCACCGACTTTTAATTATAATCAATTTACAATACATAAAACTTATGTCAGTGTTAGTATTTCATCTGACACGAATAATAAAATTTAATTTAAAACTTTTAATTAGATCCCAATACTTATTAGAAGAGATGGTCCCAAACAAAGGATGTGGTTGGTTGGTTTTATGGCATATCAGCCTTTATATGTTATTTAACGCCAAATCCATTTTTAGGTAAATAGTTCTATTTTAAAAAATTCAGTTCAGTTTATATGTCAAAAACAGTTTTATATTAAACAATTCAGTTTAGTGTTAGTGTTTCAAGTCCTGGCGACAACACCCCACGAGACACCAACTATACGGCCACTTGCCTCCCATCACGAAAACTATACAAGTTAGACGAACCAGACACGCAGGACACTGCTGGAGAAGCAAGGACGAGCTCATAAGTGATGTACTCCTATGGACCCCCACATATGGCCAAGCAAAAGCCGGCCGACCAGCTCGAACTTACATCCAGCAGCTATGTGAGGAAACAGGATGTAACCCTGAAGACCTGCCAGAGGCGATGGATGAGAGGGAGAAGTGGTGAGAGAGGGTCAGGGATATCCGTGCTGGCGGCACGACATGATGATGATGAGTGTTTCAATGTCAAAAACAGTTCCATTTTAACAATTCAGTTTAGCATAACCACGCAGTTTAAATGTATGTACTGTTTAATTGTCAAAAACATTTCTATTTCAAGCTATTCAGTTTAGTCAAACAGTTTGTGGGGGTACTGTTTGGTGAATATTTTTGGTCCCACATTTTGTGGTGAATGTTGCTGGTAAGTATTTTGGCCCCCACAAATTTATGTTTGCTCATATTATTGAAAAGCAAATGAAGTACACGATGTGAAATGACGCGGACAAAAGAAAATTCAAAACAAAGCAGTACAAACAATTAAATTTATATATCAACAAATACGTACATGAAAAAGGAAACATTACAAATATTCTAATATAGTCAGTTGAATATTCCTCTGTGTGTGTGCGTATGTGTGTAACTAACACGGATATTATGGAAAAAGACAAAATATTGAAAGTGTCCTGTAGACTCTAAAATGTATGTGGACTAAGTATTTTATGCGAGGTATCAATATACAAAAATACAGCTATGTATTCTACGAAGCATGTGTCTTCTCCCATGTTGGTTGTTTATCTCTTTCGGGGTTTGAGGAAATTTCTGAGGCTGTGTTCGAGGCTGGAAAAAGTCTAACCGAAAAGGCAGAACAAGAAAGAAAAAAGGTTGCAGAATGTATATGCACCCATGTTACGCGTATTGAACTGGCAAGGTCAAGCTGGAAGTCGAAATGAAGAGAGAGAGAGAGAGGGGAGTGTGTGTGTGTGTGTGTGTGTGTGTGTGTGTGTGTGCTGTCCCTGTAAGTCAAAATGGAGAGAAAGAGAGTGAGAGTGTTGTCTCTGGAAGTCAAAATGTAAGAGAGTGGGAGTGTGCTGTCTCTGTTAGTGAAAATGTGAAAGAGAATGACTTCTTGGAAGACGAGAGTATATATAGGCAATCCTTGTCACGTGGTCGGCTCCATATGCATGGGACAAAATCAAAGGTGCGGACGTAGTTGTGAGCACAAATCACGTGACTTTCCGGAACTATAGGTTCCCGAGACTGATTAGTTTACTGACGTCCGCCATCTTTGTTTCGGGAACAAGTGATATCATGGCCATTTTAAAATATAGGAGTGTAAATCCTATAAGCTCTAATTCAAACAATTCCGTTTAGCATAAATTTGCAGTTAGTTCTATTTAACCCATAGAATGGTCCTATCAAGTGCTACCAATCCGGGCCAGAGTGTACCTGGGAGCAATGGCAATGAAGGGGTGCTCCGCATTCCCCCAAACTCCTGCATCACTGGAACCTCACCATCAGATTGTTTACTGTCATATATCGGACACTCATTGTCTTACCCCTCTGCAGAGGTGCAGTCAGAGTATTCTACAGCCCCAGCCTACATGGCAACAAAGGATGTGGTGACATATGTGCAGGCATCACATAAAAATGTCCTGGCCAGGTTTTTCGTGTTTTGGATAGTATTTATGTGAATAATATCCACAAAAAGCAATATTCCATATCACTAAATAAATTTTAATCAAAATAAGTCCCAATTTTTTTTGAAGTAAGAAAACACAGCAAAGTGACACAATAAATAAATAAATAAAATATTATTCTTTGAAGGAAGTAAAAAGACAAGAAATTTTAAAACTCAATGTAATGATTTAAAAAATACTTCGAAAAGTATGAGACATTTATTGTTGTATATTTTTCTATGGTGAATTAAGTAACGGTTTGGTTTCTTCGTTTAATGGCATATAAACCAACGTGGGTTATCTAATACCAAAGACTTCCGCGTAAAAAAAAACGGTAGTGGTCTTAACCTATAGCTTGTGGAATAAAGTGGGTGGTTTCATACCTTTTCGTGGAGAATTAACCCAAAAGTGAACCTGAAAGCGCGACTAGAGTTCGAACTCGCTCACTTCGATATCGCAGTTCAGCACTTTATCTACAACACCACCGTTACCGCACCGATTAAGTAACCAACATTGTGAGATTATCAACAATGTTACATGATCCTTAAACTGACTTGACTGTCATATTGCCCAGTCGGCTGGGACTGTAGAATACACCGACTGCTTCTCTGCAGAGGGATAAGACCCCCCCCATTAGTATCCTGGATATGGCACTAAACAATCTGATGGTGAAGTTCCAGCAGTGCTGGAACTTTGGAGAATGCGGAGTACCCCTTCATTACCATCGCTCCCAGGTCCATTCTGGCCCGGAGTGGTAGCACCTGATAGGGCCCTAACTATGGGTTAAATAGGACTAACAACATTCTTATGCTAAACTGAATTGTTTGAGTAAACTGAATAGCTTGAAATAGAAATGTTTTTGACAATTAAACCGTACTTACATTTAAACTGCGTGCTTATGCTTAACTGAATTATTTCAAATAGAACTGTTTTTCGACATTGAAAATGTATTTACACTTAACTGAATTGTTACATATAACTGCTTGAATAGTTTGAAATAGAAATGTTTTTGACAATTAAAATATGTACTTATGCTAAACTGAATTGTTTGAAATAGAACAGATTCTTAACATAAAAATGGATTTGGCGTTAAATAACCTGCAAAGGTTGATACGCCATAAAACCCAACAAACCAAACCTTGACTGTCATACTGAAAATGAAGGGAGGTTAATATTAGATTTTTATTACAGAGTTAGCTTTCATTACTAATCTGAACATTTTTTTTTGTTCTGCCTTTCTCTATTTGAAAAGCTGCTGAGCTCCAACTCATACAAGCCATACATAAATTGACCTCTTCTCATCCAAGTATCACATATACGCCAGTAGGAATTACATCCTTTGTCTGACGAATGGTGCAGTGATGGCCGCTAGGTAGTGTAACCAAAGTAGTATATAAAAGAAACGTACCCCCAAGTCAAATCTCTTTGGCCTTGCTTCTACAATGAAAAAGTTCTTGTCCACACCAAAAGTTTGGCTTGCCCCTCCAACAAACCACGTGTCGTTTGGCGCGGGATACCATGCCTTGATATAAGTCTTCACGCAACAATTTCTGTTCAATCTCATACGTACGTCATTAAGGAGACTTAACTTGTATTAAATACCAAAAGACATTTAGGACCTTCGTTCACACATAACTCTGTATAAGCTCTTTCTTGTATCTCATAACAGTTTTGTATTCGTTCTTGTATATTTGCGTAGGCAATAAAATATGCTGTTGTTAATTTGTCGCAAAATGTCTCTGATATCACTATGCACGAGGAAATATTAAAACATAATACATTTCCTCTACTACAAGTGTGTGAATTGTTTATTCCCTCTCATACTCAAACAATATAGCGGTGAGTTATGGTAATCAGACACGACAAATATACGGGGGGGGTGAGTCAAAAAGTAATAACTTTTTCTTTAGTACAGGAGTAATTGCTAATACAAGAACATGTATCACACATCAAATGAAGCTGGTCCTATATAGATTACATCCCTACTTCTCAACATCGTTACCTTGCTAGAAAAGAGAATGCAGAGCTAGAATGCGCTTGCTAGAAACTCATAACTTACCGAAAATGATTCGATTATATATTTCAACTCCTGGGAAATGCGACTATTTCTACTGGTTTAGGTAAAAATTTTCCCACATTAATAATCGTGATCCCTAAAAAAAAGTTTGAGTATAAAAGTATCCTGGTCTCATCCTTTCCGTCCTTAATTCTCTTACAGTTTCTACAAAAAAAAAAAAAAAAAAGAAGACAAGTGAATGAGGTAAGAAGAAAAAGGAGTCAGATATGAAACTCAAAATCCTCCCAACAGAACTAACAATTCTTCAACAACCACCAATAACGAATAATAAAGTTCTTCTCAGCTCCATAGAGTCATATCTATGTGCCAAATAAGTTTGTTTGAAAATTATAAGCATTTGATGGGAATATTTGAAACCATTTTGACTGTGTACAAATTTTTTATCATTTTGTGTATTCGGTCTATTGTTTTCATCTTTATTGTTAATTTCACAACGTTACGGCCGATGCATCTTTCGGCTTTCTAAGGATGTTTCTGGTCGAATTCAGGAACCTATACGAAACTTCGAAATGAACCCTTTATCTAATCCGCGGGGGTTGATTGTCCAGTAGAGCACATGGCATAATGGATATAGGTGTTTGGTTAACAATCCTACCAACCTTGTCAAAAGTCTTACTCATCAGGCACTGATTTGTTCTAATAATTGCAAAAATTTAAAGAGTTCTAAAGAATGGATACCCAGACAACGTCATCTTGAGAAGTATTAGATCAACGTTATCAAAATTTAACACCATTAAATCGTTTGGTCCTTGTAAACGTCCGGTATACATAAAGCTCCCATGAACTGGGTCAGTTGGCCAGCTATTTGCTGACAAAATCTCTTGGTTGGTTATGCGCTGTTTAATCCTATTTACCAACCCCTCCGCTCGGGCAGGATATGACACAAGGTCAATTTTTAAGCGGGGTTTTACAGGTTTGAATTCAGAGTTTTCCTTCTCCTAGACTAGTTGCCTCACCAAGAACTCAGTCTTTCCTACTATTTACCCATAGCTGGAGGGAGAATAATTGGGTTCATACCTTTCCCAAGGGTATTAGTGCTATGTGAAATGCAATCAGTCTCGTCCAGGATTTGAACTCGTGTCGCCGGGTCCATTTCCTACGACGATAACCATTACACCACGGGCATCTTATGCGCTGTTTAAACTTGGTTAAAGTGAGAACCATATTCACCACAAAATTTGCCATTTCGTCTTCCCAAAAAGATGTCCTACCTATACTTTAACAAAGCATGATTGTATATAAATTCAACTGTCCGTGTGATGGTGCTTATATTGGTGGGACAACCCAAAGGCTAGAAGTTCTAGTTAAGCAGCATGACTCACGAAAACTTCTAAGACGGTCCCAAGAAATTACATCCGAATCATTACAGGCACAAGAGTCGCCTATTGGTGATCACTTGTATGAGCATTATATATTCCGGACACACTACTCTGATGATCATTTCTCTGCTGTCTTACAAGGCTAGGCGCAAGAAACATCTGGTCATTCTTGGAGGCATAGCAATCACGCTATTTCGAGAAATCATCTGGAGGTTTCAGGTTCAACCCTGGCCACAGGTTAACAACAAGGGATACTTTGTAGAAGTCACCACTCTAATATGTAGAATAGCAACAATAGTAATAACACTTATCGGCCCAGGGATTCCAACTAGCGTCCAGTCGGCAGACAAAAATAAAACGCGCTACTACTAAACAAGCCGGTATATATATATATATATATATATATATATATATATATATATATATATATATATATATATATATATATATATAGTGTTATTCGGTCCAGTTAAACCGGAGTTGAGAGTAATTCCATCAGGACAAAAAAAACATTCAACAGTGAACATTTAAATTTTCCTGTTAAAGAGCTCAACGTAACTGACATCACAGAGCAATAATTTCTGTAAGAAAAAACAAAAGATCTGAAGAAGTCCTGTTAGTTTTTTTGTTGTTTTTGTTGTTTTTTGATTTATATCAAAACCCATAACATGATGGAAATAAATTTATAATCCTAATGTGACCGGTTTTTGTTTTTTCTTAAAGAAAAAAATATATACATATACTCCTGGGAATAATCCTGCGAATAATCATTGTCCAGGGATTGGACTTGACCACATTCGCACAATGGAATACCTCAATGTGCCATAAATAACTCTCCTTTTTTAGAGTTCATTCAGATAGCATTTCATTTCAGATCTAACTCAGCTTGTCGTCGTGACCGAGTTCTGACTTTGATAACTACTGAACTCAGCTACTCAACATTCTTAATGTAGTTTAACCCTTGTACCCGGTTATGGTTAACGAGATTAGATGGTTTGGTTGGTTTGTTGGTTTTATGGCATATCAACCTTTGTAGGTTATTTAACGCCAAATCCATTTTTATGTAAATAATCTGTTCTATTGAAAACAGTTAAGTTTAGCATAAGTACATAGTTTAATTGTCAAAAACATTTCCATTTTAAACTATTCAAGCAGTTATATGTAATAATTCAGTTAAGTGTAAATACAGTTTTAATGTCGAAAAACAGTTCTATTTGAAATAATTCAGTTAAGCATAAGCACGCAGTTTAAGTGTAAGTACGGTTTAATTGTCAAAAACGTTTCTATTTCAAGCTATTTAGTTTCCTCAATTCAGTTTAGCATAAGTATACTGTTAGTTCTATTTAACCCATAGAAAGGGCCCAATCAGGTGCTACCACTCCGGGCCAGAGTGGACATGGGAGCGATGGCAATGAAGGGGTACTCCGCGTTCCCCAAAGCTCCAGCATTGCTGGAACCTCACCATCAGATTGTTTAGTGTCATATCCAGGACACTCGTTATGGGGGGTCTTGTCAGTGTATTCTATAGCCCCAGCTGACTGGGCAATAGACAGATTTAAATGTCAGACAGTTTTATTTCAGATAATTCAGTTCCGCATAAGTACACAGTTTAGACGTCAAAACAGTTCTATTTCGAGCAATTCAGTTCAGCACTAGTACACAGTTCCAATCTCAAAACAGTTCTATTTTAAACAATTCAGTTTAGCATAAATACGCAGTTTAAATGCAAAAATCAGTATAGTGAAAGAAGCACGGTTTAGTTCTATTTAACCCATAGATAGGACCCTTATCAGGTGCTACCACTCCGGGTCAGAGTGGACCTGGGAGGGATGGCAATGAAAGAGTACTCCGCATTCCCCAAGGCTCCAGCATTGCTGGAACCTCACCATCAAATTGTTTAGTGTCATATCCAGGACACTCGTTGGGGGGGGTCTTACCCCTCTGCAGAGAAGCAGTCGGTATATTCTACAGCCCCAGCCGACTGGGCAAACGAGATTAGAATAATCAATATAATTTTATATAAACTATTTGTACCTGATGCGAATACTCAAACAGTTTTTCTTTTCTTTTCTCTTTGCGATCTGCTGGAACGAAAAAATCCACAAGAAAACATTTTTTTCTTCTTGTCAATTAACAGTTCGTTTGATCTTCTTGAAAATGATTATTAATAGATGAAAATATTTGAAACCATTTAGCTGTGTTCAAATTATTAGAATTGGAAAACTTGTAATCATACAATCAGATGATTATCATCAAATAGGAATGATTATTTGAAATCATATAATAGTATATGAATTGATAATCATCGTTATTTATTGAAACTATATAATTGCTTGAAAAAAAAAGTTTGAATTTAGCATTAAATAACTCAGCAAGGGTTGATATGCCGTAAAACCAAGCAACCAACAACCTACCGACCGTATTTGACACAGTGGCTGTGAAGCTACCTTTTTTTTTATCTATTTCACTCACTTTCTTTCTCTTCATCTCTCTTTCTTTCTCTTTTTTTTTCTCTTAATCTCTTTTTCTTTCCTGTTTCTTTGTTTTTCTCTTATTTCTCTTTCTCTGTTTTTTTTTCTTTCTGTTTCAATGTATTTTCCACTATCATCATTTTTTTCTATCACTCTTCGAGATCCTTCGAACCCAACGGATTTCACTAATGGCGTTGTGGCTAAAGTGCTGGACTGCGGCCTCGAAGTAAGTGAGTTCGAACTCTAGTCATGCTATTACATTCACTTACGTTCAATATATATATAATTTGGCATTAAATAACCCACGAGGGTTAGATATGCGATAAAACATCAAAGTTTAACCGGTGGTTTTTCACTGGGTAACTGCAAAACTTCTCAGGTATCCAAGCTTTTTTTAAAAGTATTCGAGCAGCTTTTAACAGTGATGTGGTCTGAATAGTTCCAATTTTTCTCTGATTTCTAGCTCCACATTCCCAGTTCGAGATCGTTGGGGACCGTTCCAATGGCTCCAGCTACTACTGGTATCTCCGCTACCCTCACGTTTCACAGTTTTTTCAACCTTTTCGGCTCTCCGGCAAGATCCAAGAACTTATGTAACTTTTCGATTTCTTTTATTTTCACTCTTTGGTCCACTGGAACAGCAAAATCCAATAGGCAACAAATTTTTCATAAATAATATTAAGTTTGGTCATCTGGCCTAAATTAGGTAATCCGTTTGCATCGCAAAGCCACAAAGAGTTTTACGCGTTTTATTTTATCTGTAAATTTCTTGTTTGTACAAATATCATATCAAGTGCTTTGTAAATGTTATTAATTTTAATTCTCCCTTTTCTTTTAGCTATAAGGAAATGTCAAGGTCGTTAGAAAGAAAAAAGGCTTAGTCAGTTCCGGTCGTACTCGGATATAATTGTCCTAACGCGGGCGTGTAACTTGATATGTTTATCGGCAGGTCGCGGCAATTGTACCAAGAGCACCAATTACAATTACACTTTCATGTTCCACAGTTTATTGAATTCTTTGGCAAGGTCAAGCTACTTATCTGTCTTTCACTTTCTTTCAATTTTACTGTGGTCTGCCGGGACAGCAAGGTTCACAATTCGGCAGGTTCTCTTTTTTTTGTTGTTGACAGGTCTGGTCGTCTGGCCGATATTAGGTGATCTGTTTGTATCTCAAAATTCCAGAGACGTTTGTGACTCTTATACACTTTCTGGGTTAATTTGCTTATGTAATTGATCGTTTCGTCTCCATCACTACATAACCTACATTTGTTATTTTGTTGTGTCTTATCTATTCTTGTTTTGATATAATTGGTCCTTGTGGCGTTGTTTTTTTACTGCTATTAGAAGAGATTCAGCTTCTCTCTTAAGGTTTCTGATATATCCTGTGGTGGCGATAATATAAGGATAATCAAGAGATAGTATTCCGTGAAGGAAATAAAGGAATAAATATGTACTATAGGTTTAAATAAAGAAAGTACGTTTATTGAATATATTTACAGAGATAGAAGATGTAGTCTTTATCGTGTTCAGTCCAGGGTGTCTCTCTGTGTTTCTCTATCCGGTGACCGGTGACACCGTCCTTTATTTAAACTGTTCCTGTGGTGATTACATATCTCACCATAACAGTTTCCTTTTTTTTTTTTAACAACGTCCAAGTTTTCTCATGTGAGATGTTGTTTGTTTGTTGCTCGAAATATCCATACAGTTGTTTTTCTTCCCATTTTTTTTCTTTTTAGTTATTGTTGTTCTGTTGGTCCTTGTGTTGTCAGTATTATTTCAGGTGGCTGTAATCAGTCTCCCTCAGTGCTTTTTTATGTCGTGTTCGAGTTGTTGTATCGATGCATTGACGCTATCTTCAATGCTGTCAAGTCCTCTTCCTCCTCCTTTTCTTAACACATATAGTCTGTCCATGTCATCTCTAAGATCTAAGGCTTTATGCATCGTCATTAGTTTTCTTGTTCTATCGTCTATTTGTTTAAGTTCTTCCCTCGTCCATTTAAAGAACGATTGTGAGTATCTTGCGAAGGGACAGCCCAGGTGTTTATCTCTTTTATAAAGTTCCTGCTATATAGTTTGGTTTCAAGTTGTTTTCTCGTTCTCTTAAGATATTTAAAAAAAAATTCTTTCATCTCCACTTGTTTGATGGCGTCAGCTTCCAATATTCCAAAGTATTTGCAAGTATCCTTTTCTCGAGCGTTCTCATTTTTTCTTGATTTGGTTGTTCCATTCCTTCCGCTATGTGTCATTTCCTGCTTTTCATTATTAATATGGCACATTTTTCTATGCCAAATTGAATCCCTATGTCTTGACAGAATATTCTCACCGCTTGTATAAAGGTTTCTATTTTTTTTTTTCACTTTTTTTTTTTGCAAACAGCTTGATGTTGTCCATGTACATTAGATGATTGATGATTTACTAAGTTTGTATCCACATGAGCATTCCCTGATTATGAGGTAGAGTAGCATCATCACTATAACAAATAGTCATTGTGATAGCGCATCTCCCTGGAATATACCTCCCTGGATCTTTACCTAAGCTAAGCTTTTCCCTCTTGCTGCCAATTCCACTCTCAAGGTTTCTATGGTTTTCTTGATAAACTTTATGACTTGATCGGATATCTTGTACATTTTGAGACAGTGTATTATCCAGCTTTAGGGGACGATGTCATAAGCCTTTTTGTTGTCAATTCGTACCATAGCTAGATTTTTATATCTTGTTTTATTATTCTTATTAGTATTATTATTTAACTAATGAATTAATTAATTGCTTTTATCATCTGAATAAGCTTTGAGAGGTTCAGTGATTTACTATTCTTTGGTGCAATGCATTTTTGATTCTTTTGGCCATTATTGTGGATTTGATTCTTTTGGCCATTACTGTGGATTTGATTCTTTTGGCCATTATTGTGGATTTGATTCTTTTGGCCATTATTGTGGATTTGATTCTTTTGGACATTACTGTGGATTTGATTCTTTTGGCCATTATTGTGGATTTGATTCTTTTGGCCATTACTGTGGATTTGATTCTTTTGGCCATTACTGTGGATTTGATTATTGTGGCCATTATTGTGGATTTGATTCTTTTGGCCATTACTGTGGATTTGATTCTTTTGGCCATTATTGTGGATTTGATTCTTTTGGCCATTACTGTGGATTTGATTCTTTTGGCCATTATTGTGGATTGAAATTGACTGCCTTTATGCTTTTCTTTTTCTCTTTGTATCACATCCTTACTTAAAATAAAATTTTAACTCTAATTGGATAAATAGATTCAAAAATTACCAACATAAAACAAAAAGATTGACGACTAATATTTTGAGAGAAAAGATTATTGACAAATTAAAAATTTACTGACACCTAAATTTCTATCCTTTATTCAAACTACCCAACATTCCCAAGAATGTATATAATTTACCCAACCTCTTCATTACAGCCTGAATACAACACAAGGTTAAATTTCTTTTGAATGGAGTACAGATGGTTTGAACTTAGTTCTCTGTCTCTTAGACTGGTTGTCTTAACCAAGGCAAAAGAACTTAGCCTGCTTTTCTATTTACCCATAGTTGAAGAGAGAAGTGTTTCATGCCTTTCTTAAAAGGTATTAGCTCAAAGTGAAACAAAAACAGTTTCATCTGGGATTGAAACTCAGTTCAATGTATATGCATAAAAATGGATCTGGCATTAAATAACCTAATATGGTTGATATGCCATAAAACACAACCACACCAAATCAACCAAAATCTATCATAGAAAAAATTAATACATGGGAGGTAATTTTAGAGGTAAACATCTAAATTACCTCCCTTTAAAAGGCTTATATGCGGAGAGTCATCCTTGGAAAAGGATGAATAGTTTTTTAATTTTAAAATTAAGTTTGGATGTGTTTTATTGCATACCAATGTAAACTGAGTACTTTGGCGAAACTAAATTGTTCGAAATGGAACTGTTTTGACATTTAACTGTATGTAAACAAAATCTGTTCTTATACTAAACTGAATTAATTGAATTAGAACAGCTTGACTAAACTGAATAGCTAGAAATAGAATTGTTTTTCACTATTAAACTGTAATTACATTTAAACTGCGTGCTTATGCTAAACTGAATTGTTTGAAATGGAACTGTTTTTGACATTGAAACTGTACTTTGGCGAAACTAAATTGTTCGAAATGGAACTGTTTTGACATTTAACTGTATGTAAACAAAAACTATACTTATACTAAACTAAGTTGTCTGAATTAGAACTATTTGACTAAACTGAATAGCTTGAAATAGAAATCTTTTTTAACTGTGTATTTATGCTAAACTGAATTGTTTGAAATTGAAATGTTACTTGTATAAAAATGGATTTGGCATTAAATAACCGAGAAAGCTCGATATGCCATAAAACCCAAACAAACAAACAAACAAACATCTGTCTTCTGTAGCAGAAAGAACTTCGTATTTTTGTTTGGCGCGGAATTTAATTTGACCGTTAGAGTCGCCGAACATTTTCACCCAATCAGGATGACTTATCCTATTCATCCCGGACCATCTTTCCTCGCAGCACCAAAAATTGAAGAAAGCGCGCGAGACACTCTCTTCCTCAGAAATCTTCAATAGGAACAGACTGTTATATTTTGACCTTCGACCCAGCCCAAAAATACTATTCCAAGGTGATACACCGGAAGGAAGTGACACATTCCAATGGCCAGTAATCGAAAGAGATCGCGTGGGCGGATTAAGGCTTATGATATGGGACAAGGTGAAGGTCCCATTGTGCCACTACAGTGATGCACCGGAAGAGAGTAACCTCTGAACTGTATGACAGTTGTTTCCGCTTGATGACGATTAAACATTCGATTTCAAAGATCCAGTGGGCGATCGTGTGGGCGTTGAATTATTATATAATTGAGTTGAGTTCGGGTCCCAAGGCAGTTGCCAGCAGACTCCCAGAGAGTTAGAGACCAGATGTGGTAAGGAAAGCCATACCAGGCCGATGGGGCTTGAAGCCCTGATGAACTGGGGTCCAGAGAAGATGCTGATAAGATGCAGTAAAGAAAGCCAGCATCCAGCAGTCGATCCCAAGACCTCTGGTTGAGCATCTAAGAGAACAAGAAAGACACAACGTGACGGTCATAAGTAGTGGAGGTCAAAATATGAAGTTTATGTTCGGTCTCCAGCACCCTCTCACATGCAAACCTTGAACAACCCTTTCGAACCCTTGCAATAAAGTGAGAGGTATATATTTTGTTAAAGAAGTCTTCCTGCGTCTTCCTTCCTGCATCTTAATTGTTACTGCGTGCGTCGTTTATTCATGCGTCTGTCTGTTATCATTGAGTCGTTATGATACGGCAAATGAGTATATAACACAGACGTTTTACTGTCTGCTCTTGAACAGCAGTAGCAGCATCATACACCATGAGGAGAGCCATCTAGTTTATGGACCCCTTGCGTCTATTCTTCTAGACCAAGGGATCCTAGTTGAAAATAAATTAGATGATACACTATAACAACTTCCTACGTTCTTTCCTTCCTACGAGACTTACAGCATACCAGCGTAAACCCTTTACTTCATGCTGCCATTAAAACCTTCATATAAAGCCTAACGACGTCTTCGTTCTTCTCCACCACCTTTATTTTCCATCAACATTAAGCGAGGGGATAACAACCAACGTAACACCAACATAACCAACGTAATACCAACTTAAACCTAAAACTTGATAATAACATCCCCATCGCTAAACTTCTGACACAGGCAACTCATACCGACTAACTATAGTCGACGACAGCCCAGTCAGCTGAGGCAGTAGAATACGCTGACTTTATCCTTGCAGTGGGGTATGACCCCGCTCTCTAACGAGTGTCTTCGATATGACACTAAACTGCATTTGATGTTGAGGCTTCAGTCCTACCATTACTCCTAGGTCCACCTTGACTCGGAGTGGTAGTATCTGTTCGTATACTATCTTTGTATTAAATAGAAATGTTTAACCATTTATCTGTGTTAACAAATGACTGATGATAAATTGAATTGTTAGCGTTACATAGCAATAGTTGAAACCGTTAAACAGTATGCAAACGAATGAAAAGTGTTGAATAGAATTATGAGCATTAAATAGCAATACTTGAAACTATTTAACCGTGTGCAAACAAATTATTGATACTAAATAGAATTATTCATGTTAGATAGGAATACTTGAAACCAGTACGCAAGCAAATGAAGTCGGGATTGTTTGAGATATTACTTACAAAATATTTGTTTACATAATATATATATATATATATATATATATATATATATATATATATATGCCCCTGCTTGTGTGAATTGAGGACTTGAGTGGAGTATTACCGGCTGTTACATACGAGTAAATGCAAAACTATTCTCATGAAATGTGCTCTCTGGTAGCCGATAGCATTTATGTAAATAGATACGTTCCTAAAAAATTCCTTCGGTTACGCTGAGAAAGACGATAAGTTTGGGGTATGATACCCGACTGACGTTTTGTCATCGGGTTTCGATCCCAGCTTGAAGAGTCTTGCGCGTCAAGCCACATAGAGGAGTTGTGATACAACGAAACTATCTGTATGTGGATGACAATATATATATATATATATATAAACTGCTGGAGAAGAAACTAGACGGCAATTACACAAGAATATTGAGAGCAATATTGAACAACACCCCACGAGACACCAACTATACGGCCACTTGCCTCCCATCACGAAAACTATACAAGTTAGACGAACCAGACACGCAGGACACTGCTGGAGAAGCAAGGACGAGCTCATAAGTGATGTACTCCTATGGACCCCCACATATGGCCAAGCAAAAGCAGGACGACCAGCTCGAACTTACTTACAGCAGCTATGTGAGGACACAGGATGTAACCCTGAAGACCTGCCAGAGGCGATGAATGATAGGGAGAAGTGGTGAGAGAGGGTCAGGGATATCCGTGCTGGCGGCACGACATGATGATGATGATGATGATGATATATGTGTAGAAAAACTGATAACAACGATCCAAGTGGAAGGAATGATTTATTGAGAGGTCAACACTATAGCATTTCGGTTCTACTGAACCATCATCAGAACCATGAGGGGTGATATTAACAATGATGGTTCAGCAGAACCGAAACGCTATCGTGTTGACCTCTCAATAAATCATTCCTTCCACTTGGATCGTTGTTATCGGTTTTTCTACATATTGTCGGATTACAATCTTTTATTTACTCTTCATATATATATATATATATATATATATAAATTAAAATAACCAACAGAGGTTAATAAAACCATCCAACCAAGGAGTCGACGAATATTCATTTTCCACGTCCTAACAAGCACACAGCAACAGCGGTTAAATGTTTAGATGTATTATTCAGCCGCGTTACATACACGAGGCATGACTTTCATGTCCCATGTCAAACAATTGTAATTCAGCTAAGTTTAGTATAAGTACAGATTTCGTTTACACACAGTTAAATGTCAAAACAGTTCTATATTAAACAATTCAGTTTTGTGTAAGTAGAGTTTCAATGTCAAAAACAGTTCCATTTCAAACAATTCAATTTAGTATAAGCACGCAGTATAAATGTAAGTACAATTTAATTGTCAAAAACATTTCTATTGCAAGCTATTCAATTTAGTCAAACATTTCTAATTCAAACAATTCAGTTTAGCATAAATATGCATTTAGTTCTATTTCATCCATTGATAGGGCCTTATCAGGTGCTACTATTCCCGGCCAGAGTGGACCTGGGAGCAATGGCAATGAAGGGGTGCTCCGCATCACTGGAAGTTCACCATCTGATTGTTTAGTGTCATATTCAGGACTCTCATTGGGGAGGGGGGTCTTACCCCTGTGCAGAGGTGCAGTCGGTGTATTCTACAGCCTCAGCCGACTGAGCAATATTTAATAGGACCACGTAACAAAAAAAAAAAAAAAAACTCTTCAGGAACAACTACGCAAAATAAATAAATAAATAAATATGAATGCACATTGAACTCAATTCCCTAACCTCATGGGAAAAGTATGAATCCCCTTATCCCCCAAGCTATAGATTCAATAGTATCACGAATGATCTACAAGGATGGTTTTGGCATTAAATAACCAACGAAGGTAGTGTAATATTACGGACGGGCGCTATCGTTGAGAGCGCGCATGCGCATCGGCTGTCGTCAATCAGTGAAAATGTCACGAACCTAGCGGGTGCGAGCAGAATGACCTGCAAAGTTAGACGTGATTTTAAAATAATCACACATGAATTTATCACGTGTTTTACGACAGTTTCACTGGTGACATCGAACATTCTGGAATCTTCGATTTGTTCTTCAAAATCTCTATATTAGAAAACAAGTCAGGAGATTTTGGCAGAGTTGAAGGCAGGTTTCAAAACAGGTGCTTCAAAGGTTCAGGAGACCCCAACCCGTCCTACCCAGCCTGTTACGACCCAACTGTCAGGAGCGTGTCAACAGCCGGCTATCACCGACACCCACCGTCGCCATCAAGAAGAAGGGAGGAGAAGAACATAACGAAACGAACTTTTCGAGCTGTAGTGCAAGTGAATAAAAAAACGACTACTATTTTTCTCCCTTAAATTTCGAGTTTGAGTATTTCTTTTTCTGCGGACTCCTTTCTTCAAAACACAACACTTTGGTCCTATGGTACAGTAGATATGCCATTAAACAAACCAAACCAAACCAAACCTATAAAAACTGTTGACTATGGTGACATCAACTTACCAGTTTTTAGTCTTATAAAGCTTGGCAGGCACCCCTAAGTAAGACCCAGCGTTCTTATTACATTTCATTACAAAGGGGTAACCCTAACCCTAACCAACACTCCACAAAGCTCCAAGACTTGAGCTTCACCATTGGATGTAGTTTATTGTCATACCCAGGGCACCTCTTTTTGGGTGTCTGTAGGGGAAACAAATATTTTTGGACAATGCTTGCTATACAATATAAATTGAAAAGAAAAAAAAAAGAGACTACATGTATAATCTTGATAAATACATCAGGTAAAGTGAGATGTCCGTTTTACTTTAATTCTTATGTAATTCAGACGACAGTTGGCCTATCGCACCCCCATATATATATGGTAGAAATAAAAGACAACAGAGAAATGGACAAAAGGCTGCACCCACCCCTTTCCCCAAGAAAGATTACCTCGCAATCATTATAAACAACAGAGGTATAACGCTTACTTCTATTACTGCTAAGGTTAATAATGTTCTGCTTCTCAACTGGATCCAACCTGAAATTCTGGAACATTCCGAGGAAAAATCAGAACAGTTTTCAGAGAAATCGATCCACATCATCACAGATTCTGATTAACCATCGAATCATCGAAGGAGTACGCACAAAAAACCTTGAGGCATTACTATTGTTTGTAGGTGCCTTGGGAAAGGTATGAATCCAATTATTCTCCCTCCAGCTATGGGTAAATAGTAGGACAGACTGGGTTCTACAGCCTTGGTGAGGCAACTAGTCTAGGAGAAGGAAAACTCTGAATTC
This sequence comes from Sepioteuthis lessoniana, assembly GCA_963585895.1. Taxonomy (NCBI): domain Eukaryota; kingdom Metazoa; phylum Mollusca; class Cephalopoda; order Myopsida; family Loliginidae; genus Sepioteuthis; species Sepioteuthis lessoniana. The sequence continues at coordinate 14,256,209 of OY757935.1, forward strand.
AAACCTGTTAAACTCCGCTTAAAAATTGACCTTGTGTCATATCCTGCCCGAGCGGAGGGGTTGGTAAATAAGATTACTATTGTTTGTAGATTTCTTCCAGGCATTTGGTTTCATACACAGAGGAAAGATGGAGCAAATTCAACGAGCTTCTGGCCTTCCCAAAGAAACCGTTACTGTTATAATGATGCTTTATAGAAGCACGAAAGCAAAGGTTTGTTCATCTGATGGCAACACCGACTTCTTTGACATTGTTGCTGGAGTTTTGCAATGCAATACATTAGCACAATATTTGTTTATAATCTGCCTAGACTACGTACTTTGAACATCGATATATCTGATAAAAGAAAATGTATGCTAAAAAGCAAACAGCTGATAATATCCCACAGAAACTATAACAAACGCAGACATTGCAGATGATCAAGCGCTTCAGGAAAATACACCTGCCCAAGCCGAATCCCTTCTGCATACCTTAGAATAAGCAGTAGGAGACATTGGCCTTCATGCGAACGCAAGTAAAACAGTTGACATGTGTTTTAAAAGTGAAGGAGTCATCTCCACTCTTAGTGATAAGACTCGAAAATTAGTTGTTCAGATACCTCGACAGCAATATCTCATCTACTGAAAGTGAAGTTAACAAACGCCTAGCGAAGGCATAGACTGATATAAATATGTTATCGATCTGATCTATTCGATAAAATAAAACAGGTTTTTTTTCCAAATTGTGACGATGTCAATTCTACTGTATGGATGCACCAAATAGACGCAAATAAAATGCATCGAGAAAAAGCTTGATAGGAACTACATAAGAATACCATGAGTTATTTTGAACAAATCCGGGAAGCAACACCGCAAGAAACAGCAGCTTTACTGCAATTTGCCTCCCATCTCAAAAACCATCCAAGTACGACGAACAAGATATGTGAGACATTGCTGGAAAAACAAGGACGAACTCATAAGTGACGTTCTTCTATGGACCTCTACACGGCCACTTACCTCCCATCTCAAAAACCATCCAAGTAAGACGAACAAGATATGCGGGACATTGCTGGAGAAACAAGGACGAACTCATAAGTGACGTTCTTCAATGGACCTCTACACGGCCACTTACCTCCCATCTCAAAAACCATCCAAGTAAGACGAACAAGATATGCGAGACATTGCTGGAGAAACAAGGACGAACTCATAAGTGACGTTCTCCTATAGGAGCACCTATAGGAGCACCTAGGCGTGCTACTGTTGGCCGACCAGCAAGAACTTATTTACAAAAGATATTGTTTGAAAAAACTGCCGAGAGCAATGGATGATCTGGACAGAGAGAGAGAGAGAGAGAAAGAGGGAAATTTGTGCTATCAGTGGGTTTGGTTTCTTTGTTTAATGGCATATCAACCTTTGTAGGTTATTTAATGCCAAAGCTATTCTCCTAGAAGAACAGTAGTGGTACTATTTTAACCCATAGCTGGGTGGATAAGGGGGTTCATACCTTTCCCAAGGGTATTTGCCCGGAAGTGAACGTAATAGCGCGACTGGAGTACGAACTACTACGATTCCGCAGTTCAGCGCTTTAACCATTACACCACGAGGACACCCCGCTCTCAGTGGGATTTGATGATGATATATATATATATATATATATATATATATATATATATATATATATATGTGTGTGTGTGTTCTAAAATTTGTGTTCTTTTTTTCAATATCTTGTAATATCATTCATTAAATCTATTCAAAGAAATCGTCATTGGCTTCAATAACGGCCTCCCGATGACACTGGAATCTCCTGCAAGCCTTTCTAACAATCTCCTTGTTTAAATTGATCAATGGTGCCGTTATCTTTGCCTTCAGTTTATCTTTAGTGTCGCGTTGAGTTTTGTTAGTCTTTCGATCAACCGCACCTCACACATAATTATCAAGGGGATTGCAATCTGGGGAGTTAGACGGACAGATGTTAGGGGTCATGTGGTCACCGTAATATATCTATATTATGCAAGAGATTAAAATTCGCCCTTGCAGACAAACAGTATATGTGCAAATCAGAACTGTTTTTATTTCATATAGGCTGGAAGTATCAGGTATCTTATTAATGTGTTTCTCTGTCCAACTCTCGATCATATCCAGTGCTCCCACAATTACTGGCATTACTGGTAGTTTTAAGGTGCCACATATTTTCAATTTCTATTTCGAGGTCTTTGTATTTACTTATTTTATCATATACTTTGACTGATGAGTTATTACCTGTTGGCACTGGTATATCAATTAGAAAGTATGGTTAACTTTTATAGTCCTTACCCACTATATTTGATCAATTACGCTTTTTTTCCCTATCAATTTGGATAGCAAAGTCTTAGAGAATGGTTGTGTCTTTTGTTTTTCTGGTTGGTGTTTATACCATTTTTCACGTATTATATTGAAAAAAGATGAATTATCTGCTCTTGGCCGTAAACTGCCGCGGATTGGCGCCCATTTGACTCCTTTCAATTTAAATCACTTGTATGTTGGAAGCGAAATTATGCGAACGTCAATTTAACAACTCTGGTCCCAAGATGGACTTCAGTAGATAAGTCTTGTCGTAAAGCCATTAAGTTTACAACCAACCTTTTGTATTTTTAAACGTATGTTTGTACAATTCTATTGTTTTGCGTTCTTCTTCATCCGAATTGAATTCCTATTTGTTAATATTGGGAAGATATATGGGGCCCAGCAAAAAAGACCATAATTATCCGGGAGTTCCCGTATCATAAAGGCTGAAGTGTGGGACTGCAGTTTCATAATAAGCGTTTTCAAATTCCATTTGTGCTGTTATGTTCATTTTCAGACTTGTACCATTGAGAGAGGTACGAATCCCTAATCCTATCAGCTGTGGGTTAAATAGTAGCACTGCTGTTATACAAAGATTGCTTTGGCATTAAATAAACCACGAAGTTTGATATACCATTAAAAATAGAAACCAAACTAAACATACTGAGAATAATTTTGGCGAGTATCATCTTTTATCTATTTATTGGCTTTTTCTTACAGCAATTCGGCAGCAAGGAACAGCAAAAATCGGAAATGATAAGATATAGTCTAACGCTCCTTTTTACCTTTCATCTAGAAATAAATAAATTAGTGATGTCACAAGTCAGTTTATAACTCTCGACCAATCAGATTCATTTGCTTTCTAAGACACTCTCTTGAGCCTACTAAAGCCCGCCAAAGGTCAGTGTAATCGGGGATTTGACCCAATTAGATTTACCGAGACTAAGCAGATTTCTTTCACGTTCAACAAACAACTTTTTACTGTTACTTTCTTTTCTTCTTTCTTTCTTTCTTTCTTTCTTTCTTTATTTATTTTATCTATTTTATCTATTTTTGCAGTTTGCCTAATTATCAACTGAAGTAACAGAAACTGAAACATTGTTATATTAACCAAGCTTTGCTTCGTTGTGGCACAAGGCTGGAAGTATGGAGCACCTAATGAAACTCGAAATCACTAGTAATGGACTGTAATGTAGCTTGCTAACCAAAGATACCTGAATTATATTATTTATTGGGGAACAATATACAATCAAAATAGATTTAAAGAATTTCAGTATCATTCACAAAAATAAATAAATATATAAAACCTATGTATTGGTTAAACAGAATTTAAACAGGTTCTAGTCTGTGCATATACTATTTGTCTATATGGTCAAGTTTAGTTGTTTGCACAGTTCTAAGTCGATCACTTCATCGACCCACTCGTGCCTGCTCTTGTGTCTTTTCTGAACCCGTTTTCTGCATTTTCTTATTATATAGATAACTGTTCTCCCTCTCTCTCTTTCTCTCTGTCTATCTGTCTCCCACTCACTTTTTTTCTCTGTCTATCTGTCTCTCACTCTGTCTGTCTGTCTCTCACTCTCTCTTTCTCTGTGTCTCTGTTTCTCACTAGATTTGTTATTGTCATAAGTCTTCCATCTATTTTCTATTTTTAAACATGATGCAAAGTTTATGTTCATTTAACTTATTTATCTAATTTTTTAAGGGCATCTCAAACGCCTCTTCAGATGTTAAGAACATTTATTTCTGGCCCAGTGGGTAGTGTGTTCGCCAATGGTCCGGGAGACCTGGGTTCAATCCCAGGTCACGTCATACCAAAGACTTTAAAAATGGTACTTGATACCTCCTTGCTTAACACTCAGCATTATAAGGTACGGTTTAAGGGTAAAGTGGAGCAATCCAGGGAAAGGAGTAGCGACCTCCTCTTCACCTCAGTGTAGTAGCTATCGAAAAGGGAGCCTTCGGGTCCCCCTCGACTAAAGGGAGACAACTTTACTTACTGTAGTGTATTGGGCATTTTAAGTGGCATCTTAATCTAATTGTGATATCATGTTCTGTTATTTTTGATTGAGGTGTGTTAAATGAATTAAGAAATGTTTGTTCACTTTGTGTTTGAAGAGAATTTCTATGCTGTTACTTTGCTATTTGCTGTTCATATAAGAATAACTTATTGACGTAAGCAAGTATAATCATATCGACAGCTAAATTATCTCAAAACCCAGTTAGCTGGGACTGTAGAATGCATCGACTGCATCTATACAGTGGGTTGAGACTTCTTTTCCAACGAATATCCTGGATATAACACTAAACCATCTGCTGGTGACGCTCTAGTAATGATGGAGCTTTGGGGAATACGGTGTACTCCTTCATTGCCATCACTCCCAGGTCCACTCAGGCCCTGAGTGCTAGCACTTAATAGGGTCTTATCTATGAGTCAAATAGAACTGTTTGACATTTGCAAACAAATGACTTATGCTAAACTGAATTATTTGAAATAAAACTGTTGAATCATTTAACTGTGTAAACAAATGACTGGCATTTAATTGAATTGCTAGTGATGCATAGGAATACTTGGAACCATTTAACTGTGTGCGAACGAATGAATAAAATTAAATAAAATAATCAGTGTTAAATTGCAATACTTGTAATCACTTCACTGGGTGCAAACAAATGATTAATGGTAAATAGAATTATTTGTGTTAGATAAAAATGCTTGAAACCATTTGACTGGGGGAAAAAAGAGATCAGGCTCATTTTAAAATGTTACGAAGAAAAAGGTTTACAAATCATATATTTAAAATGTATGTATAAAGAGGATTTGGTATTAAATAACCTACGATGGTTGATATGCTATAAAACCCCACAAAAACAAATATTGTCTTATTTTTCATTTTTTATGAATCTAAAATATTTGTCAGTTCTGCTAACGAGTTTATATGGACCTGTATTTCTTGGACATAAAAGTATTTTCAAATCCCTATTTCTTATATATACATATAAGTAATTTGGCGATTGTAGTTGAGGGTGATCCGAAGGCTCTCTTTTCAATATCTACTACACCGAGGTGTAGGAGAGGGCGCTACTCCTTTCCTTGGGTTGCTCTACTTTACCCTTGATACGTACCTTATAATACTGAGTGTTAAGCAAAGAGGTATCAAGTACCATTTTTTAAGTCTTCGGTATGACTCAACCTTGGATTGAACCCCGGTCTTCCGGGCCATTGGCGAAGACCCTACCACAATATATATATATATATATATATATATATATATATATTTAGAGTCGTACATATCGCGTGATTGGCATACTTCTTCTCCTTTTCAATTATTGCACGAATTCAGTGGTTGGTAGAGTTTTTGTGTTATCCTCAAAATATTAACTTGTTAAGGTGAAGGATGTCCCGAAACCATTCGAGTTAGTCTCCAATCCAAATTGTCTTTTATCATACCCGTAATAAGACAAAAATACCAATGATAAATTAATTACCCAATCAGTTTTTTTCTGGTTTTATGACTAATTCTGCTCTTAGGTGGTGATGTGGGGCGTATGGCTTAATGTCAGGGGCAATGGGCAAGGCTTTGTTGCCGTTAGATATCTGACTCCATATTTTGGTTGGTTTCTTTGTTTAATGGCATATCAACTCTTTTTAGGTTATTTAATGAGAAAGACATTCTCCTAGAAGAACAGTAGTGGTTCTATTTAACACATAGCTGGGAGAATAAGGGGGTTCATACCTTTCCCAAGGATATTTGCCCGAAAGTGAACGTAATAGCGCGACTGGAGTACGAACTCGCGTACTACGATTCCGTAGTCCATCGTTTTAACCATTACACCACAAGGACACCCCCATCCATATTTTGGTTATATTTTTTTTTACCCCACGTTGGTTAGTCGGTACAATGCCTTGCCCAAGAAAGTCCCAAAAGAATTATGCAAAAGAAAAGACAGAACAGATGAGAGACGAAGACGTTTCTTTTATACTTCCCTTTATTTACTGGGTTCAACAACCATTCCGTGGATGAGGGAATTTTTCCTGAATACATTGAAATGGTTGAATCCCCCCAGTTAAAGTGTCAAAAATACGTTAAATCGTTTCATGTATGTAGGTGTCCGCATTTGGTATTTCGGGTTTCCATCAGGGTCAGTTTTCTTTTGGAATTTTGTCAAAGTCCGGTAAGGGTTAGTTTATAGTTCAGTTGTGGGTCTTGCATATTTCAGCATAATGTTGACCAAGGGAGAGCTGCTACTGGGTGAAAGGGACTAACCGACGCTACGTCCAAAGACGTGTGCGTGGTGCCCAAACACCAGACAGCAAAATGGTGCTGTTGGTTCGACGGGCACTGCATGAAAGAGAAAAAAAAAAAATGCTTGGTCCCCTTTGTCAAGAGGAAATGCCTTTTTTTTTACGCATGCGTCATCTCCTTTTCCTGAGAGGGACCTCTGGGAATTTTTGCAAATTTAATAGTTTTCTTTTTCTTTTAATAAAAATTTTTTTTATTCGTTCCCTACAGTTACGGAAACGTTTAGCTACCCCATTTACCAAAGAGTGATAAGCTGTGCTTTTTATATACCTTTTTTCTTGTAGGTTACTTAAGTAATTTACGAAGCACTTTTGCTTCGACGTGGCACAAGACCAAATGAATGGGGCACCCAGTGAGACTCGAACTCACTCGTATAAGTTTGCTAGTCTAGCTTGCTAACCATTACACCACCAGAAGTGCTCTTGTAGGTTACTTAATTCTTGTGTGTATTTGTGTGTAATTATATATGTATTTCAGTGTGGATGGGTGAGTGCATTTGCATATTTTTGCGTTTCTCAATATGCATAGGTGTGTATACGTGTGTGTTTTGTTTGAATCTGTGTGTGTATAGTTGTGTGTATATTTAACGTTAGATTAGGTTATTAGGTTTTATGGCATATCAACCATTGAGAGTAATTCAATGCCAAACCTTGTATATATGTTAGATACCCATAATATACGGATGTGCGAAATAGACATAGGGAATCTAAAAACATGAAACTTTAAGAAATTGGTTCAGTTTCGAAACTTTTTATTACCTTTGAGTTAAAGGTTTTTCGACATGAGGAGAGAGAGACACAATCTTTCTATGCTGACTGCTTTTACATCGTCAGCTCTCAACCCAACCAACGCACGGCGCCCGTAGCACACAAAGTCGTCTGGCCTCGCGCAGCTCTGAAAGTCAACCTTCTTCCGAGGCGGAACTCAACTAACTGCTTTTTCTCAAATCTCAGCCCACGCTTCCGGTGCGTGACGTCACCCAAATACCCTGGTCCCAATTTTTATTTTGACATCTCTGAATGACACATCCTCTCCGCGAGCGCGTAGACATCTGCGTTAATGTTGCACCTAACAAACCCATGCTCTAAGCGAAAGGTTCTCAGCCTAACTAAACCGAAAGGCAAGATATATAAACCGAAATCCCTCGGCAATTATATTACATATATATATATATATAATTCTATATATATATATTCTAATCGTTTAGATCTCCGTATAAGACAACATCTCCCAGCTCGAATTTTAAATCTGAGGCTTATAAGAGGGCAGCTTGCAAATACATCCGGGTCCTCTATAGCGGAGCACATGATAAATAGTAGAGAATGTGTTGCAGACTTCAATGTTGACCGATTCAGTATTCTGAGTCGGTCACATTCACTTTTTCATCTCAAAGTGTTAGAGACTCTTTACGTTCGATGCCTTCAACCTTCCCTCTGTAAGTAGAGGGATTGTTTGTTGGGATTGAATGTAATTAGTCTCTAGTCTCATTGCTACTACTACACACTTTTAGTGTTTTTTTTCTTCCCTTTTCTCCATTCCTCAACCTTTTTTTTCCATTTACATTCCCCCTTTTAAATATTTTTCTGGCGTTAAGATCTTGATAAGAGCCAGACGAAACCGGTCGTTCAAAAATATAAAAAAAAATTCTATTTTTAAAAAATAATAAACATGCCCACACCTTCCATAGGCCTACATGTTTTTCTGGCAATCAATATATATATATATATATATACAAAGTTGGACGGGTTTCAATCCCGGCTTCGAGCGTCCTGCGTGTCTAGCCACATTGAAGAGTTCTGATAGAACGAAACAGTCTGTCTGTGGATGACAATATATGCTCCCCCATGGCGGTTGAGCTCTCTGGCGCAGGAATTGCTGGCCGCCGCTAGCGTAATGCAAAGCTCTTCGAAAGAATTGAGTACTCTGGTAGCCGATAGGGTATACAAAAATGTAAACAAAGGCTGCTGCTGCTGTTTCTAAAAATAAAAATACCGTTAAAAATTCCCTCGGCCAACGTGGTCCGCTTGGTGGACGGCTGGTCTGAAACACAGTCTAACGTAAAGTTGGACGGGTTTCAATCCCAGCTTCGAGCGTCCTGCGTGTCTAGCCACACTGAAGAGTTCTGATAGAACGGAACAGTCTGTCTGTGGATTATATATATATATAATTTATTTTTAAACGAATTAGAGCTCATTTTTTGCGTACTTAAATGGTATTAGGTACTACTATTTAATACCTATAAGTCTATTTGATATTAATCATTAGTTTGTACACAGTTTAAATGACTTCAAGTATTGCTATCTCAGCCCTCAATTTCTTGCACCTATAAGATAAAATAGGGTTAAGTAATTGTTTGCCACTAAAGCAGTGTGAAGAATACAGTCGGGAAAATCATATAGGCGCTAGGGCTTGACAGGACCAGCCGATTAATCAGATCGAGCCTCTTCGACAGCTCGTTTCGTCCAGTAATGGGTCAAAGTGGAGGGTTAGCAAGTCGCTTGACCACTTCGGTTACCAGCTCAAGAACCAGGATTCCATTTTCAGTTATTACGGGTCACCAGCCGCAGCCAACAGCCAATAGGTGGGTAATGAGATGTTGGACATTTTCAATGTTTTTAATCTTTCCTTGTAATATTAATATTTTTGTTCTTGTTTTAAAGCAGTTTTGTCAAAGGCGGAACCGTTTGTTGTCTATCAACTGTAATTATTGATAAGATCAATAAATCTTCAAAATAGATGTTGCCTATAGGGAATTTTGAATTGTTTCTATTGTATCTGATAGGGGTGAAATTCCGTCCCGGTTTATTTTGTGACCAAAGAAGCTTATGGGTTCTACAAAAACACATTTATGAACATCAATTTTGAGTCCAAATTGAGAGTCTTTGAAAAGCTTGTATGGTCTTTTTTAGTGGGCCCCATATATTTTCCCACATTAACGGATAGGCATTCAATTTGGATTAAAAAAGAACACAAAACATTATTTAAAAGATACAAAAGGTGAGTTGTAAACTTAATGACTTCGCAGGAAGACTTTTCTGCTAAGGTCCCTCTGTTATATTCATTTTGACGCAATGAATAATAACGCAGGAAGACTTCTTTAACAAATATGTACCTCTCACTTTATTGCAAGGGTTCGAAAAGGTTATTCAAAGATTGCGTGTGAGAGGGAGATGGAGACCGAACATAAACTGTAATATTTTGACCCCCTACTCTTATGGCCGTCAGCGTTGTGTCTTTCTTGTTCTCCTGATGCTCAACCGGAGGCCCAGCGGCCCAGCTGGATGATGGCTTTCTTTACTGCATCTTATCAGCATCTTCTCTGGACCCCAACTCATCAGGGCCCCAAGCAAACGGTTCCCTACCACATCTCGTCTATAACTCCGACTCCAACTGTAACTGGAACTCGAACTGTCTTGACTTCTGTCTTGACTGAGTTATATAATAGTTCAACGACCACTCGATCACCCACTCGATCTTTGAAATCGCATGTTTAATCGTCATCAAGCGGAAATAACTGTCATGCAGTTCAGAGGTCACTCTCTTCCGGTGCGTCAGTCTATGAGAGTATCATGGGATTTTTTAGCTTGTCCCATTTTGTTTGCCAATTTCCGCCCACGTGATTTCCTCTCCTAACTGCCATTGGAATGTGTCACTTCCTTCCGGTGCATCACCTTGAATGGCATTTTGGGCCGGGTCGAAGGTCAAAATACAACACATCTTGAAACTGGAATAGTAGACTTGACGCCCGTATGGTCTCTCTTCCAGTATACAAGTAATGTAAATTGAAAGGAGTCAGTGCACTGATTGGCCCCTTTTTACCGCCGAGGGCAGATATTTCATCTTATATTTTCCAATATTTGTTCAAAATCTTTTTTAAAAATACGCTAAACAAGGTCTGCCACAGGTTTAAAATTGAACTTTATTTTAACGGCATAAAAACTCAAAACTCAACATTAGATAAGTTTGTTATTATGCGCAAAAGGTACTTGAACTATAAACGAAAATATTAGTGGTATTGATTTATAAATTTTCGTCCTTTTTGTCATTTTATATAATCTTATATAACGATTAGATTGTTAATTTCCGTAAATTTGTTTCCACCCTTTTTTCCCCCTCACTTACGGCAGCTATTCCACGAGTGGCAATTACTGTATATTGTAGAGTACAAGTTGAGTTTATAGGCCTGAAAACCCCCCCCATAAAAACCTGGAGTCGACTTATACGGTTGGGCTAAAATCCAAACCTTTACCATACAGTGGTCAATCAGCAGATTAGCACTCCGAACAATCGATATACTTCAGTTATTGTAACTCCAGTAAACTGTCTTAAACATTTCCAACTTAAACTCATGTTTTGTGACCATATTTAACAAATTAACCCAGAGATTGATATAAAACGATGAAGCTGCAAAAGGAAGTAAGTATTATATTAACGCTATATAACACGCCTTTTCAAACAGTTGAAACACTGACTGTAAACACTAAGCGGAACGTCTCAGCACCCAAGCAGCCAGTCAGACAACTACGGTAAGTTGTTAACTGGCGCCGAGCATTTGTACTCGCTGCACCAGGTTTTTTAGCCGGGTCGTCTGACATTCGTGCCGGATGGGGTTTAAGGTCAATGACAGATTCAAGGTCGAATGGCTCCCGGCTTTGGCCGAGCCACCTGCTGGTGGGCTATAACGTCATTGACTGTAGAGCATAGCACTAGACTTTCGGGTCTAGATCAAGCTATGAGTAGCAAAATCAATAAAAATGAAAAATGAAAATAAAAGGAAACAGAAATCGAAAGAAGAAGAAGAAGAAGAAGAAGAAGAAGAAGAAGAAGAAGAAGAAGAAGAAGAAGAAGAAGATGTTTACTAAAAAGAAAACCTTTACAAAATATGGATGTCAGTGTCTCTAAAACTATTTGACTTTTGTTTGACAAATAATCCTGTTTGCAGGCAATGGTAACAAGTATTTCGTTTTAACACTAATTATTCTATTTAAACACTATTCATTCATTTGAACACAGTTAATGGCTGTAAGTATTGCTATGTAATACCACTAATTCAATTTCGCCACACAGTAAAAGAATTTCAAGTATTCCTGTTTAACAGTGATTATTCTATTCAACATTACTCACTCGTTTCCACATAGCTAAATGATTCCAAGTATTGCTATGTGTCACTAACATTTCAATCAAAAATCAGTTATTTGTTTACACACAGTTAAATGATCAAACAGTTCTATTTCTAGCAATTCAATTTAGCATAAGTCAACAAAGTTTAATGATTCCAAGTATTGCTATATATTACTAATATTTCAATTAAACATCAGTCATTTGCTTACACACAATTAAATGATCAAACAGTTCTTTTTTTAACAATTCAGTTTAGCATAAGTCATTTGTTTGCACACATTTAGATAGATATACATCATATGTAAGAGATTAGTTTGTTAGTAATTTCATCTTTAAATGAGTTAGAACTAATTTGTTTGCACACCTGTATTGCTATTGTTTCTACACAGGTAAATGGTTTCAATTATTGCTATCAAACACAAATAATTCTAATCGATTCTAATCCTGTTTGCAGACAATGGTAACAAGTATTTCTATTTAACACTAATTATTCTAATTAAACTCTATTCATTTAAACATAGTTAATGGTTGTAAGTATTGCTATGTAATATCACTAATTCTGTAATATAACTGCGGAGGGATTTTTTTATATTATCATTTGTCGTTTTATATATCTTGCCTTTCGGTTTAGTTAGGCTGAGAACCTTTCGCTTAGTGCATGGTTTAGTTAGGTGCTCACATTCAGTGCAGGTGTTCACGCGCGTGCGGGGCGGATGTGACAATCAGAGATGTCACAATAAAAACCCCAGATAGGAAATAGGATCGGGGACGTGAATGACGTCATGCCCGGAAGCGCTGAGGATTTTGGAATTTGAAAAAGGACAGTAAGTTGAGATTCGAGTCTAGAGGAAGGTAGTCGATTTTGGGGTCTACGAAATGTGCCGCGCGTTTGTTGAAGAAATTGTGTCTCTCTCTCCTCATGTCGAAAAACCTTAAACTAAAAAACTTAAACTCAAAAAAGTAATAAAAAGTTTCGTACCTGAACCAATTTCGTATATTTCGGGTTCCTTATGTATATTTCTCATATCTTGGTCGATCTCGTGGACCCATCATATGTTACAATTCAATCTATGAGCAGCTTCGTGTTACACCTTATGAGTTCAAGACCAGCAGGATAATCTGGCTTACATTGCATATAGTGAGTGTTGTGGCCCCAGAAAGGGTCACCAATGAAAACACAAACACGGATATTAGATAACAGATTATATTACACAAGAAAGATAGAGTTACATAGAAAAGGTAAGAAGTCTCGTACTGTTCGGATAACACCGATATTGATCTGCCCTTTGGCAGCGAAATCTCTAGTACTAATAACGGTGAGAAGAGTCCATTATGGTAAGATGGGTAAGGCTCCCCCAACAGTGAGCTTATGACCAGAATAGACCAGCAGAGCACGAGTCTCGGCTCGTACCCGACCACTCCCTTCCCTAAAACCCCCACTATAAAAAAAGACCTTGTGTCAAATCCTGTCTGATGGGAAGCTTTAATAAATATAAACTACGGTCTGTTGTTTATCTGCGCAGTTTCATGAGAGTGTAGCAGAAAGAACTTCATATTCTTGTTTGGCGCGTAAATTAATTTGACCGTTATGGTCGTCGCATATTTTCACCCAATAAGGATGACTTATCCTATTCTGCCTGGACCATTTTTTCCGGGCAACATTAAAATGGTGAAAGCCCGCCAAACTCTCTCTTGCTCAGAATCTTTCGAGCATGACGGACGTACTTTCTGTCCTCTCTTCATAGCAGCAAAACCGTTACACCCTGAGCAAAGCCATCTAATTTACGGACCCTTGTGTGTATCCTCCAAGACCAAAGGTTCCTAGTTGAATATGAATTAGATGTATTTATCCGCCACTTACAGGAACACTTTTATGTCGCCTCTAACTTTTGCTATGTCTACCGCGACGCGTAATTCCGCTCAGACATTCAGCGATATCATTCTTCCTAACTGTGTGGGAGACCATCATTCTTCTCTCTCCCACTGCAATAAGACTACGCTTATGGCTGACAACATCATTCCTGTCCTTATTCAGCAACAAAACCTTTGCTATGACTGTAGCGATGCAAATCCCGCTCAGACACCTCCTAGCTGTCTCATTCCATCTCTATTCTGCTTATCTATTTCGAAGACATTTATTCCTCACTCGAAAATCTATAGGACTTAGAACTACAGGCTGAAACCCAAATGCCTGCTCATTAGTTTTTAACACTTTTTCCCACTACGACGACCAGCACAAAGGCTATCTCTCAACTCAAGCCTTTATTCAACTTCTAAATTAAAAACTTTCAGTATCTTCGTTCGACTCCTTTATTTTTTCCTTTTAATATAACGAGGAGGTAAACATAATCACATTCTTCGTTATAAGAAGAGCTAAATAGATAGGGAATTCACATGAATATAGGTCCTAAATGGGTAAAATTTGCATGTTCCATATATTCTACCAGTAGCAGAGTATATGTTAAAGGCTCGGCTAATACAGCAGGTATAAGTCTGACCCAGAATGTTTTAACTGAAAATCTTGAAGTCGATCTTGTACATCACAGCTTACGGTAATAAATTGATAAAGGTTAAATTAAAAAAAAACATCAAATAGAAAAATGCAAAACAAAAAACAACAAACAAACAATAAAACACGAAAAAAGAATAAAACAAAATATCTTACAATTTTGTTTTTAACTTTCACCGCTAAAAAAAAAAGAAGAGAACTCAGTCTCTTTCGCTGATTTCCCAGCCCACTGGACGATACGTGCGTATTACAGATCTCTCGAAACGAGCGGTTCATACAAAACAACTTTTACATCATTTCATGGGTTAAATAAAATAAGAATTGAAATAAGAATAAACACTTGTACAGAAGCCCATAAATTCCACACAAGGTCCTTTTGCCGAGACATGCTAGTCGTTACGACGGCATCAGATGTCCTTCATGCAGCCCGTTCTTATTAAACATTAGGATCATTTAATATAATTTCTGCATACTTTCATTTTGTCATTCATCTTTTATAACCAATGTGGATTTATCTTGACTCCTACGTATTTTAAAAGAACAAAGAACATGAAAGCTTTGCTTACACACAACTTTTATTTCGAGTGAATTTAAACATTTCGCAATTGACTCATATCTCGAAAGAAAGAACTTCAAACAATATATATATAATACCTTGAAAATAACCCTTTTTTTCAATTCTTTCAGTTGATATGAAAAATATCTTATAAAACATTTTTTCTTCATTGGTAAATTTTTTCACCAGTAACCAATAAAGACGATCAAAGGCAGTAAAATCAATAAAAATGAAAAATAAGAATAAAAGGAAACAGCAATCGAAAGAAAACAGAAGAAAACAGAAGAAGAAGAAAACAGAAGAAGAAAACAGAAGAAGGAGAAGAAGAAGAAGAAAATGTTGACTAAAAAGAAAACCTTGTCAAAATATGGATGCCAGTGTCTTTAAAACTATTTGACTTTCGTTTGACAAATATTCTTTTTCGAAATCTTGTTTCTTGTTATGGAAACAAGATCTAGTTTGACCTTTTTTTTTTCAATATAAAAAAATATATCATTTCATTAGTTTTTGAAGGACGTTCAGCGGTATCGGAAATGAAAATTTTTTGGTGACGGATTACAAAAGAAAGCCGTTGTTCATATTTCCGTAAAACAATGACTGTCGAAACGTGAAACTCAGTTTAAATTACATGTATCAATTTTCAATATTCTTTTTCACTCATTTCTCGTCCCCCCCCAACCGCCATTTTTTTTCAAGCACTTCCCACCCATAAGAAATTGCGAGACGTGAACAGAGTCAAAATGATAAGATAAAAATCAATAAATCAAAGCTAGTACGCGAGTTCGAACTCTAGTCGTGCTTTTGCGTTCACTGTCGGATTAATGCCCTTTGGGAAAGATACAGAACAGCTTGTCCCCCTCCCCGGCTGTGGTTTAAATACTATCATTACTGTCCTTCGACAAGGATGGTCTTGACCTTAAGTAATCCACGAAAGTTGATATGCCATTAAACAAAGGAACCAAATGAAAATATTGTGTTAATATATATATAAAAAAACTCATCTCATGGAGGAGGAGGAGGAGGCGTAGTGGCTGCATTGCGACTTCGTGGTTTTGTTGGGTTTGATTTTATGGCATATCAACCATTGTAGGTTATTTAATACCAAATCCTGTTTGTACATATACATTAAATATGTATGATTTAAAAATACATATTGTTCTAATCTTTTTAAACAAGCCTGAGCTTTTTTTTGCACACAGTTAAATGGTTTCAAGTATTGCTAACAGTCACAATTTAACATAAGTCATTTGTTTACACTCATCTAAATAGATATACATGATATGTAAGAGATTTGTTTGTTTGTAATTTCATTTTTAAGTGAGTTAGAACTAATTTGTTTGCACACCTGTATTGCTATTGTTTCTACATAGGTAAATGGTTTCAATTATTGCTATCAAAGACTAATAATTCTATTCGATTCTAATCCTGTTTGCAGGCAATGGTAACAAGTATTTCTATTTAACACTAATTATTCTATTTAAACACAATTCATTCATTTGAATACAGTTAATGGCTGTAAGTATTGCTATGTAATACCACTAATTCAATTTCGGCACACAGTAAAAGAATTTCAAGTATTCCTGTATAACAGTGATTATTCTATTCAACATTACTCACTCGTTTCCACATAGCTAAATGATTCCAAGTATTGCTATGTGTCACTGACATTTCAATTAAAAATCAGTCATTTGTTTACACACAATTAAATGGTCAAACAGTTCTTTTTCTAACAATTCAATTTAGCATAAGTCATTTGTTTGGACACAGTTTAAATGTAAAATATTTCTATTTTGCACATATAGAAGATCCTATCAGGTGCTACCACTCTGGACCAGAATGGACCTGGGAGTGACGGCAATGAAAAGGTACTCAGCATTCCCTAAAGGTCCAGGATTACTGTAGGCTTACCATCAGATTGTTTAATGTCATATGAAGGACACTCGTTGGTGGAGGGCCCTCTTCAGAGACGCAGTCGGTGTATTCTACTGCCTCATCTGACTGGACTGTAAATTCGTAGTAAGCAAGTTCGAATTCTGTTTGCGCTATGATGTTCAGAAAGGATAGAACTCCTTTATCAAGTTATGGTTTGAATAGTTCCACGACTGTCCTACAAGGATGGCTTTGATATTTGATAATCCGGGAAGGGTGATATGCCATTTAACAAAGAAACAAACAAAAAGAAAAAAAACAAACAAATTAATGTTAAAAAGAACACACACACACAGATATATTAATAGTCATGTGTGTCTTGTTTGTTTTATTTGGATGATTTGTAAGATGAAAAGCAAGTAGCCATTCAACTGCTGTTTTTTTAGGTGCTACTTCCAGGATTTATTCAAAATAGCACGTAGCATTCTAATGTAGTTCCTCCAAGTTTCTCCAAGCGTTTCGTTTGAGTCCAGGTGGTGCAACCATACAGAAGTACCGACACGGCTACACCTTGAATGAAATCCCGCTTCATTTTATTAGATTCTTTTAGCTTGACTTGATGGTAATATATATATATATATATATATATATAGGCGTAATGGTTAGAGTGTTCGCCAAATGGCCCGGGAGATCTGAATTCAATCCCAGGTCGTCATACCAAAGACTCGAAAAATGCTTTGATGCTTCCTTGTTTATCACTCAGCATTACAAAGTACGGATCAAGAGTAAAGTGGTCGATTCTGGGAAAAGAGTAGCGCCTTCCCCTACACCTTGGTGTAGTAGCTATTGAAAAGGGAACCTTCGGGTCACCTTCGACGACGGTCACCAACTTTACTTATATATATATATATATATTGTCATCCACAGACAGACTGTTACGTTGTATCACAACTCTTCAGTATGGCTAGACACGTAGGACGCTTGAAGCTAGGATCGAAACCCGCCCAACTTTACGTTAGACTTTAGTATCAGATTGCTCGGCCAACAAGCTTACCACGTCAGCTAGGGAATTATAAGGTATTAAATAGTAGCGTTCGTTTGTTTATATTTTATACCTTACCGGATACCAGAGTGCTCAATTCGTTCGAAGAGCTTTGCATTATGCGAGCGGCAGCAGAAAATTTCTTCGCCAGAGTGCTCAACCCCCATGGGGGAGAACGAATTCAAATTTTGATCTTATCTTTTTACTCTTGTTTCATAATTATTAGTTTAATTATTAATCATTAATTATTAGTTAAATTATTATTTTAATGTCTTCTATAGAATAAAAGAGTTTTCAAAAATTATGGCATGAATCCTTTACCTGCTATAGACGGTCACTTCACTTAGTCTTATTTCGAAAAATCTCTGATTTTAGACATTCATGTCTAGTTCCTTCTTTGCTGGCATTTTAACGTGTATGACTAACCAATTAGAATAGACGTAACTAACGATCTCCCCACCACCTGTCGGCTGGCGATGAAAAAACTAAGCTATATTGGCGAGAGCAATCGAATACGGATGGTTGGTTTCGTGATTATGGAATTGTAAATGCCAACCAACTTAAATCAAAAATGTCTGACAGCCAGCAAAAAAATTCTATTCGGATTTACCGAAGAACGAAATCTCGAGGGATCATCATGTCAGAGAGAAAATAAATGTTCCATTTATTTGTCGGTTAAAAGCCGTTTTCAGAAACCTAACGATATCTCAAGAATATACTTAGCGTGTTATTATAAATGATAAAATTATAGCAATGAATACTTAGTCATCATCATCATCACCATGTCGTGTCACAGGAACGGATATTCCTGACCCTCTCTCGCCACTTCTCCCTATCGTTCATCGCCTCTGGCAGGTCTTCAGGGCTACATCCCGTATACTCACATAGCTGCTGTATGTATGTTCGAGTTGGTCGTCCTGGTTTTGCTCGGCCATGTGTGGGGGTCCATAGGAGTACATCCCTTATGAGCTCGTCCCTGCTTCTCCGGCAGTGTCCTGCATGTCTGGTTCGTCTAACTTGGATAGTTTTCGTGATGGGAGGCAGGTGGCCGTATAGTTGGTGCCTTGTAGGGTGTTGCCGCCAGGACTTTTTCAATATTGCTCGCAACATTCTTGTGTAATTGCCGTCTAGCTTCTTCTCCAGACGTTTAGTTAGCGTCCAAGTAGTGCATCCATACAGCAGTATCGATACGACCGCTGCCTGGAAGAAATTGCGTTTCATTTTATCGGTCAGGTCTGATTTCCATATGATCAATAGCCTATCGATAGCTGTCCATAAATAATGAATCTATCAATATATATAGTGTATTTGTTAAATAGCTGTCCATAAATAATGAATCTATCAATATATATAGTGTATTTGTTAAATAATAGTTTAGTGTTGAAAATGGTTAGTTTCCATAACACTATAAATTAATTGACAAACAAATACATAACAAAACTTCTTTTGAAACACAACAACGAAAGGTTTATTATTTTAGCAGAGTGAGAAAGTGACCCTATTGATGTCACCGGTTGGTATGTTGGTCCTTGAGTTTGTAGGAAGTGTTTATGTGTCACTGCAGGAAATAGCTCGTGTGACAAACCACAAGGCTGTTTCTTCTGTGTGTGAAACTAGTAGCAGCGTGTTCTTCAGCGACAGGGTTCCAAGTGGAATCCGTAGCAGTGGACGCGAGAGAGATCTGTTTTGACTGCTAACTAGGTGCTCTCTGACCGTCGGCCGACTACCAAAAAGGACTAGAAAAAAGTTCTAGAGAGGAAGAGGGAATCAATGCGCTCTGTCCCTGATTGGTCAGTGTATAGTCGAATCGCTTGGCGGGGGCATTGATTCGCGAAAGAAAATAGATCGGTGACTGCTACAATAATTTAGTGGTATCTATCATTTTAGAGGTAGTGTGCAAGACTTTGAAAAATTTTTAACGATTGCCCCAAGCAGAAACTATTAATGTTTAATTGACAGGCGATGACTGTTATAGTATTGCTCAAAAAACATTCTCCTCTGCGCACACAGAATTACTGGATGCAACTGTAGTTTTAGGGTGGATAATCTCCCTGTGTGTTGAACCCGGGATTGAACCAGCGACCTTTAGATTTCAGTCTAAAGCGCTTGTTACACCACTTCCCTCTTTGCGTTCCTCCTCCACTTTCCTCCTTCTCTCTCTCTCGCTCTCCTTTTCACTCTCTCTGTTCTTCTTCCTTCGTTTCTCTCCCACTTTCTTTCCTGCTTCTGCTTCTCGCCGAGAAAAAGACGCCCGAAAAAAAAAACGAGTCGGTTTTTATTTACGTCACCTTACCCATAATCCATTTCCTTAGCCTATAAAAATTCCGGTCGGGCGCCTCCTCTCTTTTTTCCTTTAATTGGCTGAAGGTGGATTATTGAAACAGCGGTGAGTATTTTTCTTTTCTTTTCGTTGTATCAGATCACTGACCTGCACGCCAGACACAAACGAACCCTCTTTTGTCGAGAGCTGCCGTTAGTCCCACTTTCATGTCCACAGCAACAATACCAACTTCTACACCAATCAGAATAAAGCTGCGTCGTCGACTCTGTTATTATCTATTCTTAAAAACAAATATGACATCGTAAAAGAAATTTTAAGGGATAAAAATTTCAATATAAGGAAAGTTTAAAGGGGAATAAAATTTGATATGAAGTGAGTGACACTAAAGCTAAGTTTAGTATTTAACTGGGTAATGTTCTAGAGGGCTTTAGTGACTAATATTAAACGGTAAGTTTGTGGCGATTTAGGAATTACCAAAGAACTCCCAACCGGATGTTGACTCGTCGGCTGCCTGATACAAAATGTATAAATGCGTCGCCACGCATAAGGCTCCACGCATCCATCCGGTTAAGATCAGAAAAAAGAAAAATAATAAAATGTAAAGTAGCCAATGAGAAGCGGTCGCGCCAAAATTAGAAGGATTTTCGAGTAGCGAATTTGGAGCCGGTGAAGAGAGATAAATACTCAGGTTTTCTGTGAACAAGTCTTTTTTCGGGTAGTGACGTCGAACCGACAACACCGTTTTTACTATCTGGTGTTTTGGGCACCACGCTGTGTCTTGGGACATAGCGTTGGTTAGTCCATTCACCAGGTAAATAAAGGAAAGTATGAAAGAAAAGTTTTTCGTCTCTTATCTGTTTTTATCTTTCCCTTTTTATATTTCTTTTGGACCTTCTTTGGGCAAGTCATTGCACCGGCCAAGTCAACGTGGGGTAAAGCAAAATAACCAAAAATATGGAGTCAGATAACTTACGGCAACACAGCCTTGCCCTTAGCCACTGACCTTCATAAAAACCTTTAAACCCCACATTGGTAACCCCGACGATAAAACCTTCAAACCCCACATTGGTGAACCCCGACGATAAAAAACTTTCAAACCCCACAAGTTCTAACCGTAAGTTCTGCAACTTTCTAGTTCGGATATTGATTCGAAAAGATAACAACAGACAATCAAGTTTTTAAAAGGGAATTTTATACAAAAGAAACGAGAAAGAAAGGAATAGAAAAGATAAAGTGTTGCAAATTTTGAGTACAATTTATTGGAACTTATCTTTGAGAGTGTCCGGGAAACAAAGTTCTTTGAATCTGAGCATTTTTTAAATTTTTTTGTTTTGTCAAAATGTTTCAGAGTTCATTAAATTGCGAGACTTCTTTAAAGTTCTTTTCAGCAGAATTCTCGGTTGAATTTTCTTACAGTTGTTTAACTTTCTTGCGTTCTGGTTAGTGAACGCTTGTAATATTAAATAAAGGACAAACCACGATATGAGAGGAAATAGAGATATATTCTCAGGAAAAAAGTATATACAATAGAGAGACTATTAGTAGACAAGAACATAGGATTAGTGAATACAGAATAAAGATATAGTCCAACGATAATATTGGCTTCCGTTATTACGGTAGCAAGTAAGGTGATCTAGTGTGATCTCCAGTCTCCAACGCTCTAATCATCATCATCATGTCGTGCTGCCACATAGCTGATGTATGTATGTTCGAGCCGGTCGTCCTGGTTTTGCACGGCCAATTGTGGAGGTCCATAGGAGTACATCACTTATGAGCTCGTCCCTGCATCTCCAGCAGAGTCCTGCATGTCTGGTTCGTCTAACTTGGATAGTTTTCGTGATGGGAGGTAGGTGGCCGTATAGTTAGTGCCTGCTCTTCACCTTTTAGTCTGCCCTGGTATTAGTAGCTACTGCTATATATGGCAGATGGACTAGTTTATTGTGTGGAAAAAGTTGGGTGATACCCAACAAACTTGGCTGAGTTTAAGTTGTCGACTTTCATTTCTTGGGAAGCTTCGTTCAAGAAGCGAGTGACGAAACCCATGTGCAGGCTTAAGTTTTTCGTGCCTTCACAGTTCGGTCCCCGAATTCGCACTGAGGGTCTGAATAGTAGTTCATAAAGAGGAAGTCACTTTTTGGTGCCGTACTGTCTGGGATTACTTCTCCCTTCTCCACTCCGACCAAATCAATTGCCGCACGTGGTCAGCTTGATTTTTTCCTTTGAAAAAAAAGATTTATAACCGAGATCATTTAAGAACTTGGTTGTGATTGGATAATCTCAGTCAGGTAGTTGAGAAGTTCTAGAATTTTCAGTTTTAGAATAATTGAATTGAGAGTGCCTAATTTCCATCTGTCGTCTTAAGTGGTCAATTCCCCGGATTAGCAGTCCGGATAAGATATACATGAAAAGACGTCGTAATAAAGTTAGGCGTACACAGAAAAATGTTATCTTCATGATTATTCATCCCAGCGAAATAAATCGAACAACCTGGGACCACAAGAGACGAACAAGATGATATGATAGAACAACCACCGGCCGAAAAGAACAAGCTAGCAAGATGGTGATATGACATCTCACTCGAATTGGTGTGTCATCATCATCCTCATGTCGTGCTGGTAGCACGGATATCCCTGACTCTCTCTCGTCACTTTTCCCTATCGTTCATCGCCTCAAGCAGGTCTTCTGGACAACATCCTGTATACTCACATAGTTGCTGAATGTATGTCCGTGCTGGTCGTCCTGCTTTTGCTCGGCCATGTGTGGGGGTCCATAAGAGTACATCACTTATGAGCTCGTCCCCGCTTCTCCAGCAGTGTCCTGCATGTCTGGTTCGTCTAACTTGAATAGTTTTCGTGATAGGAGGCAGGTGGCCGTACAGTTGGTCAATTATATGGAAATCAGACCTAACCGATAAAATGAAACGCAGTTTCTTCCAGGCAGCGGTCACATCGATACTGCAATATGGATGCACTACATGAACTCTAACAAAACGGCTGGAGAAGAAGCTAGACGGCAATTACACAAGAATGCTGCGAGCAATCTTGAACAAGTCCTGGCGGCAACACCCCACAAGACAATTGGTGTGTAGTGACCGACAATTCGAGTGATTATAATAAATTATAATTTATTTTTGTAGATTCTTTGTGCATTTATCATTAATGTACATAACTATTAACTTTATGGAAGATCTGACACCGGGCCAGAAAAAAGGAAAGACAAAACTTATGTAGCAGAAAGAACTTCGTATGTTTGGCGCGTAAATTATTTTGACCGTTGGTCTCGTCATATAATTTCACCCAATGGGGATGACGAATCCCATTCGGTCCGGATGACTTTCTCAGGTATATCGAATTCGGTGAAAGCCCGTAAAACTACCTCTTCCTCAAAATCTTTCGAGCTGGACGGACGTATTTCTGTCCGCTCCCTTATCAGCAGCAACTCACCACCATGTGGATAGAGCCGTCTGGTTCATGGACCCTTTGGGTTTACCCTTTTAGACCCAAGGGTTCCCAGTTGCAAATGAACTAGAATTAATTCTGCCTCTGACAATTCAGCTATTTCATTTCTGGACAACCTTTTCTGGTGACCTTCATACTTCTCTCCTACAGTAAGCAGGACCACGAATCATGGCTGAATATTTCATTCCTGATCTACCGTTTAATTCATGGATCTTTGGGTCTACACTTGGAGACCCAAGGGTACCCTGTTGGATACGAATTAGACGAATTAATTCCGCCTCTGACAATTCAGCTACTTCATTCCTGGACAACCTTTAAGGAGACAGCGATTAGTTCTCTCCCACGGCAACTAGGACCAGGCATCTACGGCTGAACATTCACTCCTGTTCTAAAATCTGCAACTCAATACTTGCTATGTCTGCAGCGACGCATATTCAGCTCCGACATTTAGCTGCTGTGATTCTTTCTCAACTTGATAATTATTTTCTTCTTTCCTACGAGACTTGCAGCATAAAGGCACCCTTTATTCTGGTTGCCATTAAACCTTCTTATAAACCTATCGATATCTCGTTCCGATTCATTTATTTTCCTTCAAATATAACGGGAAAGTAACCCGTTCCACCTTTCCGTTATACTGATCCCATTCACGAATTTTCTAGCTTGGTAAACATCGTACTACAACACACACATACACACACACACACACATATATATATACAACATTTTCTTTCTTAAAAATGTTTGATTAAATAGAACAGACGCTTTGTGTCCTCAAATTCTATCTTTGGTTCGTTCAAGTTTCCATTTGAGCCCTTTGACTTTTAGAATTTAGGAAGACACCTAATATATATATATATATATATATATATATATATATATATATATATAACTAAGTTGGTTGTCTCCTGTGGTCGACCCCTCTCTCTGAAGGACATGTATGACACGTCTTTTCAAATGAACCAATCGCTGGTTTTCAAGACGTTGGCGCCAGATATCTCAGACAGGTATAAGCCTCTAAAGTTCAATTCCTCCAACTGCAACATGGCTTTCGTTAAACTACAACGAACACAATCCCTCACACGTCCGACGACACACGCTGCGATCTCAACCTTCTCAAATTCTCATAACTCAATTTCGTCTCAATACTCACAATCTTACTCACCACGAGTCTTGCAGCACCAAAAGCAAGCCCAATATTCCATGCTGCAAATAAAAACCTATTCCAAAAACCCATTTCGACCTTCGGCATCTTATCTTCATGATCTCTCCTTTATATACACAACAATTAGCGAAAGACCTTACACTCTTAGCGAGGAAACAACTCAACGTAAACACGCACCCACGTTACAACCATTCCTCGCTAACCACAATAAAAACTTCGGCTAAAAATTCTTGCTAAATCTGTATGAAGTATTTTTGCATTATCAACTAAAATATTTCTATATGTTGTCGGAAGACAATTATATTTTCAAATGTTGACATATGGAATTAGAATCTGATTGGCGTAGAATGAGCCTTCTTGATAATTTTGTTGTAGTGTAGTCCACGTAATTCATGTGTTTTTTTTTTAAATTTCGGAGATGCATTCTCTCAATGGACATTAAAATTGATAACACTTATTTTGTGGAAGAGAAAGAGTTATTATTCACGACTAAATTTAATGTTTTAAATTTTTATAGTAAATTACGCATCTTATTCTACCATTATTGTCTATAAGGGATCTATATTCATGAATTTTGTTTTTGAGTATTTTTTCATCTAATCTAAAATTCAGATACATTTGATTGCTATAAAATAAATTAATATGATTATAATTATTTTGTAACATAATTTTTATCATTTATTTTATTCTTATTGTTAATCATTAATTTAATTTGTTCGTCAACTAAATAGTTTGGAAATCCATTGTTAATGAGGGTTTGTTCGATACTTTTTAATCAATTATTGAATAATTTATTGGATGAAGAGATTTGTATTGCGCGATTTAACTGATTTTTTTTAATGATAGCTATTTCGTATCGATGTGGGCATTCACTTTTATAATTTAGAATACATGAATTTATCCTAGTAGGTTTTTATACACAGGGGTGTTATAATTCTGAATGCTTGAATCAATTAGAACATCAAACCGGCTCATTGGTCTAGTGGGTAGAGTGTTCACCAATGGTCCGGTAGACCTGGGTTCAATCCCAGTTCGCGTCATACCAAAGACTTTAAAACTGGTACTTGATACCTCCTTGCTTAACACTCAGCAATATAAGGTACGTATCGATGGTAAAGTGGAGCAATCCAGGGAAAGGAGTGGCGCCTTCTCCTACACTTCGGTGTCTTAGCTATTGAAAAGGGAGCCTTCTGGTCGCCCTTGACTACGGTCGCCAACTTTTACTACATCAAGAAAAGGAATTTTATCATTTACATTTAGTTCGTAAGTAAATTTAAGGACAGAATTATTTAGGAATGTTTCTTGTAATTTCTAAATTTTATCAATATTTTAGAATAAGAATATCATCAACATAACGGACATAAATACGTGTTTTTTATGTCATTGAGTATTTTGTTTTCATGATTAGACATATGAAAATTACTAAATGCCGGACCAAAAACTGAACCCATAGCAACACAATCAACCCGTATATATATTTCACCATAGTGGTTGTAAAAAGAAACCTTTGTTGTTCAAATTAATTATTATTTGCGGTGTATACTAGGATTATTTTTAAAAATAGGGAGAGAAGGGTTATTATATTATTTATAAGGATGTTCATTCAATAAATAAAGTGGATTTTTTAAAAAAGCAAAATAATATTTTTTTCAGAATTTTTTTTTCATATATGTAAACTCTGCATTGTTTGGAATTGATTTATTGCAAAAATTATCTTAAGGACGCAAAAATATTTCTTTTGAGGCTATTCAAAATGACTGGAAATCAAACAGAGTGCTCTAGGCTTGAACAGAGGTCTGTCATCAAATCTTTGGTTGCTGAAGGGTGCAGACTATATGCAATTTACAGAATAATGTGTAATGTGTACGGAGAAGTATGTTTTAGTAAAAAAAATGTTTACAAATGGTTTTAAAATGAGTTTGACACTATGAGACTGATTTGAAAAGACAGATCATGGAGATGAAATACACCGACTCTCCGAAAAAGAAAACGATCCGGGCGCAGTTGTCAATAAAGAAAGTCATGCTGATAGTCTTCTGGGACGTGAAAGGACCCATCACTATTGATTTCCTTGAAAAAGAGCAACTGTAAATTATTCTTTCTATTGCCAACTCAGCAAAATTCACCTTTATTTTTTTTTTATTGAATAACCCTCGTACATATAATTCTATTTGTTTGCTAGTTACCTATGGACTCCTAATATAATGAAGCAATCTTCATGGAGGTGCCCATGGTGTAATGGTTATCGTTGTAGGAAATGGACATGGCGACACGAGTTCAAATCCTGGACGAGACTGATTGCATTTCACATAGCACTAATACCCTTGGGAAAGGTATGAATCCAATTATTCTCCCTCTAGCTATAGATAAATAGTAGGGCAGACTGTGTTCTTCAGCCTTGGTGAGGCAACTAGTCTAGTAGAAGGAAAACTCTGAATTCAAACTTGTTAAACTCCGCTTAAAAATTGACCTTGTGTCATATCCTGCCCGAGCGGAGGGGTTGGGTAAATAGGATGAAGCAATCTTCATATACGTACATTTTTTTTTTCAAGAAGAGGAATTATATTGTAAATTGAATTACCATAACCAGAAATTCCGGCAAATATTTGCACGCGACGTACAAAACCACTGGACAGCTGTTATAAGGTCTCATCAGCATTGTATACGATGATCTACTCCACTGGAGATGGAAGCAGCAACCACAAAATGCAGAGCCGAATCTCTACCACTGACCATCGGTCAGCATCGCACACAAGCGATGCCAAATAACTAGTCATGGCAATTGTGCGGCCAATTAAACTAAATGTATCTCGTAAGTTACATCTGTATTCTTTACAGAGGACACGGTCACCTCCAGGGCCACGTCCTCCCAAGAGGATTGGAAGTACGCGTCCGCGTAATTATTTCTGGTCATGATAATTATTTTCTGGCGATGATAATTCAATTTACAATCTTCATGAAGCAAATAGAAATGTTTTCCTCTTCTGCCGGAAGAACCGGAACTTTTGTGAGGAAAATTATCCAGAAGCGAATTATTTTATCGACAGACTCCTTGGCTAATGGGTAAAGTTCTTTGGTTGTGACCATGTTCTTATATTATATTTCAGTAACAAAATGCTTTTATATTTCAGTAACATGTCAGTAACAAAATACTTTTACATTACAGTAACATGTCACAAATGAAATGTTTTTATATTATAGTAACATATCAGTAATGAATTGCCTCTATATTACATGTCAGTAAGAAAATACTTTTATATTATTGTAACATGTCAACAACAAAATATTTTTATTTTACAGTAACGTCAGAAACAAAATGCTTTTATATTACAATAACGCCCGTATGAAAACACTTTTATATTATATGTCAGTAACAAAATGCTTTTATATTACAGTAACGTCAGTAACAAAATACTTAAATATTATGTCAGTTACAAAATGCTTTTATATTACATGTCTGTTACAAAATGCTTTTATATTACAATAATATCACTAACAAAATACTTTTATATTATGTCAGTAAAAAATGCTTTTATAGTACAGTAACATCAGTAACAAAATGCCTTTATATTACATGACACCAACAAATGCTTTTATATTACAGTAACATCAGTAACAAAATACTTTTATATTACATGTCAGAAACAAAATGCTTAATATTACACTAATTTCACTAACAAAATACTTTTATATTATGTCAGTAACAAAATATTTTTATATTACGGTAACGTCAGTAACAAAATGCTTTTATATTACAGTAACGCCAGTTACAAAATACTTTTATATTACAAGTCAGTAACAAAATGTTTTTATATTACAGTAACGTCAGTTACAAAATGGTTTTGTTAAAGGAACAGGCTTATCAAGGTTGGAGATAAAATTGCTTTAGGCCTTTATGTAGAAGCCAAGAAACAGACAGTGTAGTCAAAAGTTAAAGATTATTTTTCGTGACAGACTTGCCATAGATCCTTAAAACTGGAAACGTGTCCGAAAGAGAACCGGAATGCACATCTTCTCCTCAAGGCATGCTGCTAAAGAAGAGAGTATAATTTTCGTACATTCTGTGACGACTTGCACATACCGGAAGCAAAAAGAAATCGCTGCTTCACTTGCCTTTCGTGGAAGAGATCACTTTTACCGTGATTCGTGCGCATTTACAAATTTGAGTCCTTATGTTACCTTATGTTATGAATATGAATGAGTTATCGTGTATATTAGGACTCGTTCAAAGCGTCAATGTGAGTTTGTCAAAGTCCGTTGCCAGAGAAGTAGAAGTGAGTTGGAGCACATAGACCGGGACTTTTTGTGTTTATGCATATGTATGCGTATGTGTGGTGGTGGTGGTGGTGGTGGTGGTGTGTGTGTGTGTGTGTGTGTGTGTGTGTGTGTGTGTGTGTGAGAGAGAGAGAGAGAGAGAGAGAGAGAGAGAGAGAGAGAGTGTTCTCTCAGCTTTGTCTGCAAGAGGAAATGAAAAACAAACTCTGCCTTGGAAGTGTTGTTCTGACTACAGTCAGAAGGAAATGTTTTACTGAGAGAAGAGACAAGTCTCTCAGCATTTCTCGATACATTTCTTCTTTAAATATC
This sequence comes from Sepioteuthis lessoniana, assembly GCA_963585895.1. Taxonomy (NCBI): domain Eukaryota; kingdom Metazoa; phylum Mollusca; class Cephalopoda; order Myopsida; family Loliginidae; genus Sepioteuthis; species Sepioteuthis lessoniana. Next base: position 14,285,390 of record OY757935.1, read on the forward strand.
TGGACCTGTTGCTATGGCGACGCAGCTGTGATGTCAACTCGTAACTTCGAAAAAAAATAGTTCTACAACAAAAGACGAACGACAAAAATTTTACAAAAAGTTGAAAAAGTGTAAAGAATATCTGCAAACGTTTTTATAATTTGGAACAGGTTTTGGATGAAAATAGAACCAGTTACTTTCAAAGGGTTATCGTTATTAGTTATTTGAAACCATACAACTCTGTGCAAATTGCTTATATTACCGAGGAATACTTGATAAATATCAATAATAATGTTAAATAGTCTTGGTGAAATTATGGGAGATTTTTATAGACCGCTATTTGGTTATTAGGAAGGATGTTTAATCGTTACAGTCACACTAAGTTCCAGTGGGTATCCTCGTGGTGTAATGGTTAAAACGCTGGACTGTGGAATCGTAGTTAGCGAGTTCGAACTCCAGTCGCGCTATTACGTTCACTTTCGGACAAATACCCGCGGTAAAAGTACGAACCCCCTTATGCTCTCTCCTATGGGTCAAATAGTACTACTGTTCTTATAGAAGAATGGATACGGCATTAAATAACCCACGAAGGTTGATATGCCATTAAACAAAGAAATCAAACAATAGCGTTAGAATATCCATAGATACACGAACACTGAATAAACGGAAAGAAAAGACGGGATAGACTTTTGGAAACAATAAAAATATTTCATAGGTACAAATAATAGCTATAATATTGATAGTGATATAAAAATATAATAAATGTTGCAACAATTAACGACGTGTTAGAAAACAAATAGATCTATAGGATTTACACACCTACATTTTAAAATGGCCAAAATACCACTTGTTCCCGAAACAAAGATGGCGGACGTCGGTAAACTAATAAGTCTCGGGAACCTATTGGTCAGGAAAGTCACATAATTTGTGCTCACAACTACGTCCACACCTTTGATTTTGTCTCGTGAATATGGAGCCGACCGCATGACAAGAATTGCCTGTATATACTCTCGTCTTCCAAGAATTCATTCTCTCACATTTTGACTTCCAAAGATAGCACACACACACACACACACACTCTCTCTCTCTCTCTCTCCACTTAGTAACACAACTCAATACGCGTAACACGGGTGCGTATACATTCTGCAACCTTTTTCTTTCTTGTTCTGCCTTTTCGGTTAGACTTTTTCCAGCCTCGAACACAGCCTCAGAAATTTCGTCAAACCCCGAAAGAGATAAACAACCAACATGGGAGAAGACACATGCCTCCTAGAATACATGGCTGTATTTTTGTATATTGATACCTCGCATAAAATACTTAGTCCACATACATTTTAGAGTCTACAGGACACTTTCAATATTTTGTCTTTTTCCATAATATCCGTGTTAGTTACACACATACACACACACACAGAGAGAGAGAGAGAGAGAGAGAGAGAGAGAGAGAGAGGAATATTCAATAGACTATATTTTAATATTTGTAATATTTTCTTTTTTCATGTATTTTTAGATATATAAATTTAATTTTGTTTTGTACTGCTTTGTTTTGAATTTTCTTTTGTCCGCGTCGTTTCACATCGTGTGCTTCGTTTGCTTTTCAATAATGAGCCAACAATAAATAGTGGGGGAAATCAACACCAAAACATGTCCCCATAGATCACACATATTACTTCTGTGACAAGCATGCATAACAGAAAGTACAAAGAAGAGTAATGTAGATATCTTAATTGTTTTCTGGTTTTCATGGCGAGAGGAAATAGAGTGCCCTACCGGAGTTGGAAATAATGTCTTCATTTTGCTCAACAAATAAAAATCAATTTTTAGCCCAACCGGCGAGGACTGAAAAACAAACGTCTTTTCTGTTCGCAGAATGAAGGCAGAAAAAAGAGAAAGAATTAGGGATCTATGTGACCAACGGACACGTAACGCGGGAACCTTCCCTGCAACCGCTAATCCAAGGGAAGACAATCCTTTTTGTCTCCCTAAACAATCAGATATTTACGAATGTATCAAACGTATTGCTATTTAACATTAGTAATTCTATTTATCAAACATTCCTCTTTAATACGAACAATTTGCACACAGCTGTATAGTTTCAAAAGCCTAATAATAATGATTCTGAGTAAATAATTGAACAGTTCTATTTAACAAACAGATGTAACCCTAACAAGTACAACAAATCCCAGTCAGAGTGTACCCGAGAGTAATGGCAATGATAGTATAACAAAAGGGTAGATAATATTACCATTTATACAAAAATGGCAATAGAGGTTGTAGAGTCCTGTTGCCTCTTATATTTAAAGGAAAAACAAATGAGTTGACGATGATATTGATAGTTTTCAATTTGGAAGTTTTATTAAGAGCTTGAGACGAAATGAATCCTTGTGCTGTAAGTCGCAGGAAGAAGTAACGGTTGTAAATGATAGAGCCGGTATTAAGACGCTGTCGTTAAGACAGGAAATAAAATGCTGTAGTCGAAGCAGGAGTTGAAAATATCCAATTTGTTTCTCCGAGGATCCGTTGGTTTAGAAGAAAGGATGAATGATGAATGATTTTCCAGACACCAATGGTCCATAAATTGGGTGTGCTCTCCTCATAATGTTTAGTGGACTGCTGATGTAGTGAGAGAAAAAAAGATGGTCTGTCCTGCTGCTAGCCAGCAAGGAAGCGGAGAGAGAGAGAATGTACTCTGTCATAGTGGATGGCTTGCCCTGTTGCTAGGAGGCGAAGAGAGGAGTATGTGTTCTGTCATGTTGGCTGGCTTGTCCTGCTTTTGGCTTGTGGGGAAGCGAGAAGAGAGAATGTGCTCTATCATGTTGACTGGGCAGTCCGGCTAGCGACAGGACAGGAAGCTAAGAGAGGGCGAGCAATGGTTAGCGCAGCCTTTTATTTTGCCCTGGGAGGTGACCCGGGCAGAATGGCATCAGACATTCTCATTGGGCGAAATATATAAATTCGAACTACAACGGCCAAAGCGATTTCCGCACAAATAATAATTTGAAATTCTTTCTGCTACAATAGAGTACTCCAAATTCCCCAGATCTCTTGGATTGGAGCCTCACCATCGGACGCAGTTTAGTGTCATACACAGGACACTTGATGGTGGGGGTGTCTTCTCTACAGTCTCGCTGACAGGGTGCAGATATTACAGTTTTAGCGATAGGAATGTTTGTTATTGTTTTTAGCGAAGAAATGTATTCTTGCGTGTGTTGGTTATATTGGTGTTACGTTACAAGTTCCAAGATGTCGAAATGTTTTATGAGGATTTGTAATGGCAGCATGGAATAAAGGGTTTACGCTTATGCTGCAAGACTCATCGTAAGTAAAGAAGCAATGAAACGAAATGAAGTTATGAGAGAGTGGAGAAACCATTTTAGCAGCTAAATGCCTGGGCGAAAAGTGCATTGTTAGGTTCAGGCATTGTTGGATGTGCGAGGGAGATTTGTTCGCCATAGTATAGCAAAAGTCGTGTTTGCTGTTTGAGGAGAGAAACGTTGAAGTCATCGTGGGTTTGTGGTTCTGGTTGTTGCGGGGAGAAGCGTGAATGTCTCCAGAAAATGTTGCCCAGTGAAGAAGTAGCTAGGTGTTGGAGCGATATATTGCATTGCAGTCGACATAGCCTATTTTGGGGGTGACGTAAAGTTGTTCTTGTGTGTGGTGTATTGAATTTATCTAATTTATATTCAACTGGGAACCCTTGGTCTAAGAGAAATAGACGCCAGGGGTCCATAAATTAGAGAGTTTCCCTCATGGTGGTGTAATGCTGCTGCTACTGCTGCTATTGAAGACGTCTGTACAGAAAGAAGTTCTGCGAAATAAAGTGTTTGGCAGATTTCCCCGGTTTGTGCTGCCCGGAAAGATTGTCCGGGATGAATAGGATAAGTCATCTTGATTTGGTAAAATTATGCGTCGACTCTAACGGTCGAATTAAATTACGCGCCAAACAAAAATGCGAAATTCTTTCTGCTACATAGTCTTCATAAGATAGTTGTCGACAAGGTTCGTTCTCTTACGTCAACTCTCTTGGCCAGGGGAAGATTATTACACAAACGTAAGCAAGAATATTTGATAAAAAAAATAAAAAACCCACTAAATATTCAGCATCAAACATGTTACGGGTGCCAGAGTACCGACGAGTGAAGATAAGCTTTTAATACGTAAATGTAGTCGTCTTAGGGTCGTAGTTTTCAAACTTTTTAGAGCCGGAACCCATTTTTATTTCAAAGTCCCGTGGACCCCACCATTATAAATAAAGATGAAATCCAATGGACCTCTTCTTGGTTTGGTTTGCTTTTCTTTATTTAATGGCGCATCAACCTTCGTGGGTTATTTAATGCCAAAGCAATTCCTGTAGAAAAACATCAATGATACTATCTAAACCATAGCTAGGGGAATAAGTTCATATCTTTTTTAGGGGTATTAATCCAAATGTAAAAGTAATTGCGTTACTGGAGTTCGAACTCGCTTACTTCGAGGTTGCAGTTCAGCATTTAAGTCATTACGTCGCGGAGACTCTTCTTTTAACAAAGATAGACGCAATTTACTTTGCACAAGAAGGAAGTTACTTACCAAGTAACAGAGACTCACCAAAATGTGAGCGGATAGAAAATGCTCCTTTAGCCATTCTCATTTCCACCGAGTAGTTTAACTTCATGCTTGTTATGGGGTCATCAGGAAAGAATGTGTACCGTTTCGGAGCCTTCCTCTCTACGGCTTTATTTGCACATTGGCCCTCCTCACTGACATGAGGCCCCATTAAATCTGCTCGCGTTATTAGAATGTTATTGCGCATGACATGTTTATTTTGAAATGTTCGACGGGACGTTTCTTTTATTCCATATCCACATTGAACAATTTTTTGTTATTTCTGTAAGGCGTTTCATACCTTTGTTTCTATTACGCCGATTGATTCCAATTTATTCCAGAAATTGGTACAGGGTGCCTGCTACGTCTTTATTCAGTCATCATATTAGTAAGCGCTGAAAATATTGTTTTACATAACTACATTGTTGCAAAAGGTAAACCTTTGAGACAACAATAGACACTTAAAAGCCACGTCAAGGCAAAATTTTGGGAGTGGTTGTTATTTATATCAATACAGGCCCCCGAACAAGTCAATGCACTGGGGTCTCTACCTACACAATTACTCACAGGAATAAAATAAAAATGGGCGATAATACTCGAATACCCTCGGGCAACTGCCCAGCGTATCTATGCTTTAAGACAACCCTGGCTGTTTAAGCTAAATTTTCATACGTGTGGACTTGTAGGAGGTTATATTGTGTTTTTTGATATTTAAATTCCATTTTGTAGTGGTATATTTAATTTGTTTTTATATGTGGTTGCGTGTTCTCACCGGTCGGAAGGTCGCCATTTATAGCGATGGGGGATAACATTATTATTATTGTTATTATCATTATTGGGTTTTTGGTTTAAGGTTTAAGTTGGTTTTGTTGGTATTACTTTGGTTGCGTTGGTATTTCGTTGGTAGTTATCCCCACGCTAAATGTTGATGGAAAATAAAGGTGGTGGAAAAGAACGAAGACGTCGTTAGGTTTTAAATGAAGGTTTTAATAGCAGCATGAAGTAAGGGGTTTACGCTGGTATGCTGTGAGCCTCGTAGTAAAAAAAAAGAAGGTAGGAAGTTGTTAGAGTGTATCATCTAATTTTTTTTTTAACTAGAATCCCTTAGCCTAGAAGAATTGACCAAAGGGATCCATAAACTAGATGGCTCTCCTCATAATGGTTGATGAGGCTACTACTATTCGGGAACAGACGAATAGACGTCCGTTCCCTTTGAGGATTTCTGGGCGAGAGAGCGATTCGCGGGCTTTCTTCATTCTTTAGTGCTGCTAGGAAATATGGTTCAGGCTGAATCGGATAAGTCATCCTGATTGGGTGAAAATGTTCGACGACTCTAACGGTCAAATTAGGTTACGCACCAAACAAAAATTCAAGTTTCTTTCTGCTACAGACTCGTAAGTAGAAATACTAACTGGCGGTTGTAAATCTAACTGGATTATATATATATTTTTAGACATCTTTGAAGCATATGCGGGCTTCTGCTGTTGACCATGCGTAACATTTAGCGAGGGGATAACAACCAACGAAATACCGACACTACCAACGAAATACCAACGTAAAACCAACTTAAACCTTAAACCTAAAAACCCATCAATAATAATAATAATGTTATCCCCATAGCTATAAGTTAAATGATAAATGTTAAATCAGTTTTTATCGCACATTGTAGTAGTCAGCGTCTTCGTGGAAGTTGCTGCTGCTGCTGCTGCTGCTTTGAAACATTTGCCAGGATTCTTTCTCTCTCTGTCTCTGTCTCTGTTTCTGTCTCTCTGTTTCTGTCTCTGTCTTTCTCACTTTCTGTTAAATTAGTTTCTCCTATGTTTTGCGTGAATGGTTCAGATCAGTTTCTGATTGGTCAGAAAATATCTTTATGAACCATTGTTTTTTTTCCCCTCTCGCATTCGTCTCGGAAGTGGCTGAAATTTCAGCCTGTCTTTGCAATATAAGCGATTGCAACCGAGGTGAACACTTCCGAATATAAAAAGAAGGTCCGACAGGTTACGACACATATCAACGGATGTTGAAAGTACCAAAGTTGGTCTGAACGTACCAATTTTGACAGCTATAGCGGTTGTACTCGTTATTAGAAAGCAAAAAACAAAAAACAAAATAAAATAAAAATAAAAACAAAAAGAGAATATCTCATCAGTTTCAAGTATAAACTAAATTGGATCGTCTATTCTTAATACAAGATCATTATATCAGTAATCTCTTTCCAAAAAGGTTATTTCGTTCAACTATTTGAAAAAATATGCACAAAAATTATTAGGAAAATCGATCGAAACGCTCTTGTTGAAAAAGCTAAGCATGAAAATCTTTTTTTCTTTTTAAATAGAAATATTCTCTTTTAAGTGTCAAGAACTCGTTCAGTTATTTGTGGCTAGGCCTAATTTAACAAGTTCAAATCCGACAGACCCTAACCTAAAAGAAAATTAAAAAAAAAATCATTGTACAGTTTTCTTAAAAATCAATTATCGTACATATTTTTTCAATAAGAGGATTGTCTGATCTGAATTGCTGAAAGAGGCAAATTGAAGGCTTAAAACAAACACATTTGTAATGAAAATACTCATTTACTCGGGACAATGAGAAATAGTAGCTCGGTTGTTCCGCTTCGTTCGATGGACGGAGATAGAAAATGAAGTCACCCTGTCGACAGACTTAGAATACGCTGACTGTATACCTTTTGCAGAGGGGAAAGATCTTTCCTAAAAAAGGTTGCAATGGGTGTGACACTAAACTGTATCTATCCTCATCTACGCTTGAGGATACTTATAGTAAACTTGTTCTTGCGTCAAGGAAGGATAAATACCAACCATGCCCTCTCAACTGTTTTTATTTGGATCCCAACCCAGCTCAAAATCCTGGGATTGAGAAATATTTTTTTTAAATCAATGCAATCTCCACACGTCCAATATGTAACAAGAATGCAATCTCCACACGTCCAGTATTTAACAAGAATTTAACGGATGAATCCACTTTAGACGAATTTGGCTTGGCGGGCGTTGTTAAGATAATAGCTTATAGCAAATAGCCTCTTCTAAAAATACAGTCAGATATTATATACAAGTAAGTACATTTGGCGACCATAGTCGAGGGCGATCCAACGCTCCCTTTTCATTAGCTACTACACCGAGGTATAAGGGAGGGCGCTATTCCTTTCCCTGGATTGCTCCACTTTATATTAGATACGTACCTTATAATGCTGAGTGTTAAGCAAGGCCGCATATTTTGAGTCTTTGGTATGTCTTGACCTGGGATTGAACGCCGGTCTCCCGGGCCATCCATTATCATAATTAATAATAATAGTAATTGTAATAATTGATGATATCAAGATATTTGCCCAAAACAAAAAAGAACTGGAGACCCTGATGCAAACAATACGAATATACAGTTAAGAGATAGGAATGGAATTTGGTATTGAAAAACGTACAATGCAGACGATAGAAGTTGATAAAAGAGAAACAACGGAAGGAATAGACTTGCAAAACCAGGAACGCATTCGAGCATTTGGAGAGGAGGAAAATTACAAATACTGGGAAATATTGGAAGTGGACATTAGCAAACAAGCGGATATGAAAGACGAAAAATGAGAAAAGAGTACCTCAGAAGAACAAGAGAACTTTCCGAAACCAAACTCTCATCAAAAGTTATAAACACTTGAGCAGTACTCCTTGTAAGATACTCTGTTCTTAGAATAGACAAAGAGGTAACTCAGACAAATGGCCAAAAGGCAAGTAAATTGATGACTATGCACAAGACGTTACACCCGAGAGATGACATTGAGAGATTATACGTGCCAAGAAAAGAAGGAGGAAGAGGACTCGCTAGTATTGAATATTACGTACATGCATCCGTTCGATCACTCGAGGAATAATATAAAAGACCAAAGAAAGATTAATTGCAGCAACAAGTAGCAAATATCAACATAAGGACAAACCGGAAAACAATAAAATTTAGAAAACAAATTTGGAAGAAAATCAACTGTATGGATACTTCAAGCAACAAACTGGGGAGATTGCAGACGTAATGATCTGGACATATTTAATAAGAGGAAACCTCAAAAGAGAAACTGAATCTCTTTTAATTGCATGATGCCACAGGGAGCAATTATATCAATGCAAGGATTAATAATACCCAACAAAATCGCAAGTGTAGGTTATGTGGAGACAAATATGAAAAGGTTAATCACATAAGCGAATGCAGCAAATTGATACAGAGACAAGGCATGACTGGGTGGGAAAGGTGATTCACTGGGAATGGTTAAAGAGATTAAAATTTGACCATGCTGACAAATGTTATATGCACAAATCAGAATCACTTCTAGAAAATGAGACTCAAAATTCTCTGGGACTTTGAGATACAGATTAAAGGGTAAAGATGGCGACCTTAGTCGAGGGTGACCCGAAGGTTCCCTTTTCAATAGCTACTACACCGAGGTATAGGAGAGGGTGCTACTCCATTCCTTGGATTGCTACACTTTACCCTTGATTCTTACCTTATAATGCTGAGTGTCAAGCAGGGCGGCATCAAGTACCATTTTGTGAGTTTTTGGTATGACTCGACCTGGGATTGAACCCAGGTCTGCCGGACCATTGGCAAATACTTTACTCATTCGGTCCCCAAATCCTAGCCAGAAGAACAAACCTCGTGTTAATTAATAAGAGACCAAAACTTGTGTTAATTAACAAGAGACCATCCTTGTGTTAATTAATATGAGACCAAACCTAGGTTTAATTAGCAAGAAACCATACCTCGTGTTAATTAATAAGAGACCAAACCTTGTGCTAATTAACAAGAGACCAAACCTTGTGTTAATTAATAAGAGACCAAACCTCGTGTTAATTAATAAGAGACCAAACCTCGTGTTAATCAACAAGAGACCAAATCTTGTGTTAATTAACAAGAGACCAAACCTTGTGTTAATTAATAAGAGACAAAACCTTTTGTTAATTAACTAGAGACCAAACCTTGTGTTAATTAACAAGAGACCAAACCTTGTGGTAAATGGCTAGAGACCAAACCTTATGTTAGTTAGCAAGAGACCAAACCTTGTGTTAATTAATAAGAGACCAAACCTAGCGTTAATTAGCAAGAGACCATACCTCGTGTTAATTAATAAGAGACCAAACCTTGTGTTAATTAATCAGAGTCCAAACCTTGTGTTAATTAACAAGAAAAAAAGAACTTGTCATCTGGTGGGTTTAGCTGTTTTGTTACACCACAAACTGAAAATGGAAGAATTCGAAAAGATAGACAAATACTTAAATCTTTCAAGCGAAGCGGAGAAAACTTTGGAACATGAAGGTTACGTTATACCAATAATATATGGCGCACTAAGAACAGTCCCAACGGGTTAAGAAAAGAGACTGGGAGAATTAGAGACCAGAGGAAGCATCTAGACCAGACAGACCACTAAATTGTTCAGATAGGCTAGAATACAGAGAAAAGTCTTCGAGATGTCTGAGGAGACTTCACTGAAAGACCACCAGCTGATGTTGGTTTGAAAAGATCGCAAGAAGTGAAGAAATAATTAGAAGAACTTGCTAAATGGTGGACTTTGCTGTCCCGGCTGACCGTAGAGTAAAAGTGAAAGAATGTGAAAAGAAAGATAAGTACCTGGACCTTGCTAGAGAATTTTAAAAAAATGTGGAACATGAAAGTGACGGTGATAACCAGTTGTGATTGGTGCACTCGGTACAGTCACCAAAGGATTGATACAAGGCCTGGGGGACTTGGAAATAACAGGACGAGTGAAGACCATATAAACTACTGCATTATTGAGATCAGCCAGAATACTGAGAAGAGTCCTGGAAACTTGAAGAGACCTGCAATCACTCAAACTCCAATGAAAGACTATCAGCTAACGCTGATGTGAAAAACTCTCAAGGAGTAAAAATATATATTAACAGCTCACTTCACAAATTAGGATTGGTTTTGTCGAGATATCTTATGACCAAAGAGATCACGAGGAAAGGTTAATTCGTAGTTTTTGCAAGGGTATTAGTGCTACGAGATTAACTAGTCCTTGGTTCGCCTTTTCAATTATGTACAGAGAGCTTTTAATCCTTCACAAAACGTTCTCGAGATTATTTCAATGTTACATTACAAATATGCTAACGGTCTTTTTTACGCAAATTTAAAGAGTACGTTAATTGTGGATATATCAAATATTAAGATATATATTAAATATTAAGATATTGTGGAAGAATATTAATAATGAAGTTTCAAAATGGTGTGTTCCCTGTTGAACATCTTATATAATAAGGGGATAATGTCTTGACGTCTAGAGTATTGTTTGGATGTGCGCACAGCTGAGCAACTTAAAACTCATGCGATGATCTAGACATCTAGATAACAATCGAGAGGAGTTCACATCTGAGCATCTTACATAATAAAGTGATTATGTCTAGACGTCTAGATAACAGTCTAGAGGTGTTCATAGCTGAGCATCTTACATAATAAAGTGATGATGTCTAGACGTCTAGAGTACTGTCTAGATGTATGTACAACTGAGCGACATATACTAAAGGGATAATGTCTTGACGTCTAGAGTATTGTTTGGATGTGCGCACAGCTGAGCAACTTAAAACTCATGCGATGATGTCTACACGTCTAGATAACAGTCCAGTGGTGTTCACAGCTGAGCATCTTACATAATAAAGTGATTATGTCTAGAAGTCTAGATAACAGTCTAGAAGTGTTCATAGCTGAGCATCTTACATAATAAAGTTATGATGTCTACACGTCTAGATAACAGTCTAGAAGTGTTCATAGCTGAGCATCTTACATAATAAAGTGATGATGTCTAGACGTATAGAGTACTGTCTAGATGTATGTAAAACTGAGCGAAATATACTAAAGGGATAATGTCTAGACGTCTAGAGTATTGTTTGGATGTGCGCACAGCTGAGCAACTTAAAACTCATGCGATGATGTCTACACGTCTAGATAACAGTCCAGTGGTGTTCACAGCTGAGCATCTTGCATAATAAAGTGATTATGTCTAGACGTCTAGATAACAGTCTAGAAGTGTTCATAGCTGAGCATCTTACATAATAAAGTGATGATGTCTACACGTCTAGAGTACTGTCTAGATGTATGTACAACTGAGCGACATATACTAAAGGGATAATGTCTAGACGTCTAGAGTACTGTTTTGATGTGCGCATAGCTGAGCAACTTAAAACTCATGCGATGATGTCTAGACGTCTAGATAACAGTCTAGAAGTGTTCACAGCTGAGCACCTTACATAATAAAGTGATGATGACTAGACGTCTAGATAACAGTCTAGAAGTGTTCATAGCTGAGCATCTTACATAATAAAGTGATGATGTCTAGACGTCTAGAGTACTGTTTAGATGTATGTACAACTGAGCGACATATACTAAAAAGATGATGTCTTGACATTTAGATAACTGTCTAGATGTGCACACAGCTGAACTATTTATATAATAAAGTGATGATGTCTAGACGTCTAGAGTACTGTCTTGATGTGTGTTCAGTTGAGCAACTTATATAGTATAGTGATTATGTCTAGTCTTTGTGCTGTCAGTGGAAATTTTAAAACGATAAAAAATGAAGTCAGTCTCTATCCTTTTGGGGCGAAATATTTTTTGTGAAACACTGGATAGTACGAGTGCAGTACTCTTAATATTTACCGAACGTAGCAACTTTTCCTTGTTTCCTAAACTGAAAATTCATCTTAAGAATAATATTTGAAGACGTGGTGGACACTAAAATAGTTCGACGGCGCCGGTTCGCTCCATATCAAAAGAGGAGTTTCAAAAGTACTTCGACCAGTGGAAAATTCCCTGGAATTGGTGTGGTAGATGTCAAGGGAACTATTTCCAAGAAAATTAACGTTTTATTGATTATTTGTTTTCGAGTGTGTATATTGAGTTGGAGTCTTGAGATTTTTTTTAACATGCTTCGTTAAAAATGAACTTTCCTTTTTTGTGGCTTGATAACAAATTGAATTTTGTTGGTTGGTTGTGTTTTACGGCATATCAAACCTTGTTGGTTATTTAACGCCAAATCCTGTAATATATATATATATATGTGTGTGTGTGTGTGTGTGTGCGTGTATTATTCGGTCCAGTTAAACCGGAGTCGGGAATACTTCTGTCAGGACAAAAAATCATTCAACAGTGAACATTTACATTTTCCTGGTAAAGAGCTCAATGTAACTGACATCACAGAGCAATGATTTCTTTAAGAAAAACAAAAACCGGTCACATTAGGATTATAGATTTATTTCCATCCTGTTATGGGTATTGATATGAATCAATAACACCAAAAATAACAGAACTTCTTCAGATCTCATGGATAAATTCCCCTACCCCCGTAGGGTTGAGTTCTCTAGCGAAGAAGTAATCGTGTTGCCATTAGCGTTCATTGCAAGCCTCTTCGTATTTGAATTGAGGTCTCGGCAGCCGTTGAACGGATGTATGTAAACAATAGTAATTGTGATTCATAACCGTTTAAAATTTACTTCGCAGCTAATGGCTGCTCGTGGCTGAATGGTTAGAGGCTTCGGCTTGGTGTTTGAGTCAAACCGGGTTTCGATCCCAGCTATGGGTAGCTACTGTCTAGCCACACTGATGAGTTCTGATAGAACGAAACAGATCTGTCTGTGGATGACTATATATATATATATATATATATATATATTCAATATGATTAATAAACGAATAGTTTCTAGGTAACATTTCTAAACGAGCCAGTGTTTATTTGTTTGCACATAGTTTCAAGTACGACCATTCAACGACAATAGTTATATTTGCATTTAATTAAATGATTTCAAGTATTGCTATGGATTACTAATGATTTAACTGTCACTTGTTTGCACACAGTTATATGGTTTCAAATATAGAAAATAATTAAATATTTCTATTGTACGCATAGATAAGATCCTAACAAGTACTACAACTCCGGGTCAGAGTAGTCCTGGGGGTAACAGCAATGAAGGGGTATTCCACATTATCCAAAGCTCCAGGAGTGGATCCTCAACATCCGATACAGTTTAGTGTTATACCTAGCACACTGGTTCTTTTTTGCCCATAGAGAGGACCCTTACAGGTACTACCACTTCAGCTCTGAGTGGACCTGGGAGTAATGGCAAAAATGGGGTACTCCACATTCCCTAAAGCTTTAAGACTGTAGCCTCACCATTAAATGGTTTAGAACACTCTTTGCGATGGTGGTGGTGGTGGTGGTGGGTCCTTATCCCTCTGCAAAGATGCTGTCAGCGAATTCTATAGCCTCAGCCGACAGGGCTGTTGCATTTTGTATGATACAATTATCACATTTAAAACAACTGGTCTTTGTTCTATTTTGAATAATTTGCCAGCATTTTTATTTTGTTTTATCAATATTGTTTTAAAATTTTAGAAAAAGAAAATTAAAATCAAACCTTGCATTCTTGAGAAATTGTGTGAGAGTATAGAGAATGATGCATACGCAACGGATATCCGGTTAGTTTACTAAATTTGCATACAAAATCTTAAAGTGTTAACAAACCTTGGAAAGGAGATAAATCGGTGTGAGGAGGGGTATGAGGAACAAGTAAAACTAAACAGAGAGTTGGTTGGTTGGGTTTTAATGGCATATCAACCTTTGAATGTTATTTAACGCCAAATCCATTTTTATGCAAATAATCAGTTCTACTTAAAAAAAAATCAGTTTAGCATGAGTTCACTGTTTAATTGTCAAAAACATTTCTATTTCAAGCTATTCAGTTTATTCAAACAGTTCTAATTCAGCTATTTCAGTTTAGTGTAAGTACAGATTTTGTTTACACAGTTAAATGTCAAAACAGTTCCATATTAAACAATTCAGTTTAGTGTAAGTACAGTTTCAATGTCAAAAAACAGTTCCATTTCAAACAATTCGATTTAGCATAAGCACACAGTTTAAATTTAAGTACGGTTTAATTGTCAGAAACATTTCAATTCCAAGCTATTCATTTTAGTCAAAGAGTTCTAATTCAAACAATTCAGTTTAGCATAAGTATGCAGTTAGTTCTATTTAACCCATAAATAGGGCCCTATCAGGTGCTACCACTTCGGGCTAGAGTAGACCTGGGAGCAATGGAAATAAAGGGATACTCCACATTCCCCAAAGCTCCAGCATCACTGGAACCTCACCATCAGATTGTTTAGTGTCATATCAAGACATTCGTTGGGAGGTGTTCTTACCCCTCTGCAGAGGTGCAGTCGGTGTATTCTACAGCCCCAGTCTACTAGGCAATACACAGAGTTAATGTCAAAACATTTTTACTTCAGATAATTCAGTTTAGCATAAGCACACAGTTTAGATGTCAAAACAGTTCTATTCTAAACAAATCAGTTTAGCATTAATACGCAGTTTAAATACCAAAAACAGTAAACTAAAGAAATCACGATTTAGTTCTATTTAACCCATAGATAGGACCCTTATCAGGTGCTACCACTCTGAGCCAGAGTGGACCTGGAAGCGATGGCAATGAAGGGGTACTCCGCATTCCCCGAAGCTCATGCATTACTGGAAGCTCACCATCAGGTTGTTTAGTGTCATATCCAGGACACTCTTTAGGAGTGGGGCTTACCCTTCTGAAGAGATGCAGTCGGTGTATTCTACAGCCCCAGCTGACTGGGCAATAGACAGTGGGGTGAATTAGAGAAATCTCTTCCAAAGGGAGAAGGGGAGAGAAGGAAAGAAGACTGTGAATGAGAGAAACAGAGAGAGAGAGAGAGGGGGGGGGAATAAGAGTTGTAATTTACGAAGCTTTTTGCTTCGATGGGACACGAGGCTGTATGAGTGGGGCACCCAGTGAGACTCGAACTCACTCATAAAGGCTTGCTTGTCTCGATTGCTAAATCAGATAATTTTGTTGAAGTGGTCAGAAAATGGAGTGATTGAGTTTTCAAGATTAACAAACAAGGTTCTTTAGAATTATAATATAGTCTGATGTCTGCTGTGGACACGTGAAACTATTAGTAGCAATACTGTCGATTTTATTTCGGTGTCATATATATACAAGCCATGGTACCTGCGCTTCAGTGTGACTTTTATTTCAAAAGTTGGTTTCAATTTGTCATTCTGCCAAAAACTAAAAACAAAACAAGATAAAAAATGACCAGCTTAATTTCGGTTTCAGACTTCTGTATACAAATAATACTCCTCCATTTGAGGTCTGCCATACAAAACTCGAAACCGTTACCATATATTCATGTTTACTTGCCAGCGCGTCTGTGTAAGCGGCATATTTTTCAAACGCAATTTTAAAGTCTGAACATAAACGTACATTTACAAATTACTTCCTGTAGGAATTACCTCCCTTGCCTGTTGTTAATTGCTTCTATTTGGTGCTAGGTGGCACAAAAGGTCATTACCTCCCATATCTACCAAAATAGTTCTGTTAATAACCCCTTGGATAAGGTTTTATCTAGGGAGAAAGCGGAGAAAAATTAAATCTCTTCCCACCGACATCACTTCAAGAGACTCATGTCTTGACGACTAGTCAGGTTCCAGGCCTCAATGGACACAAGGCAGTATGGGTTTATAAAACACACACACACACACACACTGAAGAAGTTTCATTAAAGGACTTTTTCCTCTTTTTATTCACATATATATTTTCCTCTTGTTTTCCGTACGTGTGATTGAGAACTTTACAAAAGAAATTTCCCCTTGTTGTAATAGCCAAAGAACTGGACAGCAGCCTCGAAATCATCATCATCATCATGTCGCACTATCAGCACGGATATTTCTGACACTCTCTCGCCACCCCTCCCTATCGTCCATTGCTTTTGGCTGGTCATCAGGGCTACATCCAGTATCGGCACAGAGCTGCTGTATGAAGGTTCGAGCTGGACGTCCTGTCTTTGCTCGTCCATGTGAAGGGATCCACCGAAGTACATCACTTACGAGCTCGTCCCTACTTCTCCAGCAATGTCCCGCATGTCTGGTTCGTCTAATTTTTATAGTTTTCGTGAAAGGTGGTCGGTGGCCGTACAGCAGCTGTTTTGTGGAGTATTGTCTCCAGGACTTATTCAGTATTGCTCGCAGCATTCTTGTGTAGTTGCCGTCAAGTTTTTTCTCCATACGTTTTGTTAGCGTCCATGTGGTGCATCTATATAGCAGTATCGATACTGCGCTTCATTTTATCGGTCAGGTCGGACTTCTATACGACCGATAGTCTATCGTTAGCTGTCCATGCCTTTGCTAGTCGCGTGTCACTGTGTGCCTCGATTGATGAGACACTGCTCCCTTGGTAGGTGAATTTGTGAACTAGTTTCAGAGCACTACCGTTTAGTGTGGAAATGTTGCCTGTTTGATTGAAGCACATATATTCCGTTTTGTGTGCATTGACATGGAGGCAGATGCCTACAGCGCCTCATTCCAGACTATGTAGGAGGGTTTCAGCTTGTGCGGGTGCATTTGTCAGAAGCGCTATATCATCGGCGTAGTCAGCGTCGGCAATATATATCTTAATCTCCGTCTCATTCCCTATACTTTAATATCACTCTCACTCTCTTAATATTCCCCCATTTTCTCTGTCACAATATCCCACAACTCTATATGTCTTAATATCCCCGCCACTCTCTATACCTTAATATTCCCTCACCCTCTATTTTTTATATCCCCCTCTCTCCCTATATTTTAATCCCCCCTCACTCTCTAAGTTTTATATCTCCTTCTCTCAATATATTTAAATATCCCCTCACCCTCTGTATCTTAATTCCCCCTCACTGTTTCTGTTATATCCTCCTCTCTCCATATTTTAATATAACCCTCACTCTGTATCTTAATATCTCCGTAATTTTCTATACCTTAGTAAACTTCTTTATATCTGCCTCACTCTCTATGTCTAAATGTCAACCTCACTCTCTATAGGATTTTAAGACAGAGAATGAGGGGGATATTACGACATAGAGAGTGAGGGGGATTTGAAGATATAAAGAGAAAAGGGGATATTATGACATAGAGAGTGAGGGGGATTTGAAGATATGAAGAGAGAAGGGGATATTACAACATAGAGAGTGAGGGGGATTTGAAAATATAAAGAGAGAAGGGGATATTACGACATAGAGAGTGAGGGGGGTTAGAAGATATAAAGAGAGAAGGGGATATTACGACATAGAGAGTGGGGGGGATTTGAAAATATAGAGAGAGAAGGGGATATTATGACATAGAGAGTGAGGGGGATTTGAAAATATAAAGAGAGAAGGGGATATTACGACATAGAGAGTGAGGGGGGTTAGAAGATATAAAGAGAGAAGGGGATATTACGACATAGAGAGTGAGGGGGATTTGAAGATATAAAGTGAGAAGGGGATATTACGACATAGAGAGTGAGGGGGATTTGAAGATATAAAGAGAGAAGGGGATATTACGACATAGAGAGTGAGGGGGATTTGAAGATATAAAGAGAGAAGGGGATATTATGACATAGAGAGTGAGGGGGGTTAGAAGATATAAAGAGAGAAGGGGATATTACGACATAGAGAGTGAGGGGGGTTAGAAGATATAAAGAGAGAAGGGGATATTACGACATAGAGAGTGAGGGGGATTTGAAGATATAAAGAGAGAAGGGGATATTACGACATAGAGAGTGAGGGGGAGTTGAAGATATAAAGAGAGAAGGGGATATTACGACATAGAGAGTGAGGGGGATTTGAAGATATAAAGTGAGAAGGGGATATTACAACATAGAGAGTGAGGGGGATTTGAAGATATAAAGAGAGAAGGGGATATTACAACATAGGGAGTGAGGGGGATTTGAAGATATAAAGAGAGAAGGGGATATTACGACATAGAGAGTGAGGGGGATTTGAAGATATGAAGAGAGAAGGGGATATTACAACATAGAGAGTGGGGGGGGATTTGAAAATATAAAGAGAGAAGGGGATATTATGACATAGAGAGTGAGGGGGATTTGAAGATATAAAGAGAGAAGGGGATATTATGACATAGAGAGTGAGGGGGATTTGAAGATATAAAGTGAGAAGGGGATATTACGACATAGAGAGTGAGGGGGATTTGAAGATATAAAGAGAGAAGGGGATATTATGACATAGAGAGTGAGGGGGATTTGAAGATATAAAGAGAGAAGGGGATATTGTGACATAGAGAGTGAGGGGGATTTGAAGATATAAAGAGAGAAGGGTATATTATGACATAGAGAGTGAGGGGGATTTGAAGATATAAAGAGAGAAGGGGATATTATGACATAGAGAGTGAGGGGGATTTGAAGATATAAAGAGAGAAGGGGATATTGTGACATAGAGAGTGAGGGGGATTTGAAGATATAAAGTGAGAAGGGGATATTATGACATAGAGAGTGAGGGGGATTTGAAGATATAAAGAGAGAAGGGGATATTGTGACATAGAGAGTGAGGGGGATTTGAAGATATAAAGTGAGAAGGGGATATTATGACATAGAGAGTGAGGGGGATTTGAAGATATAAAGAGAGAAGGGTATATTATGACATAGAGAGTGAGGGGGATTTGAAGATATAAAGAGAGAAGGGGATATTATGACATAGAGAGTGAGGGGGATTTGAAGATATAAAGAGAGAAGGGGATATTATGACATAGAGAGTGAGGGGGATTTGAAGATATAAAGTGAGAAGGGGATATTATGACATAGAGAGTGAGGGGGATTTGAAGATATAAAGAGAGAAGGGGATATTGTGACATAAAGAGTGAGGGGGATTTGAAGATATAAAGAGAGAAGGGTATATTATGACATAGAGAGTGAGGGGGATTTGAAGATATAAAGTGAGAAAGGTATATTATGACATAGAGAGTGAGGGGGAGTTGAAGATATAAAGAGAGAAGGGGATATTATGACATAGAGAGTGAGGGGGATTTGAAGATATAAAGTGAGAAGGGGATATTATGACATAGAGAGTGAGGGGGATTTGAAGATATAAAGTGAGAAGGGAATATTATGACATAAAGAGTGAGGGGGATTTGAAGATATAAAGTGAGAAGGGGATATTATGACATAGAGAGTGAGGGGGATTTGAAGATATAAAGAGAGAAGGGAAAATTACGATATAGAGAGTGAGGGGGATTTGAAGATATAAAGTGAGAAGGGGATATTCTGACATAGAAAGTGAGGGGGATTTGAAGATATAAAGAGAGAAGGGGATATTACGACATAGAGAGTGAGGGGGATTTGAAGATATGAAGAGAGAAGGGGATATTACGACATAGGGAGTGAGGGGGATTTGAAGATATAAAGAGAGAAGGGGATATTAAGACATAGGGAGTGAGGGGGATTTGAAGATATAAAGAGAGAAGGGGATATTACGACATAGAGAGTGAGGGAGATTTGAAGATATAAAGAGAGAAGGGGAAATTACGACATAGAGAGTGAGGGAGATTTAAGATATAAAGAGAGAAGGGAATATTACGACATACACAGTGAGGGGGATTTGAAGATATAAAGAGAGGAGGGGATATTACGACATAGAGAGTGAGGGGGATTTGAAGATATAAAGAGAGAAGGGGAAATTATGACATAGAGAGTGAGGGAGATTTAAGATATAAAGAGAGAAGGGAATATTACGACATACACAGTGAGGGGGATTTGAAGATATAAAGAGAGGAGGGGATATTACGACATAGAGAGTGAGGGGGATTTGAAGATATAAAGAGAGAAGGGGATATTACGACATAGAGAGTGAGGAGGATTTTAAAATATAAAGAGAGAAGGGGATATTACGACATAGAGAGTGAGGGGGATTTGAAAATATAAAGAGAGGAGGGGATGTTACGACATAGAGAGTGAGGGTGATTTGAAGATATAAAGAGAGTGGGGGATATTACGACAAAGAGAGTGAGGGGGATTTGAAGATATAAAGAGAGAAGGGGATTTTACGACATATACAGTGATGGGGATTTGTAGATATAAAGGGAGAAGGGGATATTACGACATAGAGAGTGAGGGGGATTTGAAAATATAAAGAAAGAAGGGGATATTACGACATAGAGAGTAAGGGGGATTTGAAGATATAAAGAGAGAAGGGGAAATTACGACATAGAGAGTGAGGGGGATTTGAAGATATAAAGAGAGAAGTGGATATTACGACATAGACAGTGAGGGGGATTTGAAAATATAAAGAGAGGAGGGGATATTACGACAGAGAGAGTGAGGGGGATTTGAAGATATAAAGAGAGAAGTGGATATTCCGACATAGAGAGTGAGGGGGATTTGAAAATATAAAGAGTGAAGGGGATATTACGACATAGAGAGTGAGGGGGATTTGAAAATATAAAGAGAGAAGGGGATATTACGACATAGAGAGTGAGGGGGATTTGAAAATATATAGAGAAAAGGGGATATTATGACATAGAGAGTGAGGGGGATTTGAAGATATAAAGAGAGAAGGGGATATTACGACATAGAGAGTTAGGGGGATTTGAAAATATAAAGAGAGAAGTGGATATTACGACATAGAGAGTGAGGGGGATTTGAAAATATAAAGAGAGATGTGGATATTACGACATAGAGAGTGAGGGGGATTTGAAGATATGAAGAGAGAAGGGGATATTACGACATAGAGAGTGAGGGGGATTTGAAAATATAAAGAGAGAAGTGGATATTACGACATAGAGAGTGAGGGGGATTTGAAGATATGAAGAGAGAAGGGGATATTACGACATAGAGAGTTAGGGGGATTTGAAGATATAAAGAGAGAAGTGGATTTTACGACATAGAGAATGAGGTGGATTTGAAGATATAAAGAGAGAAGTGGATATTACGACATAGAGAGTGAGGGGGATTTGAAAATATAAAGAGAGAAGTGGATATTACGACATAGAGAGTGAGGGGGATTTGAAGATATAAAGAGAGAAGGGGAAATTATGACATAGAGAGTGAGGGAGATTTAAGATATAAAGAGAGAAGGGAATATTACGACATACACAGTGAGGGGGATTTGAAGATATAAAGAGAGGAGGGGATATTACGACATAGAGAGTGAGGGGGATTTGAAGATATAAAGAGAGAAGGGGATATTACGACATAGAGAGTGAGGAGGATTTTAAAATATAAAGAGAGAAGGGGATATTACGACATAGAGAGTGAGGGGGATTTGAAAATATAAAGAGAGGAGGGGATGTTACGACATAGAGAGTGAGGGTGATTTGAAGATATAAAGAGAGTGGGGGATATTACGACAAAGAGAGTGAGGGGGATTTGAAGATATAAAGAGAGAAGGGGATTTTACGACATATACAGTGATGGGGATTTGTAGATATAAAGGGAGAAGGGGATATTACGACATAGAGAGTGAGGGGGATTTGAAAATATAAAGAAAGAAGGGGATATTACGACATAGAGAGTAAGGGGGATTTGAAGATATAAAGAGAGAAGGGGAAATTACGACATAGAGAGTGAGGGGGATTTGAAGATATAAAGAGAGAAGTGGATATTACGACATAGACAGTGAGGGGGATTTGAAAATATAAAGAGAGGAGGGGATATTACGACAGAGAGAGTGAGGGGGATTTGAAGATATAAAGAGAGAAGGGTATATTCCGACATAGAGAGTGAGGGGGATTTGAAAATATAAAGAGTGAAGGGGATATTACGACATAGAGAGTGAGGGGGATTTGAAAATATAAAGAGAGAAGGGGATATTACGACATAGAGAGTGAGGGGGATTTGAAAATATATAGAGAAAAGGGGATATTATGACATAGAGAGTGAGGGGGATTTGAAGATATAAAGAGAGAAGGGGATATTACGACATAGAGAGTTAGGGGGATTTGAAAATATAAAGAGAGAAGTGGATATTACGACATAGAGAGTGAGGGGGATTTGAAAATATAAAGAGAGATGTGGATATTACGACATAGAGAGTGAGGGGGATTTGAAGATATGAAGAGAGAAGGGGATATTACGACATAGAGAGTGAGGGGGATTTGAAAATATAAAGAGAGAAGTGGATATTACGACATAGAGAGTGAGGGGGATTTGAAGATATGAAGAGAGAAGGGGATATTACGACATAGAGAGTTAGGGGGATTTGAAGATATAAAGAGAGAAGTGGATTTTACGACATAGAGAATGAGGTGGATTTGAAGATATAAAGAGAGAAGTGGATATTACGACATAGAGAGTGAGGGGGATTTGAAAATATAAAGAGAGAAGTGGATATTACGACATAGAGAGTGAGGGGGATTTGAAAATATATAGAGAAAAGGGGATATTATGACATAGAGAGTGAGGGTGATTTGAAAATATAAAGAGAGAAGGGGATATTACGACATAGAGAGTGAGGGGGATTTGAAGATATGAAGAGAGAAGGGGATATTACGACATAGAGAGTTAGGGGGATTTGAAAATATAAAGAGAGAAGTGGATATTACGACATAGAGAGTGAGGGGGATTTGAAGATATGAAGAGAGAAGGGGATATTACGACATAGAGAGTGAGGGGGATTTGAAAATATAAAGAGAGAAGTGGATATTACGACATAGAGAGTGAGGGGGATTTTAAGATATAAAGAGAGAAGGGGATATTATGACATAGAGAGTGAGGGGGATTGGAAGATATAAAGAGAGAAGGGGATATTACGACATAAAGAGTGAGGGGGATTTGAAAATATAAAGAGAGAAGTGGATATTACGACATAGAGAGTGAGGGGGATTTTAAGATATAAAGAGAGACGTGGATATTACGACATAGAGAGTGAGGGGGATTTGAAAATATAAAGAGAGAAGGGGATATTACGACATAGAGAGTGAGGGGGATTTGAAGATATGAAGAGAGAAGGGGATATTACGACATAGAGAGTGAGGGGGATTTGAAGATATAAAGAGAGAAGGGGATATTACGACATAAAGAGTGAGGGGGATTTGAAAATATAAAGAGAGAAGGGGATATTACGACATAGAGAGTGAGGGGGATTTGAAGATATAAAGAGAGAAGGGGATATTACGACATAAAGAGTGAGGGGGATTTGAAAATATAAAGAGAGAAGTGGATATTACGACATAGAGAGTGAGGGGGATTTGAAGATATGAAGAGAGAAGGGGATATTACGACATAGAGAGTGAGGGGGATTTGAAAATATATAGAGAAAAGGGGATATTATGACATAGATAGTGAGGGGGATTTGAAGATATAAAGAGAGAAGGGGAAATTACGACATAGAGAGTGAGGGGGATTTGAAAATATAAAGAGAGAAGGGGATATTACGACATTGAGAGTGAGGGGGATTTGAAGATATAAAGAGAGAAGGGGAAATTACGACATAGAGAGTGAGGGGGATTTGAAAATATAAAGAGAGAAGGGGATATTACGACATTGAGAGTGAGGGGGATTTGAAGATATAAAGTGAGAAGGGGATATTATGACATAGAGAGTGAGGGGGATTTGAAGATATAAAGAGAGAAGGGGATATTACGACATAGAGAGTGAGGGTGATTTGAAAATATATAGAGAAAAGGGGATATTATGACATAGAGAGTGAGGGGGATTTGAAGATATAAAGAGAGAAGGGGATATTACGACATAGAGAGTGAGGGGGATTTGAAAATATAAAGAGAGAAGGGAATATTACGACATAGAGAGTGAGGGGGATTTGAAGATATAAAGAGAGAAAGGGATATTACGACATAGAGAGTGAGGGGGATTTGAAGATATAAAGAGAGAAGGGGATATTATGACATAGAGAGTGAGGGGGATTTGAAGATATAAAGAGAGAAGGGGATATTACGACATAGAGAGTGAGGGGGATTTGAAGATATAAAGAGAGAAAGGGATATTACGACATAGAGAGTGAGGGGGATTTGAAGATATAAAGAGAGAAGGGGATATTACGACATAGAGAGTGAGGGGGATTTGAAGATATAAAGAGAGAAGGGGATATTACGACATAGAGAGTGAGGGGGATTTTAAGATATAAAGAGAGAAGTGGATATTACGACATAGAGAGTGAGGGGGATTTGAAGATATGAAGAAAGAAGGGGATATTACGACATAGAGAGTGAGGGGGATTTGAAAATATATAGAGAAAAGGGGATATTATGACATAGAGAGTGAGGGGGATTTGAAGATATAAAGAGAGAAGGGGAAATTACGACATAGAGAGTGAGGGGGATTTGAAAATATAAAGAGAGAAGGGGATATTACGACATTGAGAGTGAGGGGGATTTGAAGATATAAAGAGAGAAGGGGAAATTACGACATAGAGAGTGAGGGGGATTTGAAAATATAAAGAGAGAAGGGGATATTACGACATTGAGAGTGAGGGGGATTTGAAGATATAAAGAGAGAAGGGGATATTACGACATAGAGAGTGAGGGGGATTTGAAGATATAAAGAGAGAAAGGGATATTACGACATAGAGAGTGAGGGGGATTTGAAGATATAAAGAGAGAAGGGGATATTACGACATAGAGAGTGAGGGGGATTTGAAGATATAAAGAGAGAAGGGGATATTACGACATAGAGAGTGAGGGGGATTTGAAAATATAAAGAGAGAAGGGGATATTACGACATAGAGAGTGAGGGGGATTTGAAAATATAAAGAGAGAAGGGGATATTACGACATAGAGAGTGAGGGGGATTTGAAAATATAAAGAGAGAAGGGGATATTACGACATAGAGAGTGAGGGGGATTTTAAAATATAAAGAGAGAAGGGGATATTACGACATAGAGAGTGAGGGGGATTTGAAAATATAAAGAGAGAAGGGGATATTACGACATAGAGAGTGAGGGGGATTTGAAAATATAAAGAGAGAAGGGGAAATTACGACATACTGAGTGAGGGGGATTTGAAGATATAAAGAGAGAAGTGGATATTGCGACATAGAGAGTTAGGGGGATTTGAAAATATTTAGAGAGAAGGGGATATTACGACATAGAGAGTGAGGGGGATTTGAAGATAGAAAGAGAGAAGTAGATATTACGACATAGAGAGTGAGGGGGATTTGAAGATATAAAGAGAGAAGTGGATATTACGACATAGAGAGTGAGGGGGATTTGAAGATATAAAGAGAGAAGGGGATATTACGACATAGAGAATGAGGGAGATTTTAAGATATAAAGGGAGAAGGGGATATTACGACATAGAGAGTGAGGGGGATTTGAAAATATAAAGAGAGAAGGGAATATTACGACATAGAACTGTGAGGGAGATATTAAGGCTGGGAAATTAAGGGAATATAAAGGTATGCAGAAAGAGGGGTATATTTAGACATGGAGGATTTTTTTTGTTTTAATATCTCCCTCTCTGTGTACATCTTAGTATATCCCTCACTCTCTACGTTTTAACACCTTCCTTAACTCGCTCCGTCTTAATATCCCCCCACTGTCTATGTCTTTATACCTCTTCACTCTGTCTTCATATCCCCTTTACTCTCTATATCTTAATCTACCCCTTCTTTTCTTCATTTTATTGCATTCACACATACTTGTTCAATCTCTTTGATTATCCGTAACTGTCAGTGTGAACGATCCTCAACAATCCTTTTATTAAAACTTGTTAAAATTAAGATAACAATGTTTTTCTCATAAAAATTGTATACAAAATTATTCATCATATATATGAAGATAAACCACGAAATTACCAATGAATAACATCGACCATTTATTTATTAAAACCATCTTTTTAAAAGCATTATGCAAATTAGATATTCTATGACGGTGACGAACGTCATTTATAAGTACATATAGTAATCATTGCTTCGGAGTCGTGCCAATTAACGTGCTACCCGTCATTCCTGCTGGGTGGTTGAGGCAATTTTATCCGCTTGTCTCTGGCGAGGGGCTTCTTTCAGTATCTATATAGCAGATCTGTGTTTATCACTTAACTTCTGATCACCGTGCAATGTACAAACATATGACGTTTTTCACCGTCATAGTATCACCTGTTCGCGAATGCGCAACAACTTTCTAATAACGCGAGCAGATTTGAAAATTTACATTTCGCCGTTAGACGTTGATTTGATAGGATGCTTTGATGGGGCCTCATGTCAGTGAGGGGGTCCGATGTGCAAATAAAACCGTAGAGAGGAAGGCCCCGATACGGTGCACATTCTCTCCTGATGACCCCATAACAAGCATGGAGTTAAACTGCTCGGTGGAAATGAGAATTGCTAAAGGAGCATTTTCTATCCGCTCACATTTTGGTGAATCTCTGTTACTTGGTAAGTAACTTCCTTCTTTTGTCAATGGCCACAAATGAATCTTGATTCGTGCCTAACCTCACCCAATACAAGATAGTCAAATAGGTGGGAGGTTGGATTAAGCCTTCATGCATATTAACGCTGACGTAGGTTTTTCGTGCCGGATGATCAGTGTGCTAACGTTGATGGCTTATGCTCTAACGTTCTTCCACCCAAGCAGTACTTCTTTCGTCACTTAGAAGGGGTAAAAACTAGGTTTCAAGGGGAATGCCGACGGAACTAACCATTTTTTTTACTATCTTCTCCCGAAAGGCTTATTTCCTGCTGGGCAGCCCACATTAAACTGACTTTGGTAAATCGCATATTGATGGCGTTCTTACCGGGTGGATTGTGATAATGCTAACGGCTCATGTTCTACGGGGTCTTCCCCCACCAGACACCACCCACCCCTTGCCTAAAAGGGGGTTCGCTGCCTGGTGACTAAGGTATCCTTCAAGATGAAGGAATTTTTGTTCCCTCTCTGTCTGGAAGAACTGTTTCCTGCAGGGCACTCCATATAAAACCGACCTTGTGTTGCACTCTAACCTCGTGGGGAGCTTGATAAATCCCACGTATTAATAAGTTGACATGCTGTAGGTCGCTTTGATGTTAGAGTGGGTGGAGAAAAGTGTATAAAAATTCGTATTGACACCGTCACACACACACATATATATATATATATATATTGTAAAGGATGAGTTGGTCGTTTAATTCTTTCGAAGTTTTGTTTGAAACAAAACTTCATGAGCGTTTCACAATTTACAATACAAAGAAATGGAAAACGCAGACAAAAGAAAATTCACAATACGATAACTTAGAAAAGGTAATTTTATATACTAACGACTAAGTATTAGGACCACCTTAAAAAAGGTAAAAGTTATCTCCCCTTGACTATTCAAGTTCATCCCTAGCTAAAAGGTACATGCTGGGATACAGAAAAGGACACTTCTGCCATGGCACCAGAAACGCGGCACGCAAAACTTTTCTAGGCTCTCGGTGACTATGTCGATATCTAATTTTAACAACCGTTAGCTGTACTTATTTTCCACAAAAAGAAATTCCCTTGTTAATTCTCAATACTTGCTCGGCGTGTGTGTTATTTTTACCTAACAGTTTTATTTTGTTATGGTAAAAATATAACCCGAAGCAAAAACAAATATAAAAGTAGAAAAAATGCTGGGATATTAATTGTTAGATATTCGTGTGTGTGGGAGTAAGTGATACAAATATTATGTGACTGTAAGTGTGTGTTGTTCGAAGATATCTGTGTGTACGTGTGTTGAAAAACTAAAAAGTACGTAGCAGCGAAGTACTTGTTTGCCCGCTAGTTAAAAATATGTATCGGTATATGTGAGGTGATTTGGATTTCCATGCAAAGTTCAGAATATTGTAGTGTGGTAAATTTAGCAATTTCATTATGGCAATGAATGTATTTTGGCTGGCTCCCATTTTAGGCTGCGTGTCTGAAATAATATGTGGTGCTAGAATGTCCGGAGCTATGTGTCATTCACTGGGAAGAAATGAAAATGAGAACGAAACCTGTTACGTTGTCTTGAGCTGTGTCACTAGTTTGGAGGGCGAAAAACCAGAAAGTGTCAGACGTGTGTGTGTGTGTGTGTGTGTGTGTGTGTGTGTGTGTGTGTGTGTGTGTGTGTGAGAGAGAGAGAGAGAGAGAGAGAGAGAGAGAGAATTTTTGAAGTCAAAAACTATATAAGTAACCATGTCACGTGACCGATTCCAAACGTAAGATTTATTTTTGCGCGGGACAAAAATCAAAATGCGTGTATGTAGTTGAAAACACATGGCATGTGACTACTCAGTCCAATCAGGTTCCCGAAACTATCGTATTTACGGATGCCCCAATACTATTATTCCGGGAACAGGTGAGTCTTGGATCCTATTTTTCTAAAATTTTTCTGTTTCACGTGGTCCTTACTTCAATGTTTAAAAAATATAGGAGTGAAAAATCAGGGAAAATGGAAATAAACCTGACGGCATGTTAATCTGAAAAATAAGATATTCAGAGGATAGATTTCTTTATATGGGTAATATGTTCACGTTTCGGTTTTTAAACCATCTCCAGGACGATGTTAATATGCAATGCTGTCTCACCCAAAAAATCATTTTCTAATGAAAAATGAAACGAAAAAATGAGAAAATTCTTAACATTCTATTATCGTAAATTGCGTCCTGTTTCAAAAATGCTTCAACAAAAAAACTAAAAATTTTCGAATATTAATTACTTCACAAATATTTTGAAAGATAATAATACGCAAAGAATTTCCTCATTTTTTTTTTTTTCGTTTCATTTTTTCATCTTTTTTTTTCTGTTGAAAATAATGTTTTGGATGAGCTATGACATCACATATTAACATCACCCCAGAAGATGGTTTAAAAAACCAAGAACGTTGAACGTAATCATTGGCATATTATTCATATAAAGATAAATATATCCCCCGAATATCTTACTTTCTCATATATATATATATATATATATATATATATATATATATATATATATATACTGTATGTGTATTCATGCATTCTGCAATGATGTGTCTTATTCTTCCACCAAAGCTGTGTCATGCTGGTTTTTAAGGGTTTCTCTATTTTTTTCTTTTTTCGTTCTCTGTTTCACTGAAGTGATTTCATCTTTTTTATTTAACCCACTTACATCAGTTTCATCAAGCAAATGTTCGTAAATTAGTTTTACACTGGGAAAAAAGATTCTTACGTACGGACGAATTTGGAATAATTAGGATTAGATTATAATCACTAGTCAATACAGTATCGGCAATTATCTGATATAATCGATTGTTTAAGAAATACATGTATCAAATGGCCGGCAAGTCGAGACTGAGACCGGTATCGATTTTAGAGCAAATTTCTTCTTTTCGTTATACTGATGAGATGTGAATCATCTTGACCTTGATAAAGTTACTAATAATTGTGTCTGACAAAAAAAAAAAAGAAAAAAAACCAACAAAATCATATAGAATGAAATAAACGCGGCAAAGATTTCGTAAAATTATCTGTCGATTCGTTCAGATGCCTACAATCGACAGATAATTTTTTTCCCCAAAGTTTTGAATAATGAAGCGTTTCTTCGAACAGATGAAAACGAGACTGAAAAATCGTTAAGAGAATAAATAAATAAATAAAAAATAAAAGAAATACGACCGTCTCCCTTTATTTCTAATTTTTTACTATATTGACCTTGTTTTGACCGGTCAAATTATTGCCACTTTCCTTGTTCATCTGACTCATGTCCAAAAACCACTGTTAGGTACACAGTGAGATTTACTCACGTAAAATACATATTATATAATTCGATCTATTTGCAAACTTGGACCATATTGGGTAAAAGAAGGTTGTTATTTATTTGTTGTGTAGGTCGTCGATGGTCGGCGAATTGTTGGTTATAATGGGATGAATATCGTATCTGACCCATTTTTCTTCTTTTTACTCCATTAACTTGTCGTCTTCTTTTGTCTGTGGGAAGCTGAGGACGGAAGGAAAGGGACAAAGATACTTTTAGACTCAAAACTTTATTTTGGGGTTCACGACAATTCCGTAGTGTAGAATATTTCCTTAACCAGTAGAAATAGTCGAGTCTCCTAGACAAGCCGCTGAGTTATTTTTGGTGAGTTATAAATTTATAGTTTTATGTGTCGGGGAGGTAGCTTCAGCACAGGCTGCAACTGGCGGGAAACTCAGCTTGCGGCTAAGTTATGACTCTGCTGATACGCACTCTTCCCAACCAGCAGCAGCAGCAGCAGCAGCAGAGGAGTTGATCCTTCCAGTTGAAGTGGTCACTGCTTACTGAGAAAGAATTTTTCCTTAATGGCAGGAAGCCCATCCCTCCAGGCATGAACAGATTTTGCTTCCAGACAGAGGCACTCCTCAGAAAATGCTTCTTTTGAATTTATTCATTTTTTAAAATTTCTTTTTTTCATTCCCACGACCTATCGTATTTAACTTAGATGAATTAGATGATAAAAAGGTTAATAAATGAATACAAATAAACACAAATTCCTGGGCCCAATAGTTCTTCTAATGATTGCTAGGTGGCGTGACCAAAGTTGTATCTAAAACGACGCGGCAAATTCAAACTCTTTCTTCCTGAAAACTTACTGGATAGGTGAATGGATAATGATGATTTGGTTCCATGGGGTCCTTCCTCTCTGGCTGTACCTGATTGGCAGGGCTGAGTTCATTGCTTGGTGCCCTAAAAGGGGAATGCTGACGGGACCAAGCATTTTTTGGATTAGCCACGCGTAAATCTTGATGTGTGTATGGCTTCTCACTATAAAATGACCTTGTGACAAATTTCAACCTGGCAGAGTTTTCTCATAACAACTTATATCCTATTAAAACTTAAACCAAAAGACACTTCAACTACATCAGGGGACTTTTCTCCAAAATACTCTTATAGGATTTCATGTCATTTCCGTATTCAAGTTTGCTCAGGCGATAAAATCTGTTGTTAATTCGTCGCGAATTGTTTTATATTGTTTATCACTAGGAAATATTAGACCATACTTCCCTCTGCTACAGGTGTTCAAATTGTTTTCCTCACTCATATAATTGTAGCAGTGAGCAATGGTACTTTGATTTGACAAATATACGAAGATAAACCTTTAAGTTGTCGATACCATAACCGACTCCATTTCGATTCCAAAATCTCACTCCTGTTCCTGCTAACCGGAAGTGTGCAATTGCACCTGCGTATTGGCTAAATAAGCAGTTAGGTACGCCGACCAATCTCTTGCCATTAATCACTGATCATAAGTAAAATCTTTACAGTTCTTACAACGAATCTATTGATGTGTGAACAAACAGGAACAAAGATGCAATCAGGTCAGGTGTGTGTATGTGTGATATAAATAAAAGCCAGTCTATTTTACCGACTAGGTAATAAAGTCCTTTGGAGTATGCTTGTTTGTGCTCGGCATTGAGCAATGTACTGTGTCGAGCTTATATAATAAGTGAATGGCACAAAGCGGTATCTTGTAAGTGCCAATTGTACTGAAGCACCAGTCAATTGAACAGTGGAGTAGTAAAGTTGGCGACCTTAGACGAGGGTGACCCAAAGGCCCCCTTTTCAATAGCTACTACACAGCAGTGTAGGTGAAGGCGTCACTCCTTTCCCTGGATTGCGCCACTTTACCCTTGATCCTTACCTTATAATGCTTAGTATTACGCAAGGCGGAATCAAGTATCATTTTTAAAGTCTTTGGTATAACTCGACCTGGGATTGAACCCCGGTCTCCCGGACCATTGGCGAACACTCTAATCATTAGGCCGATGGCCAAGGCAGACCCAAACATATGTATTTTTACTACTGCATGCAAAGAGAAAAAGAAATATATTCATACGTTTTTTCCAAGAGTAGATAACTTATACAGCATTGAATTTTTTTTTAAAAAGATAAACGGTCATCGGTTATTTGGTTGTAAATTACTAAATCAACCATTGAAGATTATTTAATACCAAATCCTGTTTATACGTATATATTGAATATATAATATTTGGTATGATTAGATTTTATTGCATATCAACCACTGTAGGTTATTTAATGCCAAATCCTGTTTATACGTATATATCAAATATATAATATTTGGTATGATTAGGTTTTATGGCACATCAACCATTGTAGGTTATTTAATGCCAAATCCTTTTTATAAATATATATTGAATATGTGATATTTGGTATGATTAAGTTTTATGGCATATCAACCATTGTAGGTTATTTAATGCCAAATCCTTTTTATACATATATATTAAATATATAATATTTGGTATGATTAGGTTTTATGGTATATCATCCATTATTGATTATTTAATGCCAAATCCTGTTTATACATATATATCAAATATATAATATTTGGTATGATTAGGTTTTATTGCATATCAACCATTATTGATTATTTAATGCCAAATCCTGTTTATACATATATATCAAATATATAATATTTGGTATGATTAGGTTTTATGGTATATCAACCATTGTAGATTATTCAATACCAAATCTTATTTATACATATATATTAAATATATCGGATTTGGTATGATTAGGTTTTATGGCATATTAACCATTGTAGGTTATTTAAGGCCAAATACTAGTTATACATATATTACAAATGATTTCTAAGCGAATATTTTGTAGGTTACATTATTTTTAAACAAACCAGAGCTCATTTGTTTGCACACAGTTGAATTGTTTAAAGTATGTATTTGTTGAATTTTTTTTAGATAAAACTTGATAATTTTTATCCTTTAGTGTATACGAACTATTGTCTTCATCTTTATTTTTATATTCACAACATTTTGGCCGATGTGTTCTTTGGCCTTCTTCAGATTTTTTTTTTTTGTCGAACTCGGAAGCGATTGAATTTGTGAAAACGAGCCTCATACCAGTACCGGTTGGTTTACCTCAATCTGCGTAAAATTAGCTGTGGTGGGACATAATATATATTATATGATTAAACCTTCGTTGAGGGACTGTCATGGCCGAAGTGCTTGACTGCGACCCCGAAGTAAGCGAATTTGATCTGCACTTCACTTTCAAATTAATATCTTGCGGAAAGGGTATGAGACACCTCGCTCTAGGTTAAATAATATCATTGCTGTTTTTCTATGAGGATAGCTTCAGCATTAAATAACCCACGAACGTTGATATGACGCATTAAGCAAAGAAATGAAACTAAACTTTAGTCAAATATGCCTGTAAACAAACATTTAAACGTTTTTCAAGACGGAAATGAGCACTTAAACGGCTTCCTTTATTTTAAGCAGACGACTATAGTGTTAGTGGAAAAAAAGATCATTAAAATTCTGAGCCACCGATCCTAAATTATTTCACAGTTCACACTTTTGACATTTTTTCATCGAGCTGTTGGCTATAGAGGGAAAAAAATTTAAACAATAATTATTTTCATTTTTCAGAAAAAAATGAGTTATGCGAGGGTAAAAACATTAATTTATTCAAGAAACAATGCCTTGTCTTGAATTTTAAAAATTCTTATGAGATGAAGCGTTGATAGACATTATGAATTCTAATAAAGTATTTTTAAAAAAATTACTTGATTTCTTTACACGAGTTATATTAGAAAAAATACTATTTTGTATTTTATTATTATTTGCTTTTTATTTTAACTACAATGACCCTTTATGAACATTAGAAGTAATATTATTTTGAATTTAATTATTAAATGAAGCTCTTTTCGACCATGTCCCAGTCAGCTGGGGTTGTAAAATACACCGACTGCAGCTCTGCTGAAGGGTAAGGCTCCCCACCTCATACACACCAACGAGTATCCTGGCTCATGACATTAAACAATCTGATGGTGAGGTTCCAGTAATGATGGAGCTTTGGGGAATGCGGAGTACGCCTTCATTGCCATCGCGCCCTGGACCACTTTGAACCAGAATTACCTGATAGGGTCCTATCGATGAGTCAAATACAACTGTTTAACACTTAAACTGTGTATTTTGACATTTAAACTGAGTGCAAACAAATGACATATACAAAACTAAATTGCTTGAACTGTTTGCTCATTTAATTATGTGTAAATAAATGATTAATGTTTAACTGAATTGTAAGTTATACATAGCAATACTTGAAAAACATTTATCTGTGTACGAAGAAATGATTAATAGTAAATTGAATTATTCGTATTTAATAGATATAAATAAAACCATTCAACTGTATGCAAAAAGCAAACGAGCTCAGGCTTGTTTCAAAATGTTATCTCCAAAATGTGTTAAGAAATCATATACATATATCATCATCATCATCATCATGTCGTGCCGCCAGCACGGATATCCTTGACCATCTCTCGCCACTTTTCCCTATAGTTCATCGCCTCCGGCAGATCTTCTGGGTTACATCCTGTGTCCTCACATAGCTGCTGTATGTAAGTTCGGGCTGGTCGTCCTGCTTTTGCTTGGCCATATGTGGGGGTCCATAGGAGTACGTCACTTACGAGCTCGTCCTTGCTTCTCCAGCAGTGTCCGGCGTGTCTGGCTCGTCTGACCTGTATAGTTTTCGTGATGGGAGGCAAGTGGCCGTACAGTTGGCGTCTCGTGGGGTGTTGTCGCCAGGACTTGTTCAATATTGCTCTCAACATAAAAATATTTGGCATTAAATAACCTACAGTGGTTGATATGCTATAAAACCACATTAAACTAAACCGAACCAATCTTTTCAATCATCAATAAGTTTTGACAAGTACTTTATTTTATTAGTTTTATGGCATATTAACCATTGTAGGTTATTTAATGCCAAATCCTGTTTATACATGTATATTAGATATATAAGATTTAGTTTGGTTGGGTTTTATGGCATATCAACCATTATGGGTTATTTAATGCCAAACCCTTTTTATACATATATATTAAATATATAATATTTGGTATGATTAGGTTTTATTGCATATCAACCATTATAGGTTATTTAATGCCAAATCCTGTTTATACATATATATTAGATATATAGGATTTAGTTTGGTTGGGTTTTATGGCATATCAACCCTTATAGGTTATTTAATGCCAAATCATGTTTATAATTAATTTCAATTGCTTTTCATTGCAAATATTCAGACAATCAGTCTGTAGCCATTTGTATGATAATTATCTTGAATTTAGTCCAGTCGGCTTGGGGGTGTAGAATGCAGTAAGACCCCATCCCCAACGAATCTAAACAATCTGATGGAGAGGCTCCAGCTCTGGAGCTCTGGGGAATGCAGAGTACTCCTTCATTGCCATTACTCCCAGGTCCACTATGGCCCGGAGTAGTAGTACCTGTTATGGTTGTATCTGTGTATGAAATGGAAATGTTTAACGATTTTACTGCGTGTAAACAAATGATTAATGTTGAATTGAATTGTTAGCGTTTCATTGCAATAGTTGAAACTGCAACAAATCATTATTATTAAATTACCAGGTGTGTGCAAAAATTAGATTATTAGTATTACACAGCAGTACTTGGAACAATTTGACTGTGCGTAAATGAATAAATGGTGCTGAAAAGAATTATTCGTGTTAGATAACAATAAATGAAACCACTTCAATGTGTGAAAACAAATGATTATTACTAAATAGAATAATTAGTGTTAAAAAGCAATACTTGGAACCGTTTAATTGTGTATAAACAAATGATTAATATTGAATAGAATTATTAGAGTTAGGTAGCAATACTTGAAGCCATTTGACTGTGTACAAACAAATGATTAATATTAAATAGAATAATTAGTGTTAGATAGCAATACTTGAAACCATTTAATTGTGTATAAACAAATGATTACTATTAAATAGAATTATTAGTGTTAGATAGCAATACTTGAAACCATTTAATTGTGTATAAACAAATGATTAATATTGAATAGAATTATTAGTGTTAGATAGCAATACTTGAAACCATTTAATTGTGTATAAACAAATGATTAATATTAAATAGAATTATTAGTGTTAGATAGCAATACTTGAAACCATTTAATTGTGTATAAACAAATGATTAATATTGAATAGAATTATTAGTGTTAGATAGCAATACTTGAAACCATTTAATTGTGTATAAACAAATGATTAATATTAAATAGAATTATTAGTGTTAGATAGCAATACTTGAAACCATTTGAATCTGGAACAAATCTGTTTTGAACAAATCCTGGAAGCAACACCCCACAAAACAGCTGTTGTACGGCCACCCATCTCCCATCTCATATACCACTCATGTGGTATATGAGATGCGTGCTCTCCTGGAGAAGTAACAGCAAACTCATAAGCGACATTCTTCTATGGAGTTTTACACTTGGACGCGTCAGTTTTGGCTGACCAGCAAAGACTTAAACTTGATGCAGTCTAGAAGACTTACTTGTACTAGTAGTAATGAACGATAGGGACGGATGGCGAGAAAGGATCATGGAGGAACACCTGTTGTCTACATGACTTGATTATGATGATGATTCGTTAAACTTAATGTTATTTTTTCAGTGTAACTATTCAAACCGCCAATCTATGACCATTAGAAGTAAGAGTAGTTGAAGGCGTATTATCGTGAAGTTTATTAATAT
Source organism: Sepioteuthis lessoniana (assembly GCA_963585895.1). NCBI lineage: Eukaryota > Metazoa > Mollusca > Cephalopoda > Myopsida > Loliginidae > Sepioteuthis > Sepioteuthis lessoniana. The sequence goes on from OY757935.1 coordinate 14,322,204, forward strand.
TATTATTGTTGGATATCGCCCACCTTTTTCCACACAATGAACTAGTCCATCTGCCATATATAGCAGTAGCTACTAATACCAGGGCAGACTAGAAGGTGAAAATCATTCATTAATCTCGGGATTTTAAGTAGGACTTCTTCATAGAGCAAATGTGGTATTTTGGTGATTGCTGCGCATATGGCGATGGATGAATGGTTATATATTGTACTGCTGAATGGGTCGGTGAATGTGGCTAGCTAGGTCTCCTTAGAATATATAGAAAAGAATGACCGCTCCCTTCCCCTCCCCCAAAACTTCAAGGCCTTGTGCCTTCTGTGTACCATACACAGAAATAAAGCAGACTAGTAGGTGAAGAACAGCTTCTTAAAGGAATACTATTAGAGCGTTTGAGACTGGATATCGCACTAGATCACCTTACTTGCTACCATAATAACGGAAGCCAATATTATCGTTGGACTATATCTTTATTCTGTATTCACTAATCCTATGTTCTTGTTTACTAATAGTCTCTCTATTGTATATACTTTTTCCTGAGAATATATCTCTATTTCCTCTCATATCGTGGTTTGGCCTTTATTTAATATTACAAGCGTTCACTAATCAGAATGCAACAATTATCATTTTTCTCCTTGCGAGTTTTTTCCCACCAGCTCTGTGTGAGAGAAAGATTTCTCTGGTCACTAAGTATCCTAACTGATTTTTAGCAGTGCTGTGGTCTAGATAGTTTCTATTCTTCCTCTAATCTCCAGTTCATCGAGTCTCTTTCTAGTGTCACAAGTTCTCCCACTAAGAGAAGAGAAATAAGGAATTTCTACCATCCCTCGTGTTTAAGTTAGCAGGCCACCCAAAGAATGACCGTTAAGACAGAATAGTAATATAGGTCAAAGTAAAGAATGTGGGTCAGAGTGAAAGCTAACAGATGTTTGTATTTTGTGACCGGATGGGTAAAGAATGGGGTACAGAGAGATATAGTAGCCCTAACGAATCACCTGACAGGGGAAGGAAGAAGATGGAAGCCAAATGATTGGCTAGGACCCTAAAACGGAAGTGGCACCTTCTTTCCGTCAGCAGAAATAGGAAAAAAGAAAATCAGTTTTTGGACAGAGATCGCGGTGAATAGATCTAATGTCAAACTCCGGGTGAAGCACCAGAACCGGGATTTGCGGAACAGTAGTTGAAGTGATAAGATATCTTGAAACTACCGCCGAAATCATCGGAGGAAGACGGAAAGTATCTTGGACAAGAGGAAGCCATACCTTCAAGCCAGAACTAAAAATAACATAAAGTCCGTTAGCCCGTAAAAGAGGAAATATTCTCCACAGGAATCCATCGGAAAAAGATAAGTAAACTATAAGACTGTTTCCCCCGATATCCAATTATATACCCTCTCTCTCTCTCTCTCTCTCTCTCTCTCTCTCTCTCTCTCAATTTGAAGAAAGATTAAAGAAGAAAGAAAAGAAAAGAAGAAAAACATTTATGTTTATGTACTATCCGTTAATAATATAGCCGACGCGTTGAAATATTATCCGCGTGTATAGTAAAAATATTGATATGTTTTAATGTTCCCACGTGTTGAAGTTGTTCATTTGTATTGTCTACTATCAAAAGTTGCTATTTCATGTTTCTTTTTCAGCTTCTATTCGCCTTATGTTATTCTCGCTTAAATTGTCCTATATGAATTTCTTTAAAGATATTACACGGGAAACCAGAGTTGTCGACTACTATAATTAATATTACATCTAAACCTAGAGGCCCATATCTTCCATTGTTCTAGGGGAGGAAGAACTAGTGGCCTTGGTGGGTGGGTGTATAGCGTGAAATTTGGAAACCCCTTGCCAACGACGGTCAGTCTAGCCATAAATTAACCCCCACATAATATGCCAGTTCCTACATGCCCGAGAAAGGACTCTGAACAAGGACTTATTTTACGAGGGATCAAGTGCCAGGCCGCCCCGTCCTCACACGTGCAAAAAAATAAACCCCCGTTTGGTGATAACAATATTTAAATGCACCAGTTCCCATACGCGTTTAAATAGTTGCTCATCCGGGGAACTTTTTATTTTAATTTGCCGTCACACTAGGTTCTTGGGGACTTTTCCAATGGCTCCAACTACGATTGGTATCACTATAACCTTCATGTTCCACAGCTTATTCGGTTCTCTGGCTCGGTTCCGGTATGTGTCCAGCTTTTCGCGTTCTTTCACTTTTATTTTGTGGTACGCTGGCAAAAGAAAATGGACTATATGACTGGTTCTTTTCTTCTTGCTAATTAAAACTAGATCTGGCCTTCTGGCCTAGATTGGGTTGTCCGTTTGTATCTCAAAGTCCCGGAGAATTTCATGCGTTTCATTGTCGATAAGAGCTGATTTATGCATATATTTTTTGTTAGTATAGTGAAATTTCCGTTTCTTTCATAATTCCCCATTTAGCCTTTGTTTTTGAAGGAAAGTGTTGTGTTTTAGTAAGGGTTTTAATTACGTGTTTTTGGCGAGGAGAAGTTGTAACGTGTTTGTGTTTAGTTACTTCCTCGCTAGGTTGTGAGAAGTGAAAGTAAGATGCCGATAGTCGAAATGTGTTTTTAAGAATAGTTTTTATTTGCAGCATGGAATATTGGGTTTGCTTTTTATGCTGCAAGTCTCGTAGGAAGGCTGTGAGTATAGAGACGAAATGGAGATATGATAGAGCTGAGAAGACAGTGCTTGTCGTCGGACATGCGAGGGATTGTGTTCGTCGTAGTTTAACGAAAGCCATGTTGCCGCTGGAGGAAATGAACCTTGGAGTCACCGTGAGTTTTGTGCGTCTGGTGGAGAGGCGTGCGTTGTCTCCATTAAAGTGGCCCAGAGGTGAATTGAGAGCTAGGTATCGAGAGCGGAATAAAGGCATCGCATCGACATAGCCAATTTTGAGGGTGACATAAAGTTGTTCCTGTGGTGGCGTATTGAATGTATCTAATTCATATAAACTGAGGTTCCTTGGTCTAAGAGATATTTGACACAAGGAATCCATAAATTAGATAGGTTCCCTCATGTGTCCATGCTGCTGCTGCTATTGAAGAGCCGCCAGTGAGACGCCTGCACAGGGCGGCGTTGTTCAGCCAAAGAGGCTGTGTTTGGCAGCTTACCCAATTTCTGCTGCCCGGGAAAGGAGATCCGGGTGGAATAGGATAAGTCATCCTGATTGGGTGAAATTATGGGTCGAATTAAATTGCGCGCCAAACCAAAATACCACCCATGAATCACCTTTCTCCAATCAATTACGCTTGTTTTTGTATGCCTTTTGTCCTCGTCTTATTCATTCACTTATCATGGGATTTACTGTTTCATCTCTATCACCACATCGCCTACACTTAAAATTTTCTTGGGTAATATCAGTTTTTGCAATGTCATAATTAGTTCTTATGGTGTTGTTTTCTGCTACTTTTGTTAAAGATCCAGTTTCTGTAATTAAGTTTCCCCTTCGTAACCATGTCCAGGTAATCTTATGTTCAATGTCCTTAGTTTGTCGTTTAAAGTGTCCATTTGGTTGTTTTTCTTCTCACTTTTTTTTTTTAGACTTTTTGACTTTTGTTTTCGTGTTATTGCTGTTACTGCATGCTGTAATAAAACTCTCTTTGCTTTAGTTCATATATTCTTTGAGCCTTTGTATTGCTCCATCCACCCAGTTCTCAGTACTTCTAAATATGAACACCCAATGAAGACAAGTAAGGCTTTTCACTATTTTTACATCTTTTTATGAAATGCTTGTTCAGAGAACCAAGTGAACATTTCATCTGTTGGTAAACGTTTGTTTATTATTGTACTACTTCTCTTATATCTTTATAAGTATGTATTAAATGTCCAACATGTGTTGTATAAGTTTATCTTGTCTTTCCTTCCGTCTATTCAGAGTTAGAGTATCGATGGATATACTAATGCTAATAATGGACTTTGGTGAGTGGGGACGCGATTAAATGTCCTCCCTAGCACCACACCGTTACCAAATAGCAGTAACGCCCCCAATAATATGACATAACCGAAGACGAGTTAAGATATCCTTAAAATCAACCAATTAATCAAATGTTGTTCACGTATCTTTTTTTTATTTGTGGAGATTAAAGAAAAAACAAAAAGATAAGATGAATAAATTCAAAACGTGCAGTTTTCCAGGGGCCTCTGACAGGAAGCGAAATCTCCGCATGCCTGAAAAGATGGGCTTCCGGGCGCCAAAGAAAAATAAATTGTCAGTAAACTGTTATCACTTCTACTGAAAGGACCTGTTTCTCTCGGCTGCAGGCAGTTAACACACGTGCTTGTGCAGTCCCGGGCTTAGTGGTAGGTTGAGTCTCCTGTCAGTAATCGCCTCTGCTAAACATAACTTCCTGAAAACACTCACTGGACATACGATGAACTTCAAACTTATGACTCATCGAAAATGATTCTAAAATATTTCAATGACTTGTCTGGGAGACGCGACTATTTCTACTGGGTCAGTAAAACATAATCACATAATTGTCGCTAAACCCTATAATAAAATTCGAGTTTAAAGGTACCCTTGTTACTTTCCTTCAGTCTTTAATTGTTTTGCATTTTCTCACTGAGAAAAGAAGACAACAAGTGAATGAAGTAAGAAGAAGAAAAAGGTTTGGTTTGGTTTAGTTTGTTGGGTTTTATGGCATATCAACTTTTGTAGGTTATTTAACGCCAAATCCATTTTTATGTAAATAATCTGTTCTATTTAAAACAATTCAGTTTAGGATAAGTACACAGTTTAATTGTCAAACACATTTCCATCTTAAACTATTCAAGTAGTTATATCTAACAATTCAGTTAAGTGTAAATACAGTTTTAATGTTGAAAAACAGTTCCATTTCAAATGCTTCAGTTAAGCATAACCACGCAGTTTAAATGTAAGTACGGTTTAATTGTCAAAATCATTTCTATTTCAAGCTATTCAGTTTACTCAAACAATTCATTTTAGCATAAGTATGCTGTTAGTTCTATTCAACCCATAGATAGGGCCCTATCAGGTACTACCACATCCGGGCCAGAGTGGACCTGGGAGCGATGGCAATGAAGGGGTACTCCACATTCCTCAAAGCTCCAGCACTGCTGGAACCTCACCATCAGATTGTTTAGTGTCATATCCAGGACACTCGTGGTGGGGGTCTTACCCCTCTGCAGAGGTGCAGTCAGTGTATTCTATAGCCCCAGCTGACTGGGCAAAGAAGAAAAAGGAGTCACTTACGGAAATCAGAATAATCTCAACAGAACCTAACAATTCACTAACAACCACGACCACAAAATAAACCCTCTTCTCCAGACTCAAATATTCCCCAAAATCTTAAAATAATACTGTTTAATCTATAGCTGGAGGAATAAAGGGAATCTATACGTTACCCAAGGGTATTTATCTGAAATTGAATCTGATAGCGCGACCAAACTTCGAACTCTTTTACTTCCAGACCGCAGTCCAGCACTTTGAGTATTACGTCACGGGGACTCCTCACAGAGGCAGTTTGTATAAGCGAATGGCACCAGGGTAAAAATAGGTAAGATATCAAAAAAGGGGTCAGCCATCAGAGTACTGATGATTGAATCAACAGCAGTTTTTTGTCTAGTTTGGTTTTATGGTATATCAACTCTTACAGATTATTCAAAGCCACATCCTGTTTATACACATACACATTATTTTGCTCAAAGTTAAATGGTTTTAAATATTTCTATTTAATACAAATAATTCTATTTACTATTGATCATTTGTTTGCACACAGTTAATGGTTTGAAGTATTGCTATGTAACAGTAACAATTTTACACCAGTCATTTGTTTGCATGCATTTAAATAGTGTTATGGCCCCGGAAAGGGTCACTAATGAAAACGCTAACACAGATATTAGATAACAGATTATATTACACAAGAAAGATAGAGTTACATAGAAGGTAAGTAGTCTCGTACTGTTCGAATAACACCGATATTGATCTGCCTGAAAGTGAAATCTCTCAGTACTAATAACGGTGAGAAGAGTCCATTATGGTTAGATGGATAAGGCTCCCACAACAAATAGATAGATATGATACGTAAGAGATTAGTTTGTCGGTAATTTCATTTTTAAATGAGTTCGAACTAATTTGTTTGCATAATAGTATTGGTATTGTTTCTAAACAGTTAAATGTTTTCAATTAAAGGATATATATATATATATATGTGTGTGTGTGTGTGTGTGTGTGTGTGTGTGTGTGTGTGTGTGTGTGTGTGAATAGTTTGTCGGTAATTTCATTTTTGAATGAGTCAGAACTAATTTTGTTTGTCCACTTGAATTGTTTTTTTCTACAGTTAAATGATTTCAATTATTATCATCTAACACTAATTATTCGATTCAACATTTCACATCTGTTTGCACATAGTTAAACGGTTTCAAGTATTGCTATGTATCATTAATAATTCAATCAAACATTAGTCATTCATTTACTAACAGTTTAAACGTCAAACATTTCTATTTGACCCATTGATAGGATCCTATCGGGTGCTATGGCAATGAAGAGTACTCCGCATTCCCTAAGCTCTGGAACCTCACCATCAGATTTTTTAGTATCATATAGAGGGGGCGGGTGTCCTCGCGGTGTAATGGTTAAAGTGATGGACTGCGGAATCGTAGTACGCGAGTTCGTACTCCAGTCGCGCTATTACGTTCACTTTCGGGCAAATACCCTTGGGAAAAGTATGAACCCCCTTATCCTCCCAGCTATGGGTCAAATAGTACCACTACTGGTCTTCTAGAAGGATGTATTTGGCATTAAATAACCTAAAAAGTTTGATATGCCATTAAACAAAAGAAACCAAACCAATCATATCGAGGGCACTCGTTGAGGGTGGGTGTCGTACTCTTCTGCAGAGATGTAGTCGATATATATAGTCTACAATTCCTGCCGACTGGACAAGCAGTTTTTATTTTATTTATGCAAATTGCGATATTTTATTCTTTAGATATTGGTTCTATTTCTTTGTTTAATGCCAGTCCTATAACCGTTCAATCATTTAATCATTTAAAGAACGCTGATTAAATAATTGAACGATTCTTCTTTCTGTATACTCTTAACTCTGTTTTGTTTTTTTTTTGTTTTTTTTTTGTACTTTATTATACATCCATCGTTGTTCTATTAAAACTTGGCATCCCCATTCTAAAGTCCTGAAGAAGGTTCATAAAAACCGAAACGTTTAACGTCGACTTTCCTTCGCAATAAATTCTGCACTTTTGGATTAGTCAATTTTTCAATTTTTCTTCATACAAATTTATAAAGTTAAACTCCAATAAACTAGTCGTCGGCTTTTTCGATCGGTTATCATTACTTATTCACATCTAATTATTCCCATTTGATTATTCAAATTTTATCATTTATCACTGTTTATTCACATTTAATTATTCACATTTAATTATTCATCATTGCTTATTCACATTTAATTATTCACATTTGATTATTCAAATTTAATTATCTATCATTGTTTATTCACATTTAATTATTCACATTTAATTATTCATCATTGCTTATTCACATTTAATTATTCACATTTGATTATTCAAATTTAATTATCTATCATTGTTTATTCACATTTAATTATTCACATTTAATTATTCATCATTGCTTATTCACATTTAATTATTCACATTTGATTATTCAAATTTAATTATCTATCATTGTTTATTCCCATTTAATTATTCACATTTAATTATTCATCATTACTTATTCACATCTAATTATTCACATTTGATTATTCAAATTTAATTATTTATCATTGCTTATTCACATTTCGGATTTATAGAGCAGCCAATGAGGCTCGAACTTACTATTAATGGTCTGCTTATCTAGCTTGCTAACCATTACATCAAGAGGGGCCTTCTGGGTAAATTTTAGGTTAGCTGTAGCCTACTATATGTTTGAAGGTGGGGCTTTGACCAGTACAACTAGTATATGTCTAACCAAGAATTTTAGATTAAAAATCTTGAGATCGACCTCTATACCAGGTCAATGTGTACGCCGCAATTTACGGTACTTAAGATTGACCTGGAGAGTTAAGGAATCTTCTTTTATTTCGTGCATTCTTGGCTCGAAGCTATTTTTTTTCTTTTCTATTACACGTCAAATTTCTGTTATCGAAAGCGAAGGGTTTGATTTATCAATCTGACTTTGGTGTCAAAGAATTGCAAATGCAGATTGGATATAATACGTTGTTACGTGTCGTCTGATATTATCCCTCGATATGCGACCAGAAATGCCGTCGGCAGGTATAATGCATTGCTACGCCTGGAACTGTAAAAATTTGCATTACTATTATTATTATTGTTTCTATATCGGCTGAAGTAAAGTTGGGTCAATTTTAGAAAACATATTCAGTCGCAGTCGATAAAAAAGAAGAAGACGGAGGAGGAAAGAAAAAAAGGAAGGAAAGAAGGAAGTGAATGCGAAAAGATAAATATGAGTACAAAGAAGGAAAGGGAGAAATAAAGAGAGATTGAAGGGAAAGAAAGGATGAGAAGAAAGTGAGAAAGAAAGAAATATAGAGAAAGAAGAGAGGAACAAAAAAAAAAGAAAGAAAGAAAAAAGAAAGAAAGAAACGCTATAAGAAAAGGAATGTGAAGGAGGAAAGGAGGAAGAAAGAGATATAAGGAAAAGAAAGAATGAAAGAATGAAAGAAACGCTATAAGAAAAGGAATGTGAAGGAGGAAAGGAGGAAGAAAGAGATATAAGGAAAAGAAAGAATGAAAGAAAGAATGAAAGAAACGCTCTAAGAAAAGGAATGTGAAGGAGAAAGGGAGGAAGAAAGGGATATAAGGAAAAGAAAGAAAAAAAAAGAAAGAAAGAATGAAAGAAAGAATGAAAGAAACGCTATAAGAAAAGGAATAGGAAGGAGGAAGAGAGGAAGAAAGAGATATAAGGAAAAGAAAGAAAGAAAGAAAGAAAGAAAGAAAGAATGAATGAAAGAAAGAATGAAAGAAACGCTATAAGAAAAGGAATGTGAAGGAGAAAGGGAGGAAGAAAGGGATATAAGGAAAAGAAAGAAATAAAAAAAGAAAGAAAGAAAGAATGAAAAAAAGAATGAAAGAAACGCTATAAGAAAAGGAATATGAAGGAGGAACGGAGGAAGAAAGGGATATAAAGAAAAGAAAGAAAGAAAAAAGAAAGAATGAAAAAAAGAATGAAAGAAACGCTATAAGAAAAGGAATATGAAGGAGGAAGTAAGGAAGAAAGGGATATAAAGAAAAGAAAGAAAGAAAAAAGAAAGAATGAAAGAAGGAATGAAAGAAACGCTATAAGAAAAGGAATATGATAGAGGAAGGGAGGAAGAAAGGGATATAAGGAAAAGAAAGAAAGAAAAAAGAATGAAAGAATGAAAGAAAGAAGGAATGAAAGAAACGCTATAAGAAAAGGAATATGATAGAGGAAGGGAGGAAGAAAGGGATATAAAGAAAAGAAAGAAAGAAAAAAGAATGAAAGAATGAAAGAAAGAAGGAATGAAAGAAACACTTTAAGAAAAGGAATATGATAGAGGAAGGGAGGAAGAAAGGGATATAAAGAAAAGAAAGAAAGAAAAAAGAAAGAAAGAATGAAAGAGAGAATGAATTTTTCTACATATTGTCGGATTACAATCCTTTATTTACTTTCATTCTGTCCAATTGACTAACAAGATTCAAATCCATTCTTCTACACCGTTGAAACTCCTTCCTTAACCTTCAGTACCCCAAATCCTTTAATACTTTGATATCAATTTTGCAAATCTTTCAACGTCTGCTTGTTCCTTTGGTGTTGTGAATTCTACAAAGGCCTTCACTTTGGCCGGATCTGGTTTCAAGCCATTGACTGTGAGTCGGTCATCCAGGAATGTTAATTCCGTTACGGCAATTTGACATTTTTCTCTGTCGAGGGTTACGTTAGCACTTTCTTCATTTGTAGATGTGATTTTGCGTCAGTTCCCCAAATCACAATGTCATCCATGGAGGTTTTGACGTTTTTCATACCTTCGAACATATTAAATATTGTTCTGTGGTATATATTTAAGGTACTGACGATATAAAAGTAAGTAAAGTTGGCGACCGTAGTCGGGGGCGACCAGAAGGCTCCTTTTTCAATAACTACTTCACCTTTAGGGGAGGGCGCTACTCCTCCCCCTAGATTGCTCCACTTTACCCTTGATAAATACCTTATAATGCTGAGTGCTAAGCAAGGAAGCATCAAGTACCATTTTAAAAGTCTTTGGTATGACACGACTTGGGATTGAACCCAGGTCTCCCAGACTATAGGCAAACACTCTTCCTACTAGACCAATGAGCTGGTCCATTGGCTTAATGAGTAGAGTGTTCGCTAATGGTCCAGGAGACCGCGGTTCAATCCCAGGTCATGTTCGGCTTTCACTTCATTAAGCATGGTGAATAGGATTTTTCTACATGTCTCGATAACAGGTTCTGCTTCGAGTTTCAATTTTATGCTCGCATACCCTGGTAAACAACCTATCCTCCTAAATAACTCTTGGCGGATAGTATATTGTTTTTGTCCGGAATTTTGATAAGATTTACTCGCTTAATTATTTTCATCTTTTCACAAGTGTCTCTCCCTAGTATTGGCTGAACTTTTCCCGGAGTAATAATAAAGTACAGTTCGTGTAACGTACCTTTTCTGTTGATGGTGTTGCAGAAAGAATTTCGCATTTTGTTTTGGTGCGTAATTTAATTCGACCGTTAGGGTCGACGTATAATTTCACCCAATCAGGATGACTTATCCTATTCATCCCGGATTATCTTTCCGGGCAGCATAAACTGGGGAAATCTACCAATCACTTTCATTCGCAGAACTTCTTCGTTCAGTACAGACGTCTCACTGTCTGCTCTTCAATAGCAGCAGCAGCAGCATCGACACAATGAGGGAAGCCGTCTAATTTATGGACCCCTTGCGTCTATTTCTCTTAGACCAAGGGTTCCCAGTTGAATATGAATTAGATGAATTCAATACGCCACACACAGGAACAACTTTACGTCACCCCCAAAATTGGCTATGTCGACTGCGATGCAAAATTCCGCTCCGACATCTAGCTACTTCTTCACTGGGCAACATTTTCTGGAGACATTCACGCTTCTCCCCGAAACAACCAGAACCACAAACTCACGGTGACTTCAACGTTTCTCTCCTCAAACAGCAAACACGACTTTTGCTACAATATGGCGAACATATCTCCCTCGCACATCCAACAATACCTTAACCTAACGATGCACTTTTCGCGCAGGCATTTAGCTGCTAAAATGCTTTCTCAACTCTATCATAACTTCATTTCGTTTCCTTACTTCTTTCCTTCCTACGAGACTTGCAACATAAACGTAAACTCTTTATTCCATGCTACCATTAAAAACCTTCATATAAAAGCTAACGGCATTTTCGTTTCCTTTGTTTTACAACAACATTTAGCGAGGGAATAACACACACACACGCAAGAACACATTTCTTCGATAAAAATGGTAACAAACATTCCTATCGCAAAAATGGTTATATATATTTTTCCTGTAATTGGTATTATATCGCCAGTGTAAGAAGTCAGTCGTACTTTTATCGCCTTTATCTCCGGCTTCTTTTTCAACTTTTTGTATTAGGATATTGGCAGTATGCTCACATTGCTACCGGTATCAAGTTTCACCGGAACTGTTCAACCTTCCAGTTTACCCTCCCCTGTGAATCATTGGGCATAGTAGCTGTACACACTTGCTTCTCTGTGTCGATAACAAATGTATTGTAGTAGTCGCTTTCATAGTTTTTTTTTTTTTGTTCATTTTGCGTTGTTTGTGGCTTATTTATACATTGGAGTTCTTTTTCTCGGCACATTTAAAAAAAAAAGATCCTACTTTCCGAGAATTTCTACGTCTGTCCCTTTGCTTGGCATGTTCTGTCTATGTGGTTATAGCCTCATCTCCCGCCTTTATTTTTACGTGGTGCATTCAATAAGTTTCCTGACTTTTTTGTACAGGCATTTAAAATTGTCATAGACCCTTGAAAATTCAGTATGTTATTGCTATATATCTTATGAGATGACTGACCAATTTTTATGATTTCAGCTTCAAATGAACAGCTATAACAGCAATTGGAATACACCCTACTAAAGCCTGATTGTCACAGCTGGTGAATTTCAAAAATGCAATCTGGACTTTAGAAGAACGATATGCAATAAAATTCTGTTTTAGACTTGGAAAAGATGCCATGCGATGAAAGCTGGATCTACTGCTATGACCCAGAGACCAAGAGACGGAGTTCCCAGTGGAAGCATGCTGGCTCTCCCAGACCCAAGAAGGGCAGACAGAGCAAATCCACCCACAAACTTTTGATGATCCCTTTTTTTGACAGCACTGTCATGACCTACATGCACTGGGTTCCCACTGGACAGACAGTCAACAAGGAATACTATGTTGAGGTTTTAAGAGAGTCCAGGAAGAGATTTCGTCGGAAGAGGCCACCACTCTTCAAATCGGGTCAGTGGCATTTCCACCAAGACAATGCACCAGTCCACAACTCCATCCTTGTCACAGGCTATTTGACCAAGATGAGCATCAAGACAGTTCCTCAGCTTCCCTATAGTCCAGACCTTGCTCCCTGTGACTTTTGGTTATTCCCTAAGCTCATAGGCTGTCGTTATGAGACAATTGAGGAGACGAAAGAAGCTATGACGAAGGTCATTGACAATCTCACACAAAAGGACTTCGATGGGGCCTTCCAGAAGTTGTTGGAACAGTACAAGTGCATTGCAGCCGGAGGAGATTACCTCGAAGGGGACTAGAGTTTCATGTGTGTTCTATCAATAAAAGTGCCCATACGAAAAAAAAGTCTGGAAACTTATTGTATGCACCTCATACCTACCGACTATTCACTTGCTAATCCTATATATAATATATATATGTATAAAGAAGATTTGGCATTAAATAACCGGCAATGGTTGATACCGGAGCCGGAGGAGATTACCTCGAAGGGGACTAGAGTTTCATGTGTGTTCTATCAATAAAAGTGCCCATACGAAAAAAAGTCTGGAAACTTATTTAATGATCCTCATATATCGTCGCAAGTTGTCATTCTTCTCTCTGTTGTACACATTCTTTTTATGTGGGTATATTTCATGCCTTACTTGGGGTACGGCTAGGTTTTCTATGTCTTGTGTGCGTGTTTTTGTAATTGCGTAATTTCTACATATTCTTATTACTGTGTTCAGGTCTGGGTCTGCTTGGTCTCTTAACTTCGCCTTCGTACATTCACTCAATATGCCAGATATTATACGGTCACGTATCATACTCTTCTTTAGGTGGTCAAAGACACATTTTCCAGCCTTTGAAGTGATGTTTGTTAAGAAAGAAACGAATGTTTCTCCTTCTTTCTGGTCTCTATTTTTGAAGATGTAACGTTCGTGACCTAAGCCTTTTTTGCTCTCAACAAATTCTTTAAATTTGCGGATCAAAGCATTATATTTACTTTCTTCCGCTTCTATGAATGTTTGTGCATTGTACACATCTATTGCTTTTTCTCCGGCTATGTGCAGAAATAGAGCACATTTTATATTGTCTGGCTTTAGCGTTTTTTTCTGACGCCACACGGCACAATTCAAATTTCTGGAACCATGTCCTAAAGTTTTCTTCTACACTGCCAGTCCAAGTCATTTGCGTTGGCGTTTGTAAAATATCAATGCTTGTTCTTCACTTTTTATAATATGTAATATATTGCGATGGTCCATGCATTAAGGACAAGAGTGATATTCCATGTATATTCAAGTTTATTTACAGAACTGTACAAGACACGTGTTTACTTACTGAAGTTACGAGGAGAAAGAGAGTGAACCTTAGTTTCTATCTCTGGAGTGACGTGATTGAAGAGTTCCACTCAAAGGGAATAACTCGTTATGATTATATTACAGCATGTGAACGCAGTTACGCATTCTTTTGCAAAATATTGCACAAAATGAGCAGACTCCTCCATTCTCTCAGGTGAAGTCCTTTTCTTATCTAAGTGACAACCTTTTACTCACTCGTGTGTAATCTTTCACTCAACTGAGTAGATTTTTGCACTCTCTTGAGTATGGTTTTTACACTTACTCGAGTGTGCACTTTACTCACTCGAGTGGACTTACTCGAATCTATTCTTTCTCTCCATCGAGCATGAGAGTTTACTTATACGAGTGGATTCTTGCCTGATCTAAATTTAATGGTTGGCATTTAATGAAGAATCCACTTAAGTTTTTTACGAGTGGAATATTTTACTCTTTAGTAAGGGAACCATTTCACTCTCTCGAGTGAAAACATTTTACTCGGGTCGGTGTAATGGTTCACTTGAACCCATTCTTTAATTCATTCAAGTGTATTCTTTACACTTAATCTAATAGATTCTTGCACTCATCCGAGTGTATTCCTGTACTCAGACGAGTGTAGTTGTACACTCATTCGAGTGTAATCTCGGAGATCTATGCTCTTTAACTTTTTTCAGCTAAACTAGCACTTACTCGAGTGTATCCTTGCACGGGCGAGTCTTTGTCAAAACTTAGTAAACGTCTACAATGGACTCTTCCACTTCCAGTGAAGTCCTTTATTTACTCGAGTGATGTTATTTGGCCCTTTACTCTACAATCACGCAGTTCCCGTCTTCTCGCTTCTCTTCACTTCACTTCATTCTTCAGTCGTCTTCTCTGTCGATCTGGCGTCGACATCTTTGTTCTTCATCGTTGTCTTCTGTCTTCAACTCCCATTGTTCTAAATTTTTCGATGTTGGGACGAGGAATGACAACGTGACCAAACATTTCATATGCACACGTTATTTCTTCTTTCTTAGCGACCACAATACCATCATCCATCCAACTAAACGTGATTAAATAACTACAATACTTGAAACCATTTAACTATGGGCAAACTGAAAAACTCACCTTTTTAAATGTTAATCTCTTACATGTCATATATATATTTTTTTACAACGTGTGAAAGCACGTGCGATACTATGTCCTCATCAGTCGCCAACTAGGGTGATAACAGTTTCGGTAGCTCAAGGCGGTTCTGCCACTCCTGGTGCTACCAAGCAGCTTTTGCCACCGGACAAGGTATTTAAAGAAATATATATCTATATATACGCCAGATCAACTAAAAGCAAACATTACATTGGACGTTCGTTCATCTTCATTTTAGTGCAGTTTGTGATTTAAAATCGCGTTTACTTTCGGCCGTTGATTTTGCGTAATCACACGGGAATGGTGGTTCCGCGTGTATATCATATATATCTATTTAGATGTTTGCAAACAAAGGATTGATTTTAAATCATTACTACTACAGAGCTATTTTCAAAAGCATTCAATTATGTGCAAATATATGCAAACAAACAATTATGTGCAAACAAGTGAATAGAATGATTCGTAATAGATAAAAATACTTGACATCCTTTAACTATGAAGAAAAATGAGCTCAGACTTGTTTAAAAATGTTATTAGCAAATTGTTCATAAACCATATGTATTTAATATATAAGTCTAAACAGGATTTGGCATTAAACAATTTACAATGCTTGATATGGCATAAAACCAAACAAACCTACGAACAATAACCATTCAACTGTCTACTAACAAATGGCTGATGTTAAATTAAATTGTTCGTGTTAGATAGGAATACTTGAAAACATTTAATCATGGACAAACAAATGAGCTCTTATATGTTTAAAATGTTACCTTTAAATTATTCGTTCAGAAATATAAAGTTTAATATATGCAAAAACAGAATTTGGCATTAAATAACCTACAATGGTTGATAAATGGTTAAGACCAACCAACCAATCAACCAACCAAACGTAAAATCAGTGAGCAAGGTTGATGATTCAACCGCTCGTGTAAAAAGTTTCTCACTCATAGACTAACTTATTTCTAATACTTGAACCGTTTTGGTCACCGATTAAAACCACTCGTGGTCTCAGGTTGACCTCGAGTTCAGTAGCTGTTCATCATACTGCCGCGTTTTTCCACGCGTTTAACGGCTAAGGGCTTAATTTGAACGCTACGCAACATTTCAGTTATAGATATCATCGGTTTATTATGTATCAGTAAAACTTTGCACTAACTCGAGTGGATTCTTGCTCTCATTCGAGTGTACTTTTGCACTCATTTGAACGACATGGTTCACTCATTCGAGTGAAAGAGTGCACTTAATCCAGTGATTTCTAAAAAAAGCATCTTCTTGCGAGACTTGTTTTCGCTAATTCTATTTGTCATAGCAATGATACTACTCAACCACGTACTTAGGAAATGTACAGGGGGCAACAAATTTTCAATATTACAGGAAAAGATTAATCGCCTTAAGTCTATGGATGATACAAAAGAATCATCATCATCAAGTCGTGCCGCTAGCACGGATATCCCTGACCCTCTCTCGCTACTTCTCCCTATTGTTCATCTTACCTTTTCTATGTAACTCTATCTTTCTTGTGTTATCTAATATCCGTGTTTGCGTTTTCATTAGTGACCCTTTCCGGGACCACAAAAATTAAAAAGAGCAAAGAAAAATTAATTGCATTTGTTACATAAACGTAGACAAACAACGAAAACAAGGAAACAGAAATGGGAAGAAAAACAACTGTATGGATATTTCAAGTGACCAACAAGCGAGATTTCACACGAAAAGATATGAACATGGCTAAGAAAAAGATATCTCAAGAGAGAAACTAAATCGCTACTTGTGGTAGCACAAAATAACGCCATTAGTATTTGGTTTGGTTTTATGGCATATTGTAATATAATGAAGATGAAAGAAGAAAGACCTTATGAAGGTTTTATTCAACTGAATTTTACGGTAATAACCCCACAAGGCAAGAAGAGGCCAATGCATATAAATAAGAATTAAAAAAGAACGTATTTAAATAGGAAAATCATGTGAACAAGAATTATAACTTTTTCTTATTAATGAAAGTATAACACTCTCCCCCAGCCCAACTTTTATAAATCCAGCCGCTGGACCGGTTTGCGAATCCTGCTAGACCGGCGGGGAAGTAGCTCATCACTGGAACAGCCAAGATACGTTTCAGATCTTTGAGAAGAATGAATTTTGGGATTCTGATTCACCACTTCATCTTCTGTAGAACTTATATCAGGTGAAGAGGTCGGATTTGCTGAGCTTACGTCGGGTAGAACGTTTTCAGCAGAATCTTGAGGTCGACCCGAGCGTGGAAAACGTGCCAAATGTCTCAGTGCTACTGAATCTTCCCGACCCTCACGATGTCGAATTCTCGCATGTGTAGGGTTGGCTTCGAGGAGTTCCACTACCTAAACGACCCATATTTACCTATGACACAAGGTCAATTTTAAAAAGCGGAGTTTAACAGGTTTCAATTCAGAGTTTTCCTTCTAGACTAGTGTTATATTTTGACCCTCGCCCCGGCCCAAAAATGCTATTCCAAGGTGATACACCGGAAGGAAGTGACACATTCCAATGGCCAGTAATCGAAAGAGATCGCGTGGGCGGATTAAGGCTTATGATATGAGACAAGGTGAAGGTCCCATTGAGCCACTACAGTGATGCACCGGAAGAGAGTAACCTCTGAACTGCATGACAGTTATTTCCGCTTGATGACGATTAAACATTCGATTTCAAAGATCCAGTGGGCGATCGTGTGGGCGGTGAATTATTATATAATTGAGTTGAGTTGGGTGCCAAAGGAGTTGCCAGTAGAATTCCAGAGAGTTAGAGACGAGATGTGGTATGGAAACCCACACCCGACCGAGGGGGCCCTCGGAAACCCCCGATGGAGTGGACCCCAACATCAGGAGGACAAGAAAGACACAACGTGACGGTCATAACAGTGGGGTCAAAATATGAAGTTTATGTTCGGTTTCCGGCACCCTCTCACATGCAACCCTTGAACAACCCTTTCGAACCCTTGCAATAAAGTGAGAGGTGAATATTTTTCTAAAGAAGCCTTCATGCGTCCTTCATTCCTGCGTTTTCCTTCATGCGTCTTTATCGTTGTGTCGCTGTGAATTATTCTACATATATATGTGCATATATGTAGATGTGAATCTATATATGTGACTATATAACACTAGTTGCCTCACCAAGGCTGAAGAACACAGTTTGCCCTACTATTTACCCAAAGCTGGAGGGAGAATAATTGGATTCATACCTTTCCCAAGGGTATTAGTGATATATGAAATGCAATCGGTCTCGTCCAGGATTTGAACTCGTGTCGTCGAGTCCATTTCCTATAATGATAACCATTACACCACGGGCACCTAAACGATCGGGTCATACTTGCTCCTGCCACCAAATTGTTTTAATAAAACTTCCCCAGGCTTCCTTGTTGGTTATTTAATGCCAAATTTAGTTTATACATAATATATTAAATGATCTGTAAACTTCTTTTGTAGATACATTTTAAACGAGCCTGACCTCATTTTATTGTAAACAGGTAAATAGTTTCAAGTATTTTTTCTATCTAGCACAAATATTTTTGCTGGCTCTTTATCATTTGTTTGCACTCAGTCAAAGTCTAAGTATTTCTATCTATCACTAACAATTCAATTAAATATCAGTCATTTGTTTACACACAGTTCAATGATCAAACAGTTCTATTCCTAACAATTCAATTCAGCATAAGTCATTTGTTTTCACTCAGTTTAAATGTCAAACAGTTCTATTTGACCCATAGATAAGACCCGATCAGGCGCTACGACTGTGAGTCAGAGTGGACCTGGGAGCGATGGTAATGAAGTTGTACTCCATATTCCCCAGAACTCCTCTGACTGGAGCCTTGCCATCAGATGGTTTAATGTCATATCCAGGACACTCATTGAAGGAGTCTTACCCCTCAGCTGAGATGCAGTTGGTGTATTCTACAGCCGCATCCGATTGGGCTGAACGCCATAAAGACCAATTCTGTTAAGGTGAACATCAATAATACACAACAGAATGACGAGTGTATGTTATGTGGAGAAAAAAAAAAAAATGAAACGATTAATCACCTACTAAACGAAGGCAGCAAACTAGCACAATAGGAGTACAAGACTACACATGACTGGAAGGGAAAGGTGATGTCCAAGGAATTGTACAAGAAATTGAAATTTGACCATACAAGCAAATGTTATTTGCACAAATCAGAATCCGTCCTGGAGAATGAGAAATTCTCTTGGATATTGAGATGCAAACGGATATTCTAATTCCAGACCAGATCGAGTGCTGATTAACAAAATAAATAAATAAATAAAATTAAAACTGAATAAATAAAAAAAGAGAATTTACTGTCTTGGGGATTTGACCGACCCGACAGACCTCATTGGTGAAAATAAAAGAAAGCGAAAAGATAGACAAATAATTAGACCTCAGAGAACTGACAAAAAATGTGGAACATAAGGTTGACGGTGATACCAGTTGTAAGTGGCGCACTTGGAACGGTTCCCGAAGAATTGGAAAAGAGACTGGAAAAATTGGAAAACATAGGAAGAATTGAGACCACGGCACTGTTGAGATCGGCTAGAATACTCAGATAAGTCCTGGAGACTTGAGGGGATTTGCTGTCAGTTAGATTCCAGTTAAAACTGCTGTTAAAAATACACATATAGGGAAAATTGATAATATTGTTAGTGGACATTAAATAAAATTTGATAATATTGTTATATTATCTAAAAATTGATAATATTGTTAGTGGACATAATATAAAATTTGATAATATTGTTATATTATATAAAATTGATAATATTGTTAGAGGACATTGTATAAAATTTGATAATATTGTTATATTATATAAAAATTGATAATATAGTTAGTGGACATTATATAAAATTTGATAATATTGTTATATTATATAAAAATTGATAATGTTGTTATATTATATAAAAATTGATAATATTGTTAGTGGACATTATATAAAATTTGATAATATTGTTATATTATATAAAATTGATAATATTGTTAGAGGACATTGTATAAAATTTGATAATATTGTTATATTATATAAAAATCCGTCCCTGCTTCTCCAGCAGTGTCCTGTATGTCTGGTTCGTCTAACTTGAATAGCTTTCGTGATAGGAGGCAGGTGGCCGTACAGTTGGTGTCTTGTGGGGTGTTGCCGCCAGGACTTGTTCAAGATTGCACGCAGCATTCTTGTGTAATTGCCGTCTAGCTTCTTCTCCAGACGTTTTGTTAGAGTCCATGTAGTGCACCCATATAGCAGTATCGATGTGACCGCTGCCTGGAAGAAACTGCGTTTCATTTTATCGGTTAGGTCTGATTTCCATATAATCGATAGCCTATTGATAGCTGTCCATGCTTTCGTTAACCTCGTGTCGATGTCCTTTTCGGTTGATTCGACGCTGCTTCCTAGGTAAGTGAATTTGTCTACTAGTTTAAGAGGGGTTCCGTCTAGAGTGGAGATGTCCCCCGTTTGGTTATAGCACATATATTCCGTTTTGTGTGCATTAACATAGAGGCCTATGCCTGCGGCTGCTCGTTCCAAACTATGCAGTAGTGTTTCGGCTTGGTCGGGTGTATTTGCTAGGCCGTGCAAAAGCAGGACGACCAGCACAAACATACATTCAGCAGCTATGTGAGGATACGGGATGTTGTCCTGAATCGTTCATCACCTAGGGCGATGAACGATAGGGAGGAGTGGCTAGAGAGGGTCAGGTATATCCGTGCTACCAGCGCTACATGATGATGATGATGATGATATAAAAAATGATAATATAGTTAGTGGACATTATATAAAATTTGATAATATTGTTATATTATATAAAAATTCATAATGTTGTTATATTATATAAAAATTGATAATATTGTTAGTGGACATTATATAAAATTTGATAATATTGTTATATTATATAAGATTTGATAATATTGTTATATTATCTAAAAATTGATAATATTGTTAGTGGACATTATATAAAATTTGATAATATTGTTATATTATATAAAATTGATAATAATGTTAGAGGACATTGTATAAAATTTGATAATATTGTTATATTATATAAAAATTGATAATATAGTTAGTGGACATTATATAAAATTTGATAATATTGTTATATTATATAAAAATTGATAATGTTATATTATATAAAAATTGATAATATTGTTAGTGAACATTATATAAAATATGATAATACTGTTATATTATATAAGATTTGATAATATTGTTATATTATTTAAAATTGATAATATTGTTAGTAGACATTATCAAGCAAACTGAGATAGAAGAAAGAATTAGAAAAGAGTACCTCAGGCGAACTAGAAAACTTTTTGAAACAAAGCTCTGCAGCAGGAATCCCATTAAAGGGATACACAACCGAGGAGTCCCCCGCTTGTCAGATACTCGAAACGATTCTTAGAATAGATAAAAGGAAAATGAACTCAGACAAATCGACCGAAAAAGAAGAAAATTGATGACGATGCACGAGACCTTACATCCGAGAGAAGACACAGATTATGTGTCAAGAAAAGAAGGAGCCTAGATATATCAATACAAAGACTCGAGGACTATGTAGGGCCAGTCGACTCGGATTAAAAAGGAAAAGTTAAATCCGAATGTCCTCTCTACAAATGTTGTGGTCTTGAAGGACCAGAAATGAATAACACAAAGAGATATAAAGTTTACACTTGTATATATTTGCGGAAATACAGATAGTAACGGTTATCGGTAACTGACTAGACTCACTTAACTCGTTTATCAAGTCAGTTACTATTCATAGAGTTGGAAGGGGTGGGGTCATGCAGTGACATCATGGGGTATATCACCATAACCAGAAATTTTTAAAAGAACAACTAGAAGAAACGATCAGAAGAAAACCAGATTGAATTTGTTAAACGTTTATATATATATAAAAACAATTGTATTATACACACTTATGTTTTTAATTTGGTTTGGTTTTATGGCATATCAACCATTGTTGGTTATTTAATGCTAAATCCTGTTTGCCCAGTCGGCTGGGGTTGAAGAAGACACCAGCTGCTTCTCTGCAGAGATAAAAAAAAAACCCTCAACGAGTGTCGTGGAAATGACATTAAACAATTTGATGGTGAGGTTCCAGTAATGCTGGAGTTTTGGAGGATGCAGAGTACTTCTTCATTGCCATCATTCCCAGGTCCACTGTGGCCTGGAATGGTCGCAACTTATTGGGTCCTAACAATGAGTCAAATAGAACTAAACTGTGTTCTTATGCTAAACTGAATTGGTTGAGATGGGACTGTTTTGACATTTAAACTGCGTACTTATGCTAAACTGAATTGTTTGAAATAGAGCTGTTTTGAAGTTTAAACTGCGTACTTATGCTAATCTGAATTCTTTGAAATAGAACTGTTTTGGCATCTAACTGAGTGTAAACAAAAAGTATATTTACGCTAAAATGAATTGTTTGAATTATAACTGTTCATATGTATAAAAATGGATCTGGCATTAAATAACCTACAATGGTTGATATGCCATAAACCAAACCAAATCCTTGTTTAGCATATATATTATAGATATGATTGGTAAACACATTTTGTAGATGCACACAGTTAAATGATCAAACAATTCTACTTCTAACAATTCAGTTTAGCATGAGTCAAAGTTAAATGGCTCCAACTATTGCTATGTATAACTAACAATTGAATTAAATACCAGTCATTTGTTTATACACAGTTAAATAATCAAACACTTCTATTTCAAACAATTCAATTTAGCATGTCATTTGTTTGCACTCAGTTTAAATGTCAGTTCTATTGGAATGGACCCGGGAGTAATGGCAATGAAGGGGTACTCCGCATTCCTCAAAGTTGCAGCATTAGTAGAGCTTCGCCATCGGATTGTTTAATGTCATATCCAGGCCATTTTTGGCGGGGGTTCTTACCCCTTCAAAGAATATTTGACAGCCCCCATTCGACTGGGCTGTTATGTTTTTTGTGTTTTGTTGCATTGTGGTCGTAAGTGATTAAAAGTTCAAAAATGTTCTGGGTTAGAAATTAGTGTAGAGAAGAGGAAAATCTCGTATTTTGTTTTGGCGCGCAATTCAATTCAACACTGAATTTCACCCAATCAGGATGACTTACCCTATTCAGCCCGGACCTTCATTTCCGGCTAGCAAAACGGGTGAGCGGCCAAACACACTCTCTTCAGCTTGAGGCGGCGACCAGAACAGACGTGCCTCTGGTCGTCCCTGCTTAGCGAAGCTTTTTAGCTAAACAAGCCACCCAGTGGGGACATCTCACTGTGGCTTTAACACTAGCAGCAGCAACATGGACACTCAACGAGGGAACCATCTAATTTATGGATTCTTTACGAGGAATCCCAGTGAAACATAAATTAGAAACATTCAGCATGCCTTCCACAGGCACCACTTCTTGTCACCCCAAAAATTTACTATGTCGATCCGAGCGTCACTCCGCTCTCGACACGCAAAACTACACGGTGACTTTGAATACTTCCCTCACACGTCCAACGACACGCTGCCATCTCAACATCTCGCTAAGCCATTTCGTCTCAAACATCCAACAAGCCTAAACACCACGAGTCTTGCAGCACCAAGAACAAACCAAATATTCAAAGCTGGAAATAAAAACTTTCGTTGTTGTGTTGTTAAAGAATAGTTTCGTAATTCATTTGTGTGCCTAAAAACAATAGTGTTATCCTCAAAACCGCTATATTAGTATAATGTGTGTGTAAGTGCATGTGAATATGAAAGCATATTTTTGTGGATTATGTTTGACTACTGACTGAATGTGTGTGTGCGTGGGTGGAAATATATGAAATCTGATTGAAGTGATTCCATATATCTCCTCCCACGCACACACACATTCAGAAAATAAGCAGACAGAAACATGGTACTATTTACCAACCCCTCCGCTCGGGCAGGATATGACACAAGGTCAATTTTTAAGCGGAGTTTAACAGGTTTGAATTCAGAGTTTTCCTTCTCCTAGACTAGTTGCCTCAACAAGGCTGAAGAACCTAGTCCGTCCTACTATTTACCCATAGCTGGAGGGAGAATAAGGGGGTTCATACCTTTCCCAAGGGTATTTGCCCGAAAGTGAACATAATAGCGCGACTGGAGTACGAACTCGCGTACTACGATTCCGCAGTTCATCGCTTTAACCATTACACCACGAGACAGAAACATGGTAAACTTTACTTTACCCACGACCGTGAATGTTGTTTTTTGGGTGTGTGGACTCGTAATATTAATAATGAAGCGGGGTTTTGGTCGGTATTAAAACGTCGATGTAGCCAACTGTGTGTCGTCATTACTTTGGAAACGTTTTGTCGATTTTTAGCATGTTCTGTTTGCTGGCGGTGTGTTGCTGTGTATCGAGCTCTCACATGTGTGGCTGTGTGTTACTGTCTGTGGAATTTTCGTATATCCGGCCATGTGTTGCTGTGTACGGTAGTTGATACCGAAAGCGAGAATAAATAGTTCTCCTAATCACGTGACCGGTTCCAAATGAAAGATTTTATTTCTGCGCAGGAAATCGCTCAAGTGGCAAGTTCATTTGGAGTTCAACTGCGCAGATGTTGGTCAAAACTACTGCACGTGATTATTCTGTTCAATCAGATTCCAGAAATCACTTGTTATATGACCGAAAGAGATCTCTTCCAACTTATCGTACAAAAAACTAGCGTCCACGAGAGCAGTCACCGGATGTTATCGGTGCTGAGACTTCCTTCAAAATAGAAAAAGGGGCTTCTGCGCATAGGATCAGCACATAGCGAAATGTCGATGAAATTTGTCAAAAAATAAAGATAATTAAAAGTATTTTTTCTGCCAATCCGTGACCTTCGCTGTAAAAAACAAAGAAAACACAATTTGATCCGATCGGAAGACAAAAACGCTATAAAAGACAAATTTCTCGACAGCGGAGAGAGATCAAAAGAAGGAAAACGACGCCCGCAGACTAGAACTCCTGCTCTGAACGAGAAAAAGAGATTGGCGAAACTCGAAACCACGCATCACCCACATTGACTTTCCTCTTCTCCGCTTTGAAGGAAGCGACTAAGTCGTAAATCACCAAACACCCCTCTCCTCTCCGCACTCGTAACATCTGATTGACCGCGTGCCCGTAAGTCTAACAATCCCACCACTATTAAGCATAGGAGATTTTTTTACTTTCTTTAATTCTCTATTAATCACCAAACACCCCTCTCCTCCCCGCACTCGTAACATCTGATTGACCGCGCGTGCGTAAGTCTAATAATCTCACCACTATTAAGCATAGGAGATTTTTTTACTTTCTTTAATTCCATATCAACATGTTTATACAAACCTAGTTATCTGAACTTTTTACTTCTTTGTTTTCAATATGATTGTTAAAATTTTATGTACCTTCATGTTCTTTGTTTTGCAACTGTATTTTTCGTTCTTTCATAGGCTGATATAACACAATCAATTTTTAACTGATTTGTACAAAATATTTTGCTTTAGTGATTTTGATCTGCTTTTTGTGGGAGGGATTCTTACTTATTTGTGCTTTCCTTATTAACCGGGACATTGGCCCAGCGGTCAGAGTGTTCGCCAATGGCCCGGGAGACCTGGGTTCAATCCCAGGTCGAGTCATACCAAAGACTTTAAAAATGGAACTTGATACCACCTTGCTTAACACTCAGCATTATAAGGTACGGTTCAAGGGTAAAGTGGAGCAATCCAGGGAATGGAGTAGCGCCCTCCCCTACACCTTGGTGTAGTAGCTATCGAAAAGGGAGCCTTCGGGTCACCCTCGACTATGGTCGCTAACTTTACTTACTTATGGGTTGTAGAATGTAAGATTTTAACGGCTTCGAGTTGACAAAGAAAAGAAGTAGAAGGTACCCCGCAAAAACAATGACCGACGCCGATGACATAGCGATTCTGGCAAATACACCTGCCCAAGCCGAAACACTACTCTGGCTTCCATGTCAATGCACACAAAACGGAATACATGCGCTTTCATCAAACAGGCAACATTTCCACACTAAGCGGTAGCTCTCTGAAACGAGTTGACAAGTTCACCTACCTAGGAAGCAGTGTCTCATCAACCGAAAAAGACATGGACACGCGACTAACAAAGGCATGGATAGCTATCAATAGACTATCGGTCATATGGAAGTCAGACCTGGCCGATAAAATGAAACGCAGTTTCTTCCAGGCAGCGGTCGTGTCGATACTGCTATATGGATGGACTACATAGACACTAACTAAACGTATGGAGAAAAAGCTTGACGGCAACTACACAAGAATGCTGCAAGCAATTTTGAACAAGTCCTGGAGGTAACACCCAGCTGTACGAACCACACATGCAGGACACTGCTGGAGAAGCAAGGACGAGCTCATAAGTGATGTTCTCCTATGGACCCCCTCATATGGCCGAGCAAAAGCAGGACGACCAGCTCGAACCTACATATAGCAGCTCTGTGAGGATACGGGATGTAGCTCTGAGGACCTACCAGAAGCGATGAAAGATAGGGAGGAGTGGCGAGAGAGGGTCAGGGATATCCGTGCTGGCGGCACGACATGATGATTATGATATCCTCTAACTACACTAAAAAGAGCAAAGCAAGATTAATTACAGCAGCCGGTAAAAGCACTAATAACATAAGGATAAGCAGAACTATAGGGAACGAATAAATATATTTAAAAAATTTAAAATTAAATTTAAAAAAAGAAAAGAAAAAGAAAGCTATTAAATTTGCAGAAACTCCCAGAGGTCCCTAACAGGAAAAGGAGATGACGCATGCCTAAAAGAAAAAAGGCATTCCTTTTAACAAAGGAGACCAGGCATTCTTTCTCTTTCAGGCGGTGACCAGCAGATTGATAACATCGTTGCTTCTTGGTGTCTGGGCACCACGTATACGTCTTTGGACGTAGCGTCGGTTAGTCCCTTTACCCTGTAGCAGCTCTCTCTCTATCGGTCAGCACTATGCTGACGTATACAAGACCCACTTAACTAACTCTTACCGGACTTTGACAAACTTCCAAAAGAAAACTAACTCTTATGGAAGCCCGAAATACCAAATGCGGACACATACATAAATGAAAACGATTCACGTATTTTTGACACTTTAACTGGGGGATTCAACCATTTCAGTGTATTCAGGAAAAACTCCCTCATCCACGGAATGGTTCTTGAACCCAGTAAATAAAGAGAAGTATAAAAGAAACGTCTTCGTCTCTTATCTGTTGCTGTCTTTTCTTTTGAATAATTCTTTTGGGACTTTCTTGGGCAAGGCATTACACCGATTAACCAATGTGGGGGTAAAATAATATAACCAAAATATGGAGTCAGATATCTAACGGCAACACAGCCTTGCTCATTACCCCGGACCTTCACACTCAAACCCCACAGAACAATGGCAAAAACTAGGTAACAGAAATGCAAAGAAAAACAACTGTATGGATATTTCTAGCAATAAACTGACGAAGTCTCTCACGAGAAGACCTCGACATAGCTACGAAAGGGAAACCTTATGAGAAAAACTGAATACTTTCTAATAGCTGTATTAAACAATGCCATAAGGACCAATAATATTAAAGCGAAAAACGGTAATGCAGAACAGAACAGCAAATGTTGATTATGTGGTGACAAAAACGAAACGATTGGTCGCATGATAAGCGAATGTAGCAAATTAGCGCAAAGTGAATATATAACTAGATCCAACTAGGTGTGGAAGGTGATCCACTGGGAATTGTGCAAGAAATTGAAATTCCACTCCACTGAAAGTTCACCAGCAAACGCTGGTGCGAAAAACTCGCACTAGTCATGAAAAGTGGCAAACGACATATGACTGACGGAATGGAACTACCAAATCACGACAGAATTAGAACGCTCGAAGAAAAGGAAACCTTCGAATACTTGGGCATCTTGGAGGCTGACACCATCAAACAAGTGCAAATGAAAGACACAATCCGAAAAGAATATCTCAGGAGAACACGAAAACTACTCGAGACAAAATTCTCCAGCAGAAACCTCATCAAAGGAATAAATACTTGGGCTGTGCCCCTAGTCAGATACTCGGGATCCTTCCTCAAGTGGACCAGAGAGGAACTTAAACAAATGGACCAAAGAACAAGAAAACTAATGACCATGCATAAGGCATTACACCCCAGAGACGACGTTGACAGATTATATGTATCTAGAAAAGAGGGAGGAAGAGGACTTGCCAGCATCGAAGACACCGTTGACGCATCCATACAACGGCTCGAAGACTACATAGAAAAACACGAACGAGGACTAATTACAATCACCAGAAACGATACGGACAACACGATAGACGAAAGAATGACAACAGCTAGGAAACAAAAATGGGAGTGAAAACAACTATATGGCCGCTTTAAACGTCTAATAAACAACATCTCACACCAGAAAACCTGGACCTGGCTAAGAAAAGGAAACCTTAAGAGAGAAACGGAATTCCTCCTAATAGCAGCACAGGACAACGCCATAAGAACGAATCATATCAAAGCGAGAATAGATAAGATGCAACAAAACGGTAAATGTAGGCTATGCGGTGACAGAGACGAAACGATCAATCACATTATAAGCAAATGCAGCAAGTTGGCGCAGAAGGAGTACAAGGCGAGACATGACTGGGTCGGCAAGGTGATCCACTGGGAAATGTGCAGGAAATTACAATTCGACCATACAAACAAATGGTATATGCACAACCCGGCACCTGTCCTAGAAAATGACTCGCATAAACTCCTATGGGACTTAAACATACAAACGGATCACCTAATCCCGGCCAGAAGACCAGACCTCATAATAATCAACAAAAAAAAAAAAAAAAAAAAAAAAAAAAGAGAATCTGCAAAATTGTAGACGTTGCTGTCCCGGCAGACCACAGAATAAACCTGAAGAAAAGTGAAAAGAAGGATAAGGACCTCGACCTTGCTAGAGAATTGAAAAAGCTGTGGAACATGAAAGTAACGATTGTGCCAATTGTGATTGGTGCTTTTGGCACAATAACTAAAGGATTATTAAAAGGCCTGGAGGACTTGGAAGTTGACAGACGGGGAGAGACTATCCAAACGACAGCATTACTAAGAACGGCCAGAATCCTGAGACGAGTCCTGGAGACTTGAGGAGACTTGCTGTCACTCAAACTCCAGTGAAAAACCATCAGCTAACACTGATGTGAAAAACTCCCATAATAATAATAATAATAAAAAGAAATAAATAAGGTTAATTGTTGATGTTAAAAAAATGCCAGACAAAGGCAATTATTATCAATTAGTTAAGTTTGTGTTTTTTTTAAATATTGAAAGATGAAAAACTCAAGAACTATTGGTAAGATAACGAGTTGCCCTTGCCAGAAAGTAAACAACAACAACAACAACAAAAAAAAAACCCAAAAAATATATAAAAAATAAAATAAAGTAAAATTAATAAAATAAAAATACACTCGACCAGAAAAATTGATATTATTTCATTCAGTAACTTTATCAATTCTCGTTCAAACGAACTCGAAATTCTGTTTAATGTTGTTTTTTTTTTTGTAAATAGAAATGTTATTCACATGAAAACAAAAGACGTTTTTAATATCAAACACAGAATTTTGATTTGTTTTTACACATGCTGTTAAAATATGAGATCAGTCGAACGAGAATTGGTCAAGTTATTAGACTACGAAAAGATATCAATGTTTCTGAAACAGCATAAGCTTATCAAATATCAATTTTTTTTGTAACACACTGTACTCGTGTATTCAAATA
The DNA here is from genome assembly GCA_963585895.1 of Sepioteuthis lessoniana. Lineage (NCBI taxonomy): Eukaryota > Metazoa > Mollusca > Cephalopoda > Myopsida > Loliginidae > Sepioteuthis > Sepioteuthis lessoniana. The sequence continues at coordinate 14,351,865 of OY757935.1, forward strand.
AAGTGGCTCTTGTGCGTGTGAAAAAAGAAAAAAAAAAAAAAAAGGGAAAAAGAAAAGGATGACGTGTTTAGTGTATAATATACAATTTTTTCAACCATCTACATGCAAGTTGAGTCAGTCACACACACACACACACACACACATATATATATATATATATATATATATATATATATATATATATATATATATATATATATATATATATATATATATATATATATATATATATATATATATATATATATATATATATATATATATATATATATATAAAACGGGCGCCTCGGGTGGTGCAATGGTTAGCAATCTCGACTAGAAACCTACACGAATGAGTTCCAGTCTCATTGGATACCCCATTCATATAGCCTTGTGCCACATCTAAAAAAAAAAAACTTGGTAAATTACTATATATATATATAACAAAAATGATTTTCATATGAACGTATACATTTATTTCATGTTTTGGGGGGAATGCAAATGTTGATATATATATACGACTGCTTTTACAGATGTACATTTTAATCCATTTTGTGCATGTTCGCCAAAATAAAAACAGTAAAACCAAGGTAACTTGCAAGCAAAAATGATACCTGTAAATACCGATCTCTTTGTGCACACGAATGACTCAATGAATGACAGAATGAAGAAAGGGGCGTGTGCACTCTTACCAATATAGGTGGGTTCAACATGGTCAAAAAGTGCGAGGGTCACATGTCTAGAATTAAAGATAAAAAGCGCGTGAAAGGAGGGCTATTTGTGAAAAACTGACGGGTAACAACAGTAAAGTGTTAAGGTAGAGGTTACATTAAAAAAGAAAAAAAAAGGTGGGGTCACAAGTTGAGCTTTTTTTTAGGGTTTTGGAAAGAAAAGAAATATTACAGTTATTGAACTTGTCATGTTTTAATATGGAACCGCAACCGAACACAAAACGGCACATCACAGATTTCTGGTGAGAGCAATACATTTAAAATGCTCTACTTAGAAAATAAAGCATGTTCCAGACTAATTTTCAACTGGATTATAAATTCCCGATGCCCGCCTTCGGTCTGAACGTCATTATATATATATATATATATATATATATATATATATATATATATGTGTGTGTGTGTGTGTGTGTGTGTGTGTGTGTAAATTTCGTTCTAACAAAGACCAGGAGAGAGATAACTATGAAATACTAATTAATTAAATAGAAGTAACAATATCTTTATGGATTGCCGTTACAACGGGTCCACGGGTCGTCCAGTTTTGCCTCACGTGATGTAATGGCTAACAAGGTTGATTAGCAGACCATTGTTACTGAGTTCGATTCTCACTGGGTGTCCCATATTTCTGGCCTCGTGCCACAACTAAGTTAAGTTTAGAAAATAGCTATTTCAACATGCTGATTACTTCATCTAGTTAACAATCTAGATTAGTGGACCATTGTTAGAGTGCTTGATTCTCATTGGGTGCCCCATTCTTCTGGCCTTTTGTCACGGCTATGCTAAGCAGGGTAAAAAACTAAAAGTTAAAAACCGTTACCGATAGTATGTGTAAAGAAGAAGAAGAAGAAGAAGAAGGAGAGAGAGAGAGAGAGAGAGAGAGAGAGAGAGAGAGAGAGAGATCAAACATGAGAAAAAGAAAATCTGAATAATGCTATGGATAGAGGGTTAAAAAAAGGCGCGAGCAGTAGGACGCTTTGGGATGGGGTTATTTTCTTCACGGCATATCAATCCCTTATGGGTTATTTAATGCTGCAATTTTATTTATTGGTTGATGTTTGATTATAATCATGACTATGTATATCTTTATATCTTACAATCAATCTTTTTTTAATCGTATTTTTTAAATGTCTCAAATAATCATTTGTTTGCACACAGTTATATGGTTTTAAGTATTCCTATCTAATACAAATAATTTTCAAACAGATCTCCTTGACCAATAGATATGACCCTGACCCAGCTACCACTGTAGGGTCAGAGTGGACTTGGCCGTAATGAGGGGATACTTTATACTTGACAGAGCTAGAGAACTGAAGCCTGACCATCTGATGCAGTTGCGATAAAAGTGAAAAAGTGGGAGAAGGAATAAAGACGCGTAGACAATATATATATATATATATATATATATATATATATATATATATATATGTGTGTGTGTGTGTGTGTGTGTGTGTAAATTTATCCAGAGCTGATTCAATTCATTGGCATTGAATACTTTAACATTTTAATATGGACAATATTTTTGCTTCCTCCGAACCCCCCCACCCTGAGAGGTGGGGCAAAAGCAGTGGGGCAGTTAGTAATATTACCATAGCATTATTATGTTTCCTTACTTTTGTCCTCGCCTCAACTTTGTTTCACGATTGTTTATCCTTTGCTTAAGTACGGCATAAGGCCAATATAAACTTGGTTGGATTCGTTTTATTTTCTTTTAACTGTTTCTTTAAAAATGAATTTTTCAAGATATTGTCATTATCTCCATTTTCTGGTATTTGTGGTCAAAAACGAATGTAGTTAAAAACGAATGTTGAAAAAATTGCCTATTAAAATTAATTCTGTTAAAAAAAGAATCTAAGTTTTAGATTGTGTGTTAAAAGTATTTCGCCTCATTTACAATTAGGTATTTCTAAATTCACATTGAGATTGAATAATTTATAGAATGTCGACAAAAAGAAAAAAGAAAAATTAATTAAAAAAAAGAAAAACAAAGAAGCAAACAAATTAAAAAAAAACAAAAACATGCAAACAAAAATAATATGATTTTGAATGAATAAAATTAAACTTCTGAAATAACTGATCGATGATTTAAAAAAAAAAAAGAAGTGTGCCTGCCCCATGAGACGATTATTTTTTTTTTAATGGAATGTTTCAAAAGTTAATTTATATGTTGTCAAATTACTATTAGTAGCAATATTCGGCTGCATAACTTAATTATATCAAAGCATACTTAATAAGCTAAAAAAAAAAATAATTTCACGGTTAGTTATTATTCTTTGCAGTGTTTTTTTCTTTCCTAATAATTTTTTTTTATTATCATTCATAAACAAAATCCCATTTCATGTTTAAATCTACTTTTTGTCGTTATTGCTTAAAAAAAAAGGGCTCGGTAGTACTAAAACCTGGAATTGCTTTAGTTTTTTTTTTTCGTTTCGCCCGGACGCGCACATGCTCGGTTTCGTTTCGTTTTTCCAGTTAGTATAAAGCAGAGCGTGGCACATAACAGTTGACACGGAAAGTAGCAGTCCTGGGCCACAGTAGCAGTAGTGTGTAAAAATCTCTTATTTATACATATAACATATTTATATAAATATATATCTATGAATATACCTTCGTTTTTTTTAATATAACGTGTCTCTGCACTTTATGCACACACACACACACACATACACACACGCATACATACATACAAACATCTTTGTTATTTTCATACAACTGATTGTGTTTATTTAAAAAAGATAGAAAGAAAGTCGAGAAAGAAAATAAAAACATTAAACAATTTTTATAGTCTTACTAACCAGCCGGTTTCTCGTTCTCTATCTCAGACTTTTCCCGAGAAATAGGATTATTCTGTCACTCTGTGAATATTGTTTATCATCATCAACATTATTAAAATTTACCTCAGGAGTTGACTTTGCTTTGGAAAAAAATTATATATATATATATATATATATTATTCAACGTGACAATGGTGAGTATTTATTTATTCATTTATTCATTTATCTATTTGAAAATAATACTCCACGTCTCTGGTTGGATTAAAAAAAAACTTTTTGATAAAGAAGACGTTTATGATTATCTTTATAAGAGAGACTGTATGGATGTCAATAATGTCATACCCCCCCCCAAGGCACCAAAATCAATTCGATCTGTTACAGCAGTAATATTTTTCTCTACCCCCCCCCAATCATTCTCTTCCTCTCGTGATATGATTAAGTGTTTTTATTTATGCCAGGACTCACCCTCCCTTATGTCAACAACAACACCTCCAACAACATTCTTTTTAAATGCAATCAATCACCCCCCCCCACAATCTCTGTTTATTCGTTTATTTTTATTTATTCATCTTTTTCGTTTTTTTCTTGTCGGCAATTAATTTAATTATTTATGTATTTCTTTTTTATCGGTGATATTTTTTTATTGTATGTTTTTATTTTTGTGTTTGTTTAGTGGACAGATGGCATAATTTTTAAATGCCTTTTATTAGCATATTGATTTGACTATATAATTACATATTTATTTATTCGCCGATCAGTTTTCGCTTCACTTTCAAAAAGTTAACTGATCATTATTGTTGATTTACATATCTCACTTGATCAGGTGCGTTGAGAAACACTATTAACTTCACCACCGCAGCCACAGCCCTTTCATTTTGTTTTGGGTAATAAATAAATAAAACATACCGCATCGATAAACGAGGATATTGTTAGGTTTCTAACTACAAAAATACTGCCGCGCCCCGCTATTCTTTTTTTTTTTATTTTTTTTTTTTTTTTTTTAATATAGTCTTGAAGAAAATAAACTGTCACGGAAAGAAAAAATCTTCGACTTTCTTCTAGATTAACGGATTTTCAAAGAGCAACTTTCAAATTTTACGACTTGTTTCTAAAACGAATTAGCGAATTTACACATTAAAACAGAACTATTTTCAACATATCACGATTTCAAGTATCTTATTTTTTTTTTCTTGCTTTCTTTCTTATATATATTCACAATGACTAAACGAAGCTGTTTTTTTTTTTAATAATTTTGATAGAAAAAAAAAAACAACAAACCCTCAAATAAACCTGATAGGGAGTAAAAATGATTGTTTTTGTCCATAGCTGTTTATTCACGACTTAAAAAAAAGTTACTGTTTCGTTTGTATATGTTTTTGTTTTCTATACAGAATAAAAGAAGATTGTGCTGTCAAAAGTTTTTTAACAAGCTTTTTTTTTATATATAGTATCAGGTGACTTGATAGGCTGATTAAGTATTGACGGTTTTCTTGTAACATAAAAATCATTAACTTTGATCACATCTAACAAAATATTTAATTGATAATGGATATTGTTGGTCTTAAATATTGAATCACTGACCATACTTGAAATATTTTTGTGACTGGGGTGTATTAGTTGGCATTGTGTAAAATAGTGTTTGTTTTTATATATTTTTTATTCGGTAGATAAGTATTTTTAAAAGAAAAAAAAACTTAGGGTTGGTGACTGGATTATTATTTTTCTTATTAGTTTGTTTGGGATTAGAGACACAAAAGAAAATATTTTAAAAAGCCAAATAGTTTCGCATAATTAAATTAAATAAATCATTTACGCAAAATTATGCTACGAAATATACGAAAAGTTTAATTAAAATCAAATCTTGCAATGATGAAATTTAAGAAATATTTTATTTCTGAGAATATTAATAAATAAATCCCAATTAGGAAAAATAAAATTTGGTTTGAAAATTACGTATTTTATTTTTCTTAATATAGTTTTTTTTTTTTTTTTTTTTTTTTTTTTTTGTTGACTTTTTAAAATATTTCTATTATGAAGGAACCCCCCCCCAAAAAAACTTCCTTGCTTAAAACAAACAAATCTTATTTTAAAACATTTAAATAATTCCTATAATGCACTACTAAAATTTTGTAGTGATTAAAGATAAAAAAAAAATATTGTTATCAAAGATATTTGACAGAATTACAAAAATCATTAGACAAATTCTGCAACATCATTTAAAAAATATATTTTTGTGTATGGGTGTGATATGAATTGATTGTGATTATGTTGTAGTCAGTTTTCACAGTATATAGACAAAACATGTTTAAAGAAATAATGATAAATGAATATACATGTTTTAAATCTTTTTTTTTCTATATCCAAAAATCTACCCCCACCCCTCAAAGCTGTTTTCGTTCTCATTCTAAAAGCCTATTTTTTTCCAAAAGTGGATTTATTTATTTACGAATATCGAAAAATCTGCCGAATCAGTTGCTGTATTTTGTTTACTGACAGATGCTTCTATTTTTGTTGTTTAAAGAAGCCTTAGTTGATGATGGCAGAAACGACGAGTCGAAACCTCCTTCTTTATTCCTTTGTAGAAAAATAAATTGCTATGTATGATCATCTAAAAAAAAATGTTTTTCTTTGTTTAGAATTTTTTAAAAGTTATAAATTTTATAACGTTTATAGGTTCCTTTACAAAATAAGGCTAATTCCGTCCCCCCCCATAAAAAAAAAACTTCTGAAAAATCCTACACTGGAGAGTTATTTTTGTCTGCTTTTCTACAGTATGTTTTATGGTAAACGATCACGTGATCGGGGTCACTTCCCGGAATAATAGTACGTTTTAGTACTACTAACTACTGCAGACGTTGAAGTGGTTTTTGCTATAATTTTCATATATTATAAAAATTAATTTTTTTAATGCATTTTTTAAGTGATAGATTGCTCTGGATATGAGACGTACTAAAAAAAAACCTTTCTTTTTAAAAAATGTATCTTTTAAATGTATATGACAATATAAAATTAATGTTTTCTTTTCTCTCTTTGTATAAGTAATTTTTTAAATCCAAAAATTTGTGCAACATACATGTATCATAGCGTCAAACATTTGAAAAAATATAATTGACTGTTATTTTTTTTTTTAGCAGATGTTACCTATATATGAAATCAACTGTATAATGAAAACAACAGACTGTTAACAATTAAAGAAATTATCATTCAATGAATTAACATCTACTCACAAAACTTAAATCTTTACTATTTTAATAAACAAAAATTAAAATGCTTTCTTCTTGATATGTTTTTCATCTCGACTTTATAATTTTAATTTAAGTTTAAAAAAAAAAATCTAATTTGAATTCCCAAGTGAGTGTTTTTCTTTTCTTTTTTATCTTAATTTTTTTTTTTTTTTAAGAACTGTGAAGGACAAAGTTCAAGTCTATAAAATAAGTACCATTCGTTGTATATTATTTGTTTTCTGAGAAGAAAGTCTTGAGTTAAAATGAAACTTACAAAAAGGCAATTCTTAGAACCTCACAGACTTTAGTATTGATTATTCTTTCTCTTAAAACTTGCAAATGCAAAATTAATTTTTGTCATGAGATATATCTGAATTTTTGATGGCCTTTAAATGTGAAGAATGTCTTAAAAATTGTGACCCCCCCCATCGTCTAATTATACCCCAAAACTACCCCAGGAAAAGGTATAATTCCGAAAGATCACTTCTTTTTCTTACCATTCATTCTTTATTTGCTTATCAATTCTCTGAGAAGTAAAATTTTGCATTGATTATGACATAGCAATGACTATTAGATGTAAATCAAATGCTTTTGTTTTCTTATTTGTTTTTTTTTTTCATTTGTACTTAAAAAAAGATCACTAGTTTTAATCTAATGCTGTGTTATTTAACATTAACTTTCAATTAGGAATTTTTATTTATCATTTCTTATTTTTTAAAAATAAATAGTGTATGATAAGGTGCAAGTGTTTATTTAAAAAAAAAACAAACAAAACTGTTGGTTTACATTATTTATTTTCTGAAAAAGAAAATATTGGGTTGAAATGAGACTTTTAAGAAATATATATAACATCACAGACTTAAATATTAACCATTCTTTCTCTTTTTTGTTTCTTTTAAATAGAATTCAACTAAGAGATGCAAAAACATTTTTTCACACACACACACACACACACACACACACACACACACATATATATATATATATATATATATATATATATATATATATATATATATATATTGTGTGTGTGTGTTTGTTAGCCTTAAAATGTAAAGAATGTCTTAAAAATTATAGTGATACACACCCCCTACTCATACCACAAAACTATCTCAGGAAAATATGGGATTCCACAAAATCATACTGTTTCTCTTCATTACTTAAGCTTTATTCATTCTCTAAGAATTGAAATATTTCATTGATTATTAGATTGCAATAATTATCAGATTTCAATTAAATTTTCCGTGCATTTTGTTACATTGAACAAAATCTCGTATTAGTAATGTTTGAATCAATCGTTTCTTTATTTAGTTTTAAGGCATTTTACAGTTAAAATAATATTTGGATGCTAAAAAGTATTATGTCTTGGAATCCTTAATGAATAATAAAAATATATCCTACTGTCATCAATTATTTGGATTTTTTTTTTTTAGATTTTTATTTAACCAAGGGGCGTTAGCTTGTTTTGCTATTTAATTGTGGGTCCTTTGTCTGGACCCGGGAGTGAGGGAGAGAGAGAGAGGGAGAAGGGAATGTGGCACCAATTGTTACATTCCTCCATTGAATATTTTGTTCACTGTTCTTCCTCACGTTGATATTTAAATTAAAGATTAAAAAATATTTATATATTTGACAATTGGCATTTTAATTATCTTGGCTTATATTGGAAAGAAGCAGCTTTATTCTTTCTTTCTCCTCCTTTTCGATGTGTTTAAAAGCAAATACGAACAAACCTCATTGTTTAAATTAGAAAGAACATGATTCCTTATTTATCGTTTAAATTACCTTGTCTAACTTTTTTTAGTTGTTGCAACTAATTCACGAAGTGAATAGACGTTGGGTTGTTATTTTAAGAGTTCTCCATGGTAATATTGACTATTTCATTTAGGAATCTGAAGGGTTCTACCTCACGTGGTTAACAAGCTGGATTAGCAGACTATGGTCAGAGAGTTCGATTGCCATTAGGTGCTTCATATTATTGGCCTTGTGTCACATCTAAGCTAAACTTGATAAATAACTAATTAGCATTTGATTAGCAGTCTTCATTATATCGAGAAATTGGATGATTTAAAAAAAAACAAAAACTATCTTCAGCACGAATGCAGACCTCACAAAATTATCACTCAGTTGCAAGTTAGACAGGAAAGTACTTTATTTTCTAAAAGCATTTTAAGTATAATGTTGAAATAAAATGTCACTATGATGAAACATTTTTGTGAGGTCACGACTCTAACACATTTTAATTTTAACATTTAACGAGAAAAAAATTTGGTAGAGAGAAATCAAATAAGACATTTGTGAATGGCAATTATGTTGAAATGCGTTTTTTTTTTTTTTTTGTCGTTTTTGCATTTAATCAACTTTTTTGACTGTATTTGTTTTAAACTATAGGATTACCGTGTTTACTGTTCTTGGTTAACTGTTACGTTTCTATCTTTTTGTGGATCTTGATTATAAATAAGAACGAAGTCTTTTTATTCGGTAAACGTTTATTGTCCACTGACAATGATCAAGATCTACAAAAGGTTGAAACTCAACAGTTAACCAAGAACAGTAAACATGGTAATCCTATATAAACTTTACTTAATTATTTTAAACAAATTTTTATCATTCCCCTTATATAACTTTTTTTTAAAAAGGTAGGTTTATTTATATAAAATTAATTTTCTAATATCAAGTTTCTTTTGTGAATTTATCCAATATTTACTGAGAAACTGAACTGTAGTTGATAAAAAAAATATAAAGAGGGTCACAAAAAATGGTGTGAATGTTTTAGTTATTGACTAAGCTTAGCGGAGATGTGGCACAATGGCAGTAATATGGAGCACCCAGTGAGCATTGAATTCACTGACAAGGGCCTGATAATCCAGTTTGCTAACTATTACATCATGCAAGGTTGCCCCCCTCCTTTTATATAGTTACTTTCTAAGCTTAGTTGTGGCACAAGACTAGAAGTATGAGGGCGCACTATGTGAATCGAACTCGCTGACAAGAGTCAACGAAACTAGCTTGTTTACCATTACACCATGTGAAGTAGAATGTTTCAGTTTCCCTAATAAAATCGTCACTATTACCTTGGAGCGCTTTTAGAACGGGAACCCAACGGGTTCACGAGTCGTCTAATTACTTCATTAATTCAAGTAGCAACAATAAATAAATAAAACTCATTAACAATTACACCACGTGAAGGTCCCTGATGTAACTGTCTTAGTTTAGTTGTGACACAAGGCCAGAAGTATGGAGTACTCAGTGAAAGAATCGAATTCACTAACAATCGACTTCTAATCTAGCTTGCTGACCATGACATTTCGTGAAGTACCCTGGTGTTCATGTTTTAGCTATTTAATAAAGCTTAGTTATGGCCCAAGGCTAGTAGTATGGTGATCTGGTGTGAATGTTTTTAGCCACTCACAATTTATTTCGAGATTAAATATTATTTATATTTTTAGAATTCACCTTACCAGATTCTTTAAAAAATATGTTCATGGATTTTTGACGGGCTCTTTTTTCACGACTTCGGGTAGCTGGATTTTAGAATAGTTTGTTTTTATTTATTTGTTTTAAAAGAATGTCACTTAATTCGACTCTTGTAGATGTTAGGGGTCAGTTTCGTTTTGTTAATTTCAGATTGTTTTAGGAGAAATATAGTTTTGTCAGTTGATTTTCAGGAAAAAAATGATAACGATATATTATTCATTTATTTTATTTGCTGAAAAAGAAACGAGGATCTCTGTTCCCTGTCCCCTAGTTATTTACTCAGCTTAGCTTAGATATGACACAAGGCCAGAAGTATGGTGTACCCTGTGATAATCAAACACACTTACAATGATCTGTGAATCTAGTTTTCTAACCATTAGACCACGTAAGGGGCTCTTTTTGGAGTTATTTCTAAACTTAGCTTAAACGTGGCTCAAGGCCAGAAATATGGAGTGTTTAGTGAGAATCGAACTCGCTTACAATGGTCTGCTAATTTAGCTTTCTAACCATTACATTTCATGAGGTGCCCCCACTTGACACACACACACACACACACACACACACACACACACACACACACACAATAAACATAGCTAAAATTTGGCACAAGACTACAAATATAGGGCTTTCAGTGAGGATTGAATTCAGTTGCAATGGATCTTTGAGACCTGCTTGTTAACCATTACATCACGATTGGAATCCTACTTCCCTATCCTAGAATTATTGTTACATTTAGTGTAGGAAATATATATGTAAATGTAACAACTATTATGGGACGTATGTACTATTTTCTAGATTTTTAAAATTACCGGAAAATTACTGTTTACGATATTGTAAATTTTAATCTTATTAAGCACAACTTTAAAAATGTTTAAAATCTGAAAATAACGATTTTTCAGAATATGTCGGTATAATAAGGGAATACTACTCTCAGTTGGTGAATTGCAAAAACGGTGTGTGCAAAAGTTATCAGCGTTCTCGATTTCAAAATTAAACTTCGCTAGAAAGTTTTGCAAATGGTTCATATTTTTTTTTTCAAAATATCGTTGTAGACTTTGATACACGTAATATAAAAAATGTTGTCTCCGTCTGATTATTTATATCTGTCTGTCTGTCTATATATCTATATATGTATATTGTATTAAATTATCCACAGCAAACAATGAGGACACTGGGAATTTTTGCACACGTGATTTTGTGTTTCCCTAAATGCAGTGTGAGTAACCTTTCATTTTATAACCCGTTTTGAAAAATCTCCCTCCTCCCCAAAATGAGCTCTCAAGATTCACAATTGTATTTTCAGGTAAATATACCCATAATTACTGGACGACCTGTCAGACCCAATTGGGTTCTTGTTGTGACAGCTGTCCATGATGATATTGATGCTTCTATTTAAAAGTGAAGGATCATAATTAGCATTACATAGTTAACAAAGATCCATGATGATGTTGGTTCTTCTATCCTGGAAGGAGTGAAGGAATCTAATTTGCATTTCATTGATAAAAACTGTCCATGACGATATTGATGCTTGAGAATTTTGTTGATTTTTATTGATGCAGGTCCCACAATATCTTAATTTACTTAAAAATTGCAACTTTGAAATTACTTTGTTCTCTAAGATCATTTTAAGTGTATTGCTCTAATAAAGATTTCATGATAATATACCGTTTTTGTTGGGTTGTGTTTTTACTATACAATTTCATGTTGGTAGGATTTTAATTACAGCATATTAAGACGAGCAAATCCTGTGTATTGTTTAGGTTTTAATCATATATATATATATATATATATATATATATATATATATATGTGTGTGTGTGTTAAGGTCTCAAGTGGCTGAACTCTGTCCCATGACATAAAAATTGTGTCAGTCCACTCCTTTTATTTGTCTGTAACAACAGTATTTACTGTTTGCTATACTGCTGGCTGCATTGATGAAGCACTTGTTTGCCCCAGGCCTTGAAAGCAAGAAAACATATCCTGAATGGGTCATATATAAAAATTGCCTGATGATTGTTGTTTTGTAAAAGCTCCATGAAATCCAGGGGTCGCAGACTAAATTCCATGGCATTAAATATATAAATCTATATCATATATATATATATATATATATATATATATATATATATATATATATATATGTGTGTGTGTGTACTTACTCAACTCCTCCACATCAGTAGGATGCAATATCAAGTCAATTTTTTAAGTGGGGTTAAACAGGTTGGATGTCAGAGTTTTCCTTCTCCTAGACTGGTTGCCATGCCATTGAAGAGCCCAGTCTGCCCTCCTAATTACCCATAACTGGAGATAGAATAATTGGATTCATACCTTTCCCAAAAGTATTAGGGCTATTTGAAATGCAAATACCAGGATTTGAACTTGGGTTGCTATGTCCATTTCCTATAACAGTTGCCATTCTGCCACAAGCACCTCTATTCACTCACGTATGTAGTAAAACCTCATTTTCATCATGTGGTGGACTGTAACTTCATTGTGAGTTCAAACTCCAGTAATACTATTACAGTCACTTTCAGATTAATACCCTTAGGAAAGGTATAAACAACTTTATCACCCTAACTATGGGTTAAATATTACCCCTACTACTGTTCTACAAGGATAGTTTAGGCATTAAATAACCCACAAAGGTTGATATGCTTTTAAGCAAATAAATGAAAGAAAACTGTCAAAGTGGTAAAACTTATTGGGTAAAAATTAGTACACAGTAGCACGGTTTCAAGTATTCCTATCTAATAAGAATAATTCTTGAAAAGATCTATTTTATGGATAAATGCCTTGACAGATACTACCACTCATGGTCAGAATGGACCTGGGAGCGATAGCAACAAGATGATGACTTCACACACCCTGGAGCTCCAAAACTGCAACCTCATCACCAGATGCAGTTTATTATTGTAATAGCTAGTACACACATACAGATAGAATTGCTTAAATTCAAGATGGCTGCTCTTTGGTTCAATTTTATGGAATTGATTATGACTAGTTTAAATGATATTGTTTTTACTAGAAAAGTCCTTACACGTACCCTTTCTTTGACGTGTACATCATTGATGATAAAGATAAAAAATCAATTTAATCTTTAATAAGCTAAGAAAATATGTATCGTTTGTGAAGAGGGGGATTGTATTTCTGCTAATCTTGTATCATTTTTATGATGAGCCATGAAAAAAAAATGGTTGATAGTAGTTATGTGTCGGATACAAAAAAAAAAATAAATAAAAGGAGTAATTCAATTTCTGTAGGAAATTTATCATTTGAATAAAACAACTGCATTTAATAAGCAGCAATTTAAGTAGTATATCTTGGCGTTGAATAAAATTTATTAATCAGGATAAGAAACGTTAATTTCATACTGTCTGTAGAGCTTAGAAGACGCTGACTGTTTCTACTGCAAAAGCGGTAAGACTCGCCCCCTTAAAAAAAAGGGGGTGTCCTGGGTATGACATTAAAATGAATCTAATGGTGAGGTTCCAGTTCTGGAGATCTGAGGAGTATACAGTATCTCTTCATTACTATTACTCCTAGGTCCACTCTGACCTGGAGTAATGGTACCTGTTTGGATCTCATCTATGAGTCAAATAGATCCGTTTGTCAATTATTTGTGTTAGATAAGAATACTTGAGATTGTGACTGTGTGCAAACAAATAATTATAGACAGGAAAAAAGATTGCAATCAAACATTGAAAATATAGTTAGGATTGTTATCAAGTATTTAGAAACGAAACTAATTTTAGCATTAAATAACCTGTAAGGAGTTGGTATGCTGTTAAACAAATAAACCAAACCAGAACGGGTTGTGTGGTCTTGTAGGTGAAGATTGCTTCTTGTCACATCAGCCACTGTTCCATCATCAGGAATTATCTCACCCTGTTGGCAGTTTGTAAAATATACTACCAGAGGAGAATACCCCTCAACTCCACAAAAATGACAGTAAACTGTATCTGATAGTGAGGGGTGTAATGGTTTTTTTTTTTTTTTTTTTTTTTTTTTTTTTTGTTTCTTTGTTTAATGGCATATCAACCATTGTATGGTATTTAATGCCGAGGCCATACTTATAGAAGAACAGTAGTGGTACTATTTAACCCACCGCTGGGAGGATAAGGCGGTTTATACCTTTCCCAAGGGTATTTGTCCAAAAGTGAACATAATAGCACAACTGGAGTTCAAACTTGCTTACTACAATTCTGCGGTCCATTGCTTTAAACTTTGCTCCACAAGGATATCCCTGGGTGTAAAGGTTAGCAAGCTAGATGAGCAAACCTTCACAAGTGAGTTTGAGTCTCATTGGGTGCCTCATTCATTCAGCCTTCTTAAAAGCAATAAATAGATACGGAAAAATCTAAAAGAAATTTCAACAAGACCAAAATTCTCTCGAACAAACTGTTCCTCTCCAAGAAATACTTTAACAAAATCTGATCCTTTCCACAAGCTGTTCCAAAAATAAAACAAACCCTTTTTTACTACAAGGCGATTCTCTATAAATAATCTATCAGTAAAAGCAGATTCTTTCTACAAACCATTTCCCTGCTAATAAATTCCAACATAACAGACCTCTGTTTCTCTCTTTTTTTTAACTTGATTTGGCATCAAATGACTGGGGAGGTTAATATGCTGTAAAACAAAACATGCTGGGCATTCCTTGTGAAGTAAGGAAGAACTTGTAAGCAATATTTTCCAATAGACTCCTCCAAATCAGTTGTTAACTGATTAGCCGGGATTTACATGTACCAGCTCTGTGCTAATCCTGGATACAGTCTAGAAGACCTGTCAGGATTGATGGACAATAGGGACAGATGAAAAGAGAGAACTGGTGAACCCTATGCTATCAGCACAACTAGTAATGATTTTGGAACATGTGAAGGATTCTAATTAGCATTTCATAGTAAAGTGGTCCATGATGATATTGATGCTTCTATCCAGGATTGTCTTCATCTTTGTTATATTCACAATGTTTAGGCCACTATGTCCTCAGGCCTTCTTCAGATGTTTGTCGAACTCCGGAGCCTATGTGGAACTTCAAACCATGTCTTTTAGTTAATCCAGGGGGGGGGTTGCTTGTTCTGATTCCGTTAACCATAATCAGGTATAAGTGCTAAGTATTCCTGAATTGTTACTCGCCTACAGTCAGGATTGAACCTGCAGCCTCCTGGTGATTGTCTCTTTAGGAGGTTAGGGAACCAACACCTATAAACATTACACTGTGTCCTGCTCGACAATTCAGAGTGAATGATAAAAATCCTGAATGAGAAAAACTAACAAGCTTCGTCTCAGAAATTCAGACGACTAATTTAGGAAGGGGTTAAGTATCATAATTTGAATTTCATAGTTAATAGTGGTCCATGATGATATTGATGCTTCTATTTAGGAAGGAGTGAAGGATTCTAGTTAGCATTTCATAGTTAATTGTGGTCCATGATGATATTGATACTTCTATTTAGGAAGGAGTGAAGGATTCTAATTAGTATTTCATAGTTAATTGTGGTCCATGATGATATTGATGCTTCTGTTTAGGAAGGAGTGAAGGATTCTAATTAGCATTTCATGGTTAATAGTGGTCCATGATGATATTGATGCTTCTATTTAGGAAAGAGTGAAGGATTCTAATTAGTATTTTTATAGTTAATAGTGGTCCATGATGATATTGATGCTTCTATTTAGGAAGGAGTGAAGGCTTCTAATTAGTATTTCATTGTTAATTGCTTGAAATAGGACTGTTTTGACATTTTAACAGTTTGTAAATAAAAACTATACTTATACTAAACTGAATTGTTTGAAATTTGATTTGGCATTAAATGACCTGAAAAGGGTTGATATGCCGTAAACCAATCAATAGCCTTACATGCCATATTCCTAACGAGGCATTTGGAAAGAAATGGTGATGGGACTTAATGTATATCACTGACTTTATTTCCTGCTGAGGCTAGATGGGAACAACACGAGAATGTGATGAAGCACTTTTGAACAAATCCTGGAAATATTACCCTACAAAACAGCAGCTGTATGACCACTTCAAAATCAATTTTGAAGTTTTAAACATTCACACATGACAGATTTGTCTACCTGTTTTTTTATTTTTTTTCTATGCCACCCCCACATATATATGAAGTCTTGTATGTGTTTTTTTGCATACTTTTCTTGGATTTTTATGAACAGTTCTATATAAATTAAAACCAAAAGCTGAGAATGAAAGTTTGAAAATAATAGTAAAATGAGAATACTAACTTGAAAAACACTGCTGAAATATCATGGATAAAACCTGCTAAAAAATGGCTGTCAAGTTTTAATAAAAATGGCTGACAATTTTTGCCTAAGTTTTAACTAAAACAAAATCAGAGTTTGCATTCAAAACCCATTTCTAGTGTTGATAAGACACTCAGTTTTTGATCTTTAATGATGAAGACCGGATTATAATTATCTTATCTGCCATAAAAAAACATTTTCACTAGGGATGGTACATTGGCCACTGAAAGCTACTTATGCAGAGATTTTTGAATGATGTTAAGATGAAACTTCAGAGTTATCTCCCTTAAAGTTTTGATTAATGATTATTTGGATAACCATTTATAACATATTTTTGCTAAATTCAACTCTTTATAGCTTTTACATGACATTAGTTCAGACTATTCCAAGTAGCTGTTTTTCTTCAGCAATGACCTTGAAGATAAGATTACCCACTCAAAAATTTAATTCAGGTCATTGAGTTCTGAGCGTAAAATTCCAGTTGAGTTGCTTGAAAAACGAGACCATGCATAAAACCAAGTGAATGTACAAAGAATCTGCTCTTTGAATTTACCCTTTCCTAAAAGTCTGGTAAGCTTAAAATCAATGGTAATGGAACTCTGTAAAAATTCATATTGCTTAAGAGAAGTTCTGGTTTTTAAAATAAGGTAAAGAAAGTCTTTCAGTCACCAATGTTATTGAGTTCAATAACTTAGGATGTAAAAGGGGAAAAAAAAAAAAATTTATTCAATTTTTAAAACTAGACTGATGTCAGAGAAAAGTAGGCAAAGAAAACTTGTAAAATTCTACATGTGTACCCGTTTAAGTTCACAGTAAAAAAAAAAAATTAAAAAAATCTGCCTTTTTTTTTTTTTTTTTTTTTTTTTCAATATAGTATGATCACCCATCGGCCTATTGGCGTTATTGTTAGTGTTTGCCAATAGTACAAGTAACTGGGTTTAATTTTGAGTCATACCAAAGACTCAAAAAATGGTACTTGATGCCTCCTTGCTTAAACTCAGCATTATAAGGTATGGATCAAGGAAAAGTGGAGCAATCCTGGGAAAGGAGTAGGGTTCTCCCCTACACCCCAGTGTCATAGGTATTGAAAAGGAAGCTTTCAGGTTGCCATTGTGACTGTTTGGCCAACAACAATTATTAGTGTTGGAAAAGACAAGTAACCAGGCAGGTCAAATGATCTTATTTTTTTTTTTTATTTCCGTTGTGTTGGGTTTTATTTTTTTGATTCTTGTTCTGGAAATGGATGATTATTTAGATGTGAAAGTAAACCCCCCCTTTATTAAATTTTTTTTTCAAAAAATAAAAAAAAATTACACAGTTTGAGTGTCTAATTAGTTCAAATCACAAAAAAAAAGTTATGAATAAATATTTTTTGTGGTGAACTGGAATGGATGCACCTATAGAATAATAATTAAAGTTGGTGACCCTATTCGAGGGTGATCAGAAGGCTCCCTTTTCAATAACTACTACACCGAGGTATAGGGGGAGGTGCTACTCCTTTCCCTGGATTGCTCCACCTTACCCTCAATATGTACCTTATATTGCTGAGTGTTAAGCAAGGAGGTATCAAGTACCATTTTTAAAGTCTTTGGTATGACATGACCTGGGATTGAACCCAGGTCTCGCAGACCATTGGCGAACACTCTATCCACCATTAGCCTAGTGAGTATAGTATTCACCAATGGTCTGGGAGACCTGCGTTCAATCCCAGGTCACATCATACCAAAGACTTTAAAAATAGTACTTGATACTTCCTTGCTTAACACTCAGCAATATAAGGTACGTATCGAGGGTAAAGTGGAGCTATCCAGGGAAAGGAGTAGCGCCTTCCCCTATACCTTGGTGTAGTAGCTATTGAAAAGGGAGCCTTCTGGTTGCCCTTGACTACGGTTGCCAACTTTATAACTGGCTCATATAGAATAATACCAAGAGGTAAAAAATCAACTCTTCATATAGAAGGAAATGAAAATAGAAGAATTCTAAGAGATTGGATTATTTTTCTTTTATCTTCTCAACACTGGAAAACTATATCCTAAATTAATAAATTTCTATGAAATACTGAGACTAATATCCTTATCTTTGTTGCATATAATACTCAAGGAGGAAGAGGCCCTGTGGCATAGTGGCTTTTGTGCTGGACTGTGACGTCATAGCAAGTTCAAACACCAGTCACACTATTACATTCTTTTTCAGACTAAGATCCTTGAGAAAAGTATGCATTCCCTTATCTTTCCAACTGTGAGTTAAATAGTGCCACTACCGTTCTTTTACAACAGAGGTGGGAAAACTTTTTGGTGGGATGGCCACATCACTGGGTTATGAGTTATCAAAGGGCCACATCTTTTAAAATCAAAAGAATTTAGTCTCGATTCAAGTGCAAGTGTTTATTTTTTTAGAGGCTCCTGCGGGCTACACAGAACAGTGTAGAATACTGCACACAGCCCGCTGGCCGCAGTTTACCCACCTGTTTTACAAGGATGGGCTTGGCATCGAATAACTCACAAAGGTTGATATGCCATTAAACAATGAAACCAAACCAAAACCTTCCCAGTGTGATCTGAAGTTCTGACATGAAGTATTATTCCATGAATTATTCAGACTAATATCCTCATCCTTTGTTTTTATTTACCCTTCCTGTCTTGGACAGGATTTGACACAAGGTCAATTTTTAAGAAAAGTACAGTTGGTTTGAATTTAGAGTTTTTTTTTTTTCTTGACTGGCTGTCTAACTAAGACTGAAGGACCTCGTCTTCTTAAATATTTACTCTAAGGTGGAGGGGGACAGATGGCTTCATGCCTTTCCCAAGGCCATTAATACAAAGTTAAATGCCAACAGTTTCATATGAGGTTTAAACTCTTGTTGCAGATTCAATTTTTTTTTTTTTTTTTTTTTTTTTTTAATGATAAAAACTGTTTTTCATCTTTGATGTATTCAACTTTGCAGTCTTTCTCATGTTGTCTGAAGTTCTGACATGAAGTATTATCATTATTCCATCCATTATTCAACTGCTGACATAGAAGAAAATTAATTTCTAGTCTGAGAATGCTAAAAAATGTTATCTTATGAATTATGGGTAATTACTTTGTTTCCCATATAAGGTAAGAAGAGATAGTTTGTTTTGGTCACTCAAAATAAGTAGGGGGTGGGTCCTCGTGGTGTAATTGTTTAAGTGATGGACTGGGGAATCGTAGTACGTGAGTTCGTACTCCAGTCGCGCTATTATGTTCACTTTTGGGCAAATACCCTTGGGAAAGGTATGAACCCCCTTATCCTCCCAGCTATGGGTTAAATAGTACCACTACTGTTCTTCTAGGAGAACGGCTTTGGCATTAAATAACCTACAAAGAGTTGATATGCCATTAAACAAAGAAACCAACCAAACCTTGATATGTCACAATCACTTTCAGACTAATACCCTTGGGAAAGGTATAAACCACCTTATCCTCCCAGCTATGGGTTAAATAGTACCACTACTGTTCTTCTAGGAGAACGGCTTTGGCATTAAATAACCTACAAAGAGTTGATATGCCATTAAACATAGAAACCAACCAATCAAAATCTTTTCTTTATATTTGTACACTTTTTTTAGCCAATCAAAAATCTTTTTCATGTGGTGTAATTTGTTAACACTATGAAGAATAAAACTGGGAAACGGTTCAAGTAAAGGTTTGAGTTTACCTCTTCAACCGTCTACCTTTGGGTAAAATCGCAGGACATGTTATAATCTCTAGACTTGCTGGTGTTTAACTCATTTAGAAGGAAAACTCTGAATTCCAAATTGCCGCGAAGATAGTGTGGAAACCACTCCACTATATCTTTCAAGAATGGTTATTGTAGGGGTGAAATTTACAAAATAATAAAATCCATTCAGACATTTCTTCCTTTTTCCTTTCTTTTCTATTTTCTATCTTTACTCTCCTTCCTTCTTTTTTTTTCATTTTCCTTTCTGCTTCTTCCTTCTTTTCTTTCTTTCTTCTCTTTATTCCTTCCTTCTTTGCTTTTTTTCTTCTTTCCACTTTTCGTTTTTTTTCTTTTTTTCTTGTTCTTCCTTTCTTTTCTTTCCTTTTCTTCTTTCTTTCCTATCCTTTTCTTTCTTTTCTTTCCTCTTTTCTTCTTGTTCTTTCTTTTCTTCTTGCTTTCTTTCCTTCCTTTCTTTTTTCTTTTCACTTTCTTTCCTTCCATTCTGCTTTTCTTCTTGCTTTCTTTCTTTCCTTTCTTCTCGCTTTCTTTCTTTGCTTTCTTTCTTTGCTTTCTTCCTTTGCTTTCTTCCTTCTCGCTTTCTTTCTTTGCTTTCTTCCTTCTCGCTTTCTTTCTTTGCTTTCTTCCTTCTCGCTTTCTTTCTTTGCTTTCTTCCTTCTCGCTTTCTTTCTTTGCTTTCTTCCTTCTCGCTTTCTTTCTTTGCTTTCTTTCTTCTCGCTTTCTTCCTTCTCGCTTTCTTTTCTCAGCCCTGTAGACAAGGCTTAGAATACATTGACACTATCCTTCTACAGAAAAGTAGGACCCCTCTAAAACAAATTAGGGTGTTCTGGGTGTGACACTAACTTGAGCCCCAGATGGTGGGGCTCAAGTTTTGAAGCTCTGCTTCATTGCCATTATTCCAAGGTTCATACTTACCAGAAGGGGTTGTATTTATTCCCTACACCTGTCTATAGTTCAAATAGGTCTTTTTAAGAATTACTTGTATTTCATTAAAAAAAAACCTTTTAGGAATCACTTACACAAATGTACATATGAACATGATTCCCATACTTCCTAGCATAAAATAGCCCAGGACATATTAGTATGCCATTAAAATCAGTCTCAATCTTCTTTCTTCCTTTCTTTTAACTACTTTCTTCCTTTTCGCCCTTATTCTTTTCTTTCTCTTTGTTTTCTTCCAGAAAATAATTTTCACTCTAAACAGCCATTTCTTCCTGTAGAAATTTTACTTAGACATTTTTTTATATGTGGGACATTCAACAGAAAAATTGTTTTGCTATGGATAAAATTTGAAAGAAATTCTTTAGTATTCATTTTTTTTTTTTTTCAACTTCATGACATAGATATTTTAAAAATCTTTCGCTATTGTAATAAAGAATGTTGTTTATATTTTCAGAAATGATAAACTTTCTTATCAGTTAGTGTTTAGCTGACTTATCTATGTACAGGCGGCAACCGACTATGGCATAGAATCTTAATAGATAATTAGATTCTGTCACTGTCAAACTTGAACTTTGCATTGGACCTGACCTTGAGCAGGATGCCTTGTTGGTTGGAATTAGTATCCACCAGTTGTATCATTTGCAGGAGGGTGTTTCCCAACAAAAAAGGGGGTGTCCGAGGCATGACACAAAACTACATCCAGTTGTAAAACACCATTTCTGGAGCTTGAAGGAGTGTGGAGAATCCCTTTGTTATTACTTTCTGGTCCATTTTGACCTGGATTAGTAGTACGTTAGGATATCATCTAGGGGTCAAATAGATTTGTTGGTAAATTATTAGCTTTTGATAGGAATATCTGAAACCATATAGCTGCCTAGAAATTATTGGTGTTAGATAAAAAAATATGAAACCATATAACTGTGTAAACAAATTAGTATTATTAGTATTACTATTTACTCATCAGTTTGCTGATGGTCTTTCACTGGAGTTTGAGTGACAGCAAGTTTCCTCAAGTCTCCAGGATTCTTCCCAGTATTCTGGCCGTTCTCAATAATGTTGTAGTTTGGATGGTCTCCACTCGTCCGCCAACCTCCAAATCCTCCAGTCCCTTTAGTAACCCTTTAGTTACTGTTCCAAACACACCAATTACAATTGGTATAATTGTTGCCTTCAATGTTCCATAGTTTTTTCAATTCCCTAGCGAGGTCGAGGTACTTGTCCTTCTTTTCACATTCTTTCAGTTTTATTCTGTGGTCAGCTGGGACAGCAAAGTTGACAATTTTGCATATTCTCTTATTTTGTTATTATTATTGTAACTATTATCATTATTATTCAATGCGAGTGGTTGCTTAAAACCTTATTTTTTTTGAAATTATTAGGTCTGGTTTAATGGCATATCAACCTTTGTGGGTTATTTTATGGCCAAACAAATCTTGCAGAAGAACATTTGTGGTACTATTTAATGCATAGCTGGGACAATAAGGGGGTTATGATAACTTTCCCAAGGGCATTAGTCTTAATGTGAGTGTGATTGGAGTTTGAACTTGCTTACTTCAAGGCTGCTGTTCAGCACATTAGCCATTACATTACTGAAACTTCCCCTGAAAACTATTGATATTTTAAGTCATATATAACGTCTATTCTCATAGAAAACAGACCTGGTGATTGAGGTTCAAATCTTGGATGAGGTAGGTTTGTAATTTCACTTTGCTAAGACTTAGGATAAATATGCATCCATCTCACCTGTAGGTAAGTAGTAGAGCTGACTGGGCTCGTTAGCCTTGATATGGCAACTGATCTAGAAGATAAAAAAAACAGTTCAACTTCACTTAAATATTGACCTTATGTCAGTCTCTGCTTGTGATAAACAGTTAAGTAAATAGATACTTGAAACCATATAACTGTGTGCAAATTATTTGTATTAGGAATACTTAAAACCTTATAACTGTAAATTATTGATATTACATAAAAATACTTGAAAGAATTTGTGTACAAATTATTTGTATTAAGAAAATTTGAAACGGGTGTGTCCTCATGGTGTAATGGTTAAAGCAATGGACTGCGGAATTGTAGTAAGCAAGTTTGTACTCCAGTCGCGCTATTATGTTCACTTTCATTCAAATACCCTTGGGAAAGGTATGAACCCCCTTATCCTCCCAGCTATAGGTTAAATAGTACCACTACTGTTCTTCTAGGAGAATAGCTTTGGCATTAAATAACCTACAAAGGTTGATATGCCATTAAACAAAGAAACCAAACCAAACCAAACCAAACCAAAATTTGAAACCATATAATTGTGTAAATTGTTTGTATTAGATAAAAATACTTGAAACCATATAACTGTTTGCAAACAAATGACTATTATCAAATAGAAATAATTACTTGAAGTCATATAATTATTAGCGTTAGATTGGAGTAAATGATATATGTAACTGTGTGTGAAAATGTCAAGAAACAACACCAGAAATGTAAATGAAAACAAATGAGCACAATTCTCTAACCTCTTTGTATAAAATAACTCTTGACATGCCATTAAAATCATTGAAACGAATGGTTTACAAATGATTATAATTACAAAATAGGAAGAGTTACTTAAAACCATAGAATTGCTTGCACCCCCCCAAATGACTTCAGCTTTGAATAACCCAACCAGAGTTGATGTACCCTTAACTTACCATAAAGTGCATCATACAAATCTTAAGACTGAAAGAATCTCTACAAAATTGGGGGCAGGGTCGACTTTTACAGCCGGGCTAAAAATCCCAACCTTTATTACTGAGGGGGTCAACCAGTGGAACAGTACACTTAACTACTGATAGACACCACTTCATGTGACTCTAGCGGAAATTTCTGATTTAAACTTGTGTTTGATTAACAAGTGTTAAGCCGCATTATAGGTATTCCTTGTTATTTTTTCCTGTTGTCAGAATTGAACCAGAAACCTCCAAATAGTTCCACTTAGAAGTGTATAAACTGAACACCTTTGTCTGTAAGGCCACGGGTCCTGCTGGAGAATTCAAACATAGCTTATGACTTGTACTCGGTCATGGTTAACGGAATTAGAACATTCTACCTTTGTGAATAAAGTTCTGTGAAGGTATCTGAGTTTGATAAGAAACACCTGAAGAAGGCCAAAGAGCATATTGGCCAAAATGTTATGTATATAACAATGAAGAGGAAGACAATAGTCTGAATACTCTAAATAATATAAATTATCAAGCTTCATTTTTAAAAATTCTGACAAATACACAGCCCTGTCAGCTGGGGCTTGTAGAATACACTGACTGTATTTCTTCAGAGGGTAAGACTCCCACAGCAAGTGTTCTGCATATAACATTAAACCTTCTGATGGTGAGGCTCCAGTCTTGGAGCTTTGGGAATGCGGAGTACTCCTTCATTGCCAATGCTTCCTGGTCCACTCTGACCTGGAGTAGTAGCACCTGATATGGTCTTATCTATGAGTCCAATAGAACTATTTAACATTTAAACTGAGTGCAAACAAATGACTTATACTAAACTGAATTGTTTGGAAAAGAACTGTTTGATCATTTTACTGTGTTAATCATTTAATCATCGCTTATTTACATAAGTGATGATTTAAATGAATTGTTAGTGATACATAGCAATACTTGGAACCAATTAACTTTAACTTTAACTTAGGCTAAATTCAATTGTTTGAAATAGAACTGTTTGATCATTGAATTATGTATACAAATGACTCATATTAGTGATAAATTGCAGTATTTGGAGCTGTTTAACTTTGTTGACATATCACAAATCATATATATCTAATATATATATGAATAAATCAGATTTGGCATTAAATAACCTATAGTGGTTGATATGCCATAAAACCAAACCAAGTATTGCAATCTAATATTAATTAATTTAATATTCATCATTTGTTTGCACACAGTTAAATAGTTTAAAGTATAGTAAATGATTAGTTTTATTTGACCCATAGATTAGACCCTAACAGGTACTACCACTTTGAGTCAGTGGACCTGGGAGTAATGGGAACAAAGGAATATTCCACATTCTCCAAAGCTCCAAGATTGGAGCCTCACTATCCGATAGTTTAGTGTTAAACTAATGACAGTTGTTGTGGGTGGGTCTTACCTCTCGGCAGGGGTGCAGCCATTATATTCTACAGCTCGAGCTGACAGGGTGGTAAAATTTTTGGTAGTTTTTCTTGTATTTGCCCCTTATTGAAGACTTCTACCATTTACAGATGATGATTTATTAGATTGCATAATGGGACCCAAAATAACTTAAGTGTTAATAATATAGGTATTAGTTTCTATTTAAGATTGATGATAGGGTTCAATTTAACAGGCAGTTTTATCTCATTTTGTTAAATGTCCAAAGAGTTTGATTGAGGCTTGGCATGATATTAAGAAATTATGTGAAAATAGGGAACATATCTATTTACGAGCTATTTCCCTTTTTCTCTGCTTCACATTCTCTCCCTCTTTTCTGTCTGTCTCTCTTTTTTTCTCTCTGTGCAGTTTTCTCTCCGTCTTCTTCTTTTTTTTTTTTTTTTTTTTTTTTCCATTCTGTTTTATTCTCTCTCTCTCTCTCTCTCTCTCTCTTTTTCTCCCAAGTGTTTCTCTCTGTCTCTCTTTCACCTGTGTTTTTCTCTGTCTCTTTTTCTTATGAGTTTTTTCTCTCTCTAGTGTATTTCCTGCTCTCTTTCTTCCCCTTCTGTGTGTTTCTCCCTCCCTCCCCTCTCTCTCTTTCCCCCCTTTGTGTTTTTCTTTCTCTCTTCCCCCCTCTCTCTTCCCCCTATGTTTTTTCTCTTTCTATCTATTTCTCTCTCTTTCCCCTTTCACCCTTTCTCTACACCCTTGTGTTTTTTCTCTCTCTCTTCCCCTCTCTGAGTGTGTGCGTGTACATCTCTCTTTCCCCTGTGTGTGTGTGTGTGTCTCTCTCTCTCTCTCCGTCTGTGTGTCTCTCCATCTCTGTCTCTTTGAGTGTGTGTGTGTGTTTCACTCTGTCCCACTCTTTCCGTGTGTGTGTGTCTTCCTTTCTCTCTCTTTCTCCTTCTCATGGATGTGAGATGACATAAATTAGAAACATTGAAAAAAGAATTGTGAGACCAATTCCAGCTTGTACCAATGACTTTATGAAAGGCATAAACCCATTTCTCCCTGCACACCATGAGTTAATGCTAGAAGATAACATATTTACCTACTCAGATAGAAGCGGTAAAAAAAACTCTAAGGCTCATAGTTGAACCCACGTACAGATTTTTTTTTTTTTTCTCTCTCACCCATTAATTACCATTTTAGTTTAAATTTGATGGCGCTAATCATCTCTGGATAAATTCATCTTTGTCTAAATCATTTGTTGTCTTTAAAAACACTCACTATGACATTTCCAAAATTTGTGACTCATTTAAAGATGTTCTTTTCTATATTGTTTGACAGCCACTTTCGGCTGTGCAAGGCAACTCTAGTGGTATATAATTAGGATATTGCTTAAAAATGCCGAAGTTACCAACTTTACGCCTCTGCCCCACAGCCCACAGCTACACCCACTTTTTTTTTTTTTTTTTTTTTTTTTTTTTTCAAGTTCATTCCCAACTTAATTTGAAGTACTTGTAAGTTAAATTGCTACTCGTGCAGTTTGCAAATTGAGGCCACCCAGCTTCTCCCCTGTTCCTCTCACCGTAAAGACTTATGTATGATTTAGATTAATGGGCACATTTCAACAGTGTTTTTTTTTTACTGCTCAGTGTCATCCCCAGCTAAAGAACCCCTCTCTTCCCAACTGTGGAAGGAGTATATGAGGCTATAATTACAGTACAGTTGTGCCTCTTTTATCTATGGTTTCCGTTAGTTACAGGTGACTCCCAGAAATGTACATTTTACATAATAAGGGTCCCAAAATATATGAGGCTATTAATACTGTCAACTTGGATATGTCAAAGAGAAGTTGTAAAGTGGGTTCCTGTAAGTCTAAAGGTGAAAGTTCTCAATGAGGAAATAAATAAGGGCCCTTAGGATCTACAATAAGAAAGAATAGATTATCCATCACATAAATTTTGTAGTTTGTTATACAGTGGCACCCATAAATATATTACCAGTTATTATTTAAGTGGGTTAGTAGATGTTTCATGACATATCAACCCATGTAGATTTTTTTTTAATGCCAAATTATGTTATATATGGTTTGGAGATAGTTTTATTTTTAAATGAATTTTTAGAGCTCATTTGTTTACTCCCAGTTATATGGCTTCAACTATTGTTAATACTAATAGTTCTGGTTATTATTAATCATTTGTTTGCACATAGTTAAATAGTTTCATGTCTTCCTAACACTAATAGTTCTGTTTATTATTAATCCTTTTTTTGTACAGAGTTAAATGATAAAAGTATTAATCATTTGTTTGCACACAGTTAATTGGCTACAAGTATTGCTATTTAACATTTAGTTATTCTATTTATCAATTACAGGTATAATTTGGGTTATGTTGTTTCAAGTTAGATTGTTTTCAATTATACGTCGTTTGTCAAAAAAAATATACGGAAAAATAAAAATCAAGTACAAGTCATTTTACTTGACTTTACATCTGTCCACTACAAATATTGAAGTTTTAGTAATTTACAAAGCTCTTTGCTTTAATGAGGCACCCAATGAGACTCGAACTCACTCATGTAGGTTTGCTAGTCCAGCTTGCTAACCGTTACACCACCAGAGGTGCCCTTGGAACCTCCGACACAAATATTGAAGTTTTAATATCACTAGAAAAGCATTAAAAGCTTGTAAAATCGTGTTACTGTACAATATATGTAAATAAACAAATTGAATGCAGATATTGGTAAATTTAACATAAATTGGTTTATTTTCTAATATTGCAAAATGATTTTAATAACTGTATTTGTTATTTAACCTTACAAAATCATTTTAGTTTATAATTTCTGAGAGCAAACCACATTCACAAATAAAGAGTCCGTGATGTACTGTAAAGATCGCCAAATTGTAAACATCTGGCTTGACAAGTATGTACATACATGTATTCATAAATTTAGATTACTTTTTTTTTTTTTTTTTTTTTTTTTTTTTTTTTTTTTTTTTTTTTTTACTAAATTAAAAACTAAAATTTATTAGTTTGTAAGCTTAAAATAGATTCTTATTGACCATATATTATCAAAAATGCATTCATAGATAAAATACAGAACTGGGATGGTTATTTGTGGTTCAGCCTAGAGACAAGTAAATTTGACTGGAACAAATTGTTAATGTAAGGGGGGTGTGTGTGTGTGTGTGTGTGTGTGTGTGTGTGTGTGTGTGTGTGTGTGTGTATATGAAGATTTTGTTTAGGTTTCATGGCATATCAACCATTGTTAGTTATTTAATGCCAATTTTTGTTTATACATATATTTTAAATATATCTACGATTTGTAAACACATTTTGTAGATGACAATCTTAAATAAGTCCAAGCTCTTTATTGCACACAGATGGTTTCAAGCATTGCTATATAACAGTCACAGTTTAATGTCTGTCATTTGTTTGCACAGAGTTCATTCTATTGGACCTATAGAATGGATCCTATCTGAGAGGAATGGCAATGAAGGGGTACTCCACATTTCTCAAATCTCCAAGGCTGGAGCCTCACCATCGGATGGTTTAATGTCATTTCCAGGACATGATATATAAGAACTCTCTAAATGAAATTTCTATTGTTTGATGTAATAGGATGATCTCATTCTCCATAAATGCTGGGTGAAATGACCAGAAGAAAAGAAAAAGATGAGGGACAACAGTTCAGCCATTTACCAAAATGGCTGATTCTAATGTTTGACTTGTTTTTTATCACATGACCAACAAATAGGAAATTGAAGAACACTACAATACAGTAAAAAGACACATCTTCAAAATCCTTTTAAACAGGTTATGATTTCCCTGATTTCCTCTCTCTCTCTCTCTCTGTCTGCCTCTATTAATCATTGCTTCTGGTTGGTACTATAAACTATATCCAATGTCCACATAGAGCTGATTTAAATAAGTTCTTACTGGTTAGCCCACTCTAGCTCATCCATGTGTCGGAGGTCTATAGAAGAATGTTAGTTATGAGTTTGTCCTTGTTTCTCCAGCAGTGTCCTACCAATTTTGTTTAAAATGATTTTGATTAAACATTATCTCAACTTGATTTATTCAACTTATGAATGGGATCCGAACAGGTACTACACTCCATGTTAGTGTGGCCCTAGAAGGAATAACAATATCATCCTGATGGAAAGTCTTTTTGGGTGGTTAGAAAAATTGAAGCAGATTGTTATATTTTAAGTTCAACTGTACACAAAAGAAAAAAAAAATTGTATGCCATATCAATTGTTATTATTTATTGTCATATCTATATTTGTGTCTATTGTCATTATTAATTATATGAATAGAGTGTTCACCAATGGTCCAGGAGACCAGGGTTCAATCCCAGGTGTTGTCATACCAAAGACTCAAAAAATGGTAATTGATGCCACCTTGCTTAACATTCAGCATTATAAGGTATGGATTAAGAGTAAAGTGGAGTAATCCCGGGAATGGAGTAGCACCCTCCCCTACACCTTGGTGTAATAGCTAATGAAAAGGTGCCTTTGTTCACCCTTGACTACAGTCACTAACTTTACTTATATACACAAATATATATATATATATATATATATATATATATATATTTACCAACCCCTCCGCTTGGGCAGGATATGACACAAGGTCAATTTTTAAGCGAAGTTTAACAGGTATGAATTCAGAGTTTTCCTTCTCCTAGACTAGTTGCCTCACCAAGGCCGAAGAACCTAGTCTGCCCTCCTATTTACACATAGCTGGAGGGAGAATAATTGGATTCATACCTTTCCCAAGGGTATTAGTGCTATGTGAAATGCAGTCTCGTCCAGGATTTGAACTCGTGTCGCCGTATCCATTTCCTAGGACGATAACCATTACACCACGGGCGCCTCCGTGTGTATGTGTATATATATATATATATATATATATATATATATATATATATATATATATATTAATTATTAATTCATGTCAGGTGGGTGATTTAAAGTTTATCACCTGGTCACAAGGGGCCTTTACTCCAGGCATCTCCAGCTTCCTTGTCTAGAAGAGGCAGGGCTAAATTTATTACTCAGCACTTGGAGCCCCCTGAGGAGTAACACTGAGGAGAAAAAGCATTTTTTGTAATGGCTATGCATGCCTCCCGCCATGCTATAAAATAACTTCATGTTGATTCTGATTTGGTAGGAAGTTTGAAAAATCCCTTCTCTTTTGTCTCCTTATTTCTAGTTGCTTTGAATTATGAAGATGAAAAATAATATTTGTAAAAATGATTGTTTGTTTGGTTTCTTTGTTAAATGGCATATCAACCTTTATTGGTTATTTAATGCCAAAGAACAGTAGTTGTACTATTTAACCCATAGATGGAAATAAGGGAGTTAATACCTTTGCCAGGCCCAGTTGGCTGGGGCTGCCGAATACACTGACTGCAGAGGAGTAATACTCCCCTAACGAGTATCCTGGATATGACACTAAACAATCTGATGGTGAGGCACCACTAATGCTGGAGCTGTGGGGAATGTACCCTTTTATTGCCATTGCACCTAGGTCCACTCAGGCCCGGAGGGGTAACACCTGATAGAGTTCTACCTCTGGGTCAAATAGAACTAAACTGTGTCCTTATGCTAAACTAAATTGCTTGAAAAAGAACTGTTTTGACATTTAACTGTGTGTAAACAAAAACTATACTAAACTGAATTGTTTAAATTAGAACTGTTTGATTAAATTAAATACCTTGAAATAGAAATGTTTTTGAGAATTAAACTGAATTGTTTGAAATAGAACTGTTTATTTATATAAAAGTGGATTTGGCCTTAAATAACCTACAGGATTGATATGTCATAAAACCCAAACAAACCAAATCTAATGAGATGGTGCATGAGTTTAACTCTCACTGGGTGCTTATTCTTTATTGTTTCTGAAATACAAGAGAGCCATGTGACCTGTGCTTAGAATTTAGAGAAGACCTACCTCAGAAACTTTGTTCATGTTTCTTGTACAGAAGACTCATGGGAACATAGAATACACTGTCTATATTCCTTGCAGAGGAGTAAGACCCCCCACCACCACTTTCGGACAGAAGTGTCTGAGGTATAACACTAAACTTCATCAGACAATGAGGCTCCATTTGTGGAGATTTGGGAAGTATGGAGTACCCTGTCATTGTCATTACTTCCAGGTGCACTTTGATTAGGAGTGGTAGTAGTTGTTAGGGTCCCATTTATGGGTCAATTAAATATGTTTTCATATGGAAGTCAAACCCATTCGATAAAATAAAATGCGATTTCTTCCAAGCAGTGGTTGTGTCGGTTCTACCATATGGATACATCATGTGGATGCTGATGAAACGTATAGAGACAAAGTGAGACTGGAACTGCTCAAGAATGCTACGAGCTATATTGAACAAATCCTAGAAGCAATATCCCACGAAACGACAGTTGTCTGGACACATACCTCCTATCTCTAAAACCATCCAAATAAGACGAATAAGGCATGCAGGACACTGCTGGAGAAGCGAGTATGAACTCATAAGTGATGTTCTCCTATGTACCCCTTCACATAATGGGGGCCATTGTTGGACAACCAAGATCAAATGTAGTCTAGAAGACCTGCCCGGAGCGATGGATGATGGGGACAAATAGCAAGAGAGTCGGGGAAATCCATGCTAGATGTATGACTCGATGTTGAAATATGTTGGAAAATTATCATAACCCCAGCTGAGTTGATAGACTGTTAAAATCAATCAAGGGGACACTTTTTCCCCTGTCTGAATTGGTCAAAAATAAAATGTTGTATAATTTTCTTGAAGTTTCGAAATATAAAACTTACAGTGTATTTAGAATAGAAATAAATGTTATCTCACAAAGTTATAAATAGTTAGCTTTCAAATTGTAGTCTCACCGGGTAAAATAAACTTAGAAAGAAACAGACTCGAATATATTTTAGTTGAAATTTATTTGTCTCTATTTTGTATATAAATACACTATTGAGATTTTTTTTATACATTATTGAATATGTAAATATTTTTATTTGACTTGCTTCTATTTCTCTTTCATGTATTCTATTGTTGTAGTTGACTAAAGCATTATCAAACAGCATCTAAAATATAAAATGTTTACTATTCAAAAGGCACTACAAACATTACTTTAGAATTTTTTTTGCTAAAATAACATTTAGTTTCTCTCCAAAGAAATGACTCTTCATGACAATGGTGATCTCAGCCTATTCAATTTTTACAAAGAAATTTTTCTTGGAGAAATTCATTTTGTAAACAAACCATTAAAACAGCTCAAAGTTGCTGACCCAATGTTCATCATTGTATACTTGTAAGTACACTTCCTTATATACGCTATAGTATAATGTATATACCCAACAGATACTTCAGGTTTCCAGTCTGTGGGCCATATGCAGCTCGTCATCCAACTTTGAAAATTTGATGTTGGCTTTAACTGTTGACTTTGAAGAAATACAATTACAGCTGCAGATGGAACTCCTTAATCTTTGGTGTTTAGAAGATATAAAGTCAAAGTTTCTTGCTTGCTGCGTCTTTGATTTCTATAAGAACCATATGCTTTCATCTGGATGATTCTCCAACTTTAGGATCACTAACATTCAGCAAGTAGCGAGCATGTTTTGGCACCAAATGTGACTAGTTGTTCTCGAAAATGAAAGTATACTCTATTCACAACTGTCAACTCATCACTTATCTGATGTAAGACAGACTGTTTCGTTGTATCACAACTCTTCAGTGTGGCTAGACACGTAGGATGCTTGAAGCTGGGATTGAAACCTGCCCAACTTTACATTAGACATTGTTTCATACTGCTCATCCAACAAGCGATGTACTCCTGTCAAACTCTCCATTTAATCCTGATATTACATCTTTTTGTGATTGCTGACAGCAACAGAAATCATTAATAAATTATGATTGTTACTTAATGAACTGAGCTGTTTTTTTTTTTGTTTTTTGTCCTTGGTGATCCCAGCCCCAGATTGGGATACCGATACACCTAAATCATATATTCTGATTGAACAGATTACGAAATATTTAATAAGCTGTTTGAAATGAGAGATGGTACTATTTACCAACCCCTCCGCTCGGGCAGGATATGACACAAGGTCAATTTTTAAGCGGAGTTTAACAGGTTTGAATTCAGAGTTTTTCCTTCTCCTAGACTAGTTGCCTCACCAAGGCTGAAGAACCTAGTCCATCCTACTGGAGGGAGAGTAAGGGGGTTCATACCTTTCCCAAGGGTATTTGGCCGAAAGTGAACGTAATAGTGCGACTGGAGTACGAACTCGCGTACTACGATTCCGCAGTTCATCGCTTTAACCATTACACCGCGAGGACACCCCCCGAAATGAGAGATGGTACAAGCTACTGACGATACTCAGTCAAACTGTTAGAAATTGCATTGAATAAAAGCTTTTCTTGAAGTGGATGTGACTATATTCCTCTTTGTCTCTTCCCGTCACTCTCTGGACTGATCGGCATAAATAAATAATGTTCTTTCTTTACCCTGTTAAATTTAATTTGATCTCCCATGAAAGGCAGATAAAGAAAGTTTTCAATATCAATCTCATACTTGTTGTGTATGATTGGTACCACAAAGATGGGAATTGGCTTTGTGAGAACCATTTTTGCTACTAGATGGATGTGAAGATTTCTCTGCATTGGCCGTCTGCTGCATCTTAGCTTGGAATCATCCCCCTCTACTGTTGCAGCTGATGTTCTTCTCCCTATGATCCAAAGCCCCACCCCCATTTTCTCAGTGCTACCCAGAATTGGTGCCCTCTCATACTGTCTTACTGCTTCTTCTCCCTACCATCCAAAGACCCCACTGCTATTTTCTCACTGTCACCTAGAATTGGTGCCCTCTCCTGCTGTCTTGTTTCTCCCTACCATCCAATGACCCCCCCCTGCCTGTTTTTTCATTGCCACCTCTTGTCTTGCTGCTGCCTGGCATTAGTGCCACCCCTCATCGACTCATTACTGTCCAGAGTCAGTGCCCCCCACCCCCAGCTGGCATTAGTACCCCACACTTTTTTAGTATATGTACCGCCGATTTTCTTTTTTTTTTTTTTTTTTTTAATTCAACATCAATGTCTACTAAAATAATGAAAGATAACCTTGTGTTTTAGGAAGGAAAGGAAATTTTTAAAGTGTTGTATGACATGCAATGTTATTTTTTCTTTGATTCTCTTAAGCTTTTCATTCTGTTATAGTAAATCTTTCTTCACATGGAATATACAGATTATGTCTTATTGGCTCTTGTTTTACCTTTGATATTTTCAGAATAATGTAGGGAAAATAATCCTTTCTAGGTGCAGTTTGAAATTTATATTTTTAGCTTAAAATATCCATTTTTTTTTTTTTTTTTTTTTTTTTTTTTTTCTTCAAAATTCATTCCTAGTGAAGATCAATAAGAGATGATGAAAAAACATTGAAATTGAAGCTTTAAAGTTTTGCATTTAAAAAATTTTTTTTTATGGGAGATGCAGTTGATCAACTTGTATAATAAAATGATGATATATAGAGGTCTAGACTAATGTCTAGACAAGTCAATACTAATTTAAAAAAAAAATTATGAAGGCAGTTTTAATAATCTTTTTAATGTAATGTTTTTGTTGAAACACGGGATTATGCAATTGAAGCCCATTCTTTACCCACTAGATCTAGTTTTATGAGACTTTTTTTTTTGTGTTTACTCTAAGGAAAATTCACCTTCAATGTATAATTTAAGGATGTGAAGGGCTTTAAAAGAGAGACAACACAGCTTCTGACCATATCAACAGGTGCAGAAGCATTTAGATCAGTGGAAAATATGGAGTGTGTTAGAAGCCAAGGAGACAATTTTTAAGAAAATTCATGTTTCATATATTCACTTGTCTTGGTAAATACAGCTTTAGTCTCTATACACTTTGAACATACCATGCATCTCATAATAAATGTTATATTTAGTATAAGAAATGTATAAAAGAATGTTCCAACTATTATGGGACAAAATAGCTTCATTGATTGACCATTTCTTTTTTTGTGAATATAGCTTAAGTCTCTATACTTTTTGATGAACACACCGTGCATAATACTACCCCGCCCTGTCAGCTAGGGCTGTAGAATATGCCAATTGCACCTCTATAGGTAAGACTTTCCTTCCATGAGTATACCAGTATGACTCTAAACTGCATTTGATGGTGAGGCTTGCTCCTTGGTTCACTCTGACCTGGAGTGGTAGTACCTGTTAGGGTCCCATCTATGGGTCAAATAGAACTGTTCAATCATTTGCTAAGGATTATAATTATTGGTTAATTGACACCATACAGGTGTATGTAAATTATTTATACTGCATTCGAATATTTGATAAATAGAATTAGTAATGTTAAATAGAAATACTTGAAACTATCTAGGAGTCATCTCCCCTCCAATTGACCCAGTCAGCTGGGGCTGCAGAATACACTGATTGCATCTCTGCACAGAGGTAAGACATCCCCAATAAGTGTCCTGGATATGACACTAAACTATCTGATGGTAACGTTCCAGTAATGCTGGAGCTTTGGGGAATGCGGATTACCCCTTCATTGCCATTGCTCCCAGGTCCACTCTGGCCTG
Source organism: Sepioteuthis lessoniana (assembly GCA_963585895.1). Classification (NCBI taxonomy): domain Eukaryota; kingdom Metazoa; phylum Mollusca; class Cephalopoda; order Myopsida; family Loliginidae; genus Sepioteuthis; species Sepioteuthis lessoniana. The sequence continues at coordinate 14,387,625 of OY757935.1, forward strand.
GAGTGGTAGCACCTGATAGTCCTATCTATGGGTCAAATAGAACTGTTTGACATATAAGCTGTGCGTAAACAAATGACTTATGCTAAATTGAATTGTTTGAAATAGAACTGTTTCATCATTTAATTGTGTGTAAACAAATGAGTGATGTTAGTGATACATAGCAATACTTGGAACCATTTAACTTTGACTTATGGGTCAAATAGTTATGCTAAACTGAATTGCTTGAAATAGAACTGTTTTTCACATTTAAACTGTATAAATATGTTAAACTGAATTGTTTAAAATAGAATAGTTTATATGTATATTGCCCAGTCAGCTGGGGCTGTAGAATACACTGACTGCTTCTCTGCAGAGGGGTAAGACACCCCCAACGAGTGTCCTGGATATGACACTAAACAATGCTGGAGCTTGGGGAATGTAGAGTACCCCTTCATTGCCATCGCTCCCAGGTCCACTCTGGCCCGGAGTGGTAGCACCTGATAAGGGTCCTATCTATGGGTTAAATAGAACTAACAGCATACTTATGCTAAAATGCATTGTTTGAGTAAACTGAATAGCTTGAAATAGAAATGATTTTGACTATTAAACCGTACTTACATTTAAACTGAGTGCTTATGCTTAACTGAATTATTTGAAATAGAACTGTTTTTCGACATTAAAACTGTATTTACACTTAACTGAATTGTTACATATAACTGCTCGAATAGTTTGAAATGGAAATGTTTTTGACAATTAAACTGTGTACTCATGCTAAACTGAATTGTTTGCATAAAAATAGATTTGGCTTTAAATAACCTACAAAGGTTGATATGCCATAAAACCCTACAAACCAACATTTCTATGTATAAAGATAAATTTGGCATTAAATAACCTACAATGGTTGATACGCCATAAAAGTAAACCAAACCAGTCTCCCCCCCCTCCAAGTGGTAAACTTCTTAAATTACTGGACCTGTTCACATACTTTGACAGTAACATCTCATCTACTGATAGGGATGTCAACATATGGCTAGCAAAGGCATGGAATGTTATTCACTAGTTAGCAATCATATTAAAGTCTGATCTATCCAGTGAAATAAAATAAGATTTCTTCCTTGCTGTAGCTGTGTCCATACTACTATATGGATGCTAGAGAAAAATCTAGATGGTAACTACTCAAAAATGCAGTGAGCTGACTCGAACAAATCCTGGAAGCAACACCCAACAAGACAGTGCCTGTACGGCTACTTGCCTCCTATCTCACAAACCATTCAAGATGAACAATAGGCTAATGCTAGAGAAGCAAAGACAAACTCAATTGTGACATTTTCTTATGAACTCCTGCACATGGATATGCCAGTGTTGGCAAACCAGTAAAAACTTGAATTGGTTTTGTGAGGACATAAAATGCAATCTAGAAGGAGTGATGTATGATGGTGGTGGATGACGAGAGAGTCGTGGGACTCTATCTCTATGCTATCAGCACCAAAGAAATAATTTATATTAAAAAGAATGAGTCCTAAATAGAAATACATGAAACCATTTAACTGTGTGCAAATAAATAGATTTTAAAAAGTTGTTCAAAAGTAAAGTTACCTAGAAAGTATTTGCTTACAAATCATATATATATATATATATATATATATATATATATATATATATATATATATATATATATATCTTTTAAGAAAAACCAAAAACCGGTCACTTTAGGATCCTAAAGTGATTGGGTTTTGGTTTTTTCCTAAAAAAATTATTGCTCTGTAATATCAATTAAATTGAGCTCTTTAGCAGGAAAATTTAAATGTTCAGGTTTTGAATGATTTTCTTGTCCTGATGGAATTACTCCCAACTCTGGTTTAACTGGACCGAAGAATACTATATATGTAGGATGTGGCACAAGGTTAATTTTCAGCAGAGTTTAACAGGTTTGAATTCAGAGTTTTCCTTCTCCTAGACTGGTTACCATAGCAATGTTGAAGAGTTCAGTCTATCCTATCTACCAATAGCTGGAGGGAGAAGAATTAGTCATAATTTTCTTAGGGATAGGAATGCTATGTGAAATGCAAATCGTCTTGTTCAAGATTTGAATTCATGTTGCCATGTCCATTTTCTATAGCAGTAACAATTACACCACAGTTGCCTCCCAAATCATATACATACATATAAATAGGATTTGGCATTAAATAACCCACAGAGGTTGATATGCCATAAAATACCAACCGAAATTTAAAGCCATGGTTTAAAGTAACTATTTCTATTTATGATGGCTTGCTCGCTCACGGTTATATGCCATCTCAACCCCTGTGGGTTATTTAATGCCAAATCCTGTTTACATATATTCCATATCAAACTTGCTCATGTGCGAGTATGAGGTGTGTTTTGGTTTGTTTTTATGGCATATCAGTGATTGTCGGTTATTTAATGTCAAATTCTCTTTATACATACATATTGAATATATGATTTGTAAACACATTTTGTAGATTCATGCAGTTAAATGACAAACTGTTCTATTTCTAACAATTCAATTTAGCATAAATAAATTAAGTAAAATGGTTCCAAGTATTGCTAAGTATCACTCACAATTCAATAAAACATCAGTCATTTGTTTACACACAGTTAAATTATCAAACAGTTCTATTTCAAACAATTCAATTTAGCATGTCATTTGTTTACACTCAGCTTAAATGTCAAACTCCTATTTGACTCATAGACATGACCTTATCAGGTGCAACCTCTCCCGTCCAAAGCCTTCCTGGGAGCGATTGCAATGAAGAGGTACTCCGCATTCCCTGAAGCTCCAGTATTACTGGAGTTTCATGATCAGATGCTTGATGTCTTATCCAGGATATTCGTTGGAGGCGGGGGGGGGGACTTACACCTCTGCAGAGAAGCGGTCAGTGTATTCAACAGCCCCAGCCAATTGGGATGTGGGGTGTGTTCCAAATGTATTGACTCTGAAGCTGTATTTAATTGACTTGAAATAACTGTACGCAAATAAATGATTATTGGTCAGTAAAAAAAAAGGTGCAATGAAGCAATAGAAATGTAGTTCTGATTAGAAATATTTCCAAATGAATCAAACATCTGCATTAAATAACCCATAAGATGTTGATGTGCCATTAAATAAATAAATCGAACCATAAAGCTCCCATGATGAAGAGGGGTGTCTTCGTGGTGTAATGGTTAAAACGATGGACTGCGGAATCGTCTTCAGCGAGTTCGTACTCCAGTTGTGCTATTATGTTCACTTTCGGACAAATACCCTTGCGAAAGGTATGAACACACTTATCCTCCCAGCTATGGGTTAAATAGTATCACTACTGGTCTTCAAGGAGAATGGCTTTGCCATTAAATAACCTACAAAGGTTATGTCATTAAAACGAAGAAACCAAACCATCCCATGAAGAATCTTAGTTTAAGAAAAAAAAAAAAAAAAAAAAAAAAATATATATATATATATATACACACACACACACACACACACACACACACACAAACATACCAAGTATTATAGGACGAATCTCTGCAGAGGGGTAAGACCCCATTTCTCAACGAGCGTCCTAGTTATGACACTAAACTATTTGATGAAGTGGAGTACCCCCTTTCAATGAAATTACTTCTAAGTTAACTGTGACCCACTGTGGTTGTACCTGTTTAGGCCACATCTATGGGTTAAATAGATCAATTTAATCATTTACTATACTCAAAACCATTTAACTATGTGCAAACAATAAATTACAACACTTGAAACTATTTGAATGTACAAATGATTAATATCAAATAGAATTATTAGTGTTAAATAGTAAAGTTGTAAAGTTGGCAACCATAGTCGAAGGTGACCTAAAGGCTCCCTTTTCAATAGCTACTACACCAAGGTGTAGGGGAGGACGCTACTCCTTTCCCTGGATTGCTCCACTTTACCCTTAATGCGTACCTTATATTGCTGAGTGTTTAGCAAGGAGGTATCAAGTACCATTTCTAAAGTCTTTGATATGACATGACCTGGGATTGAACCCAGGTTTCCTAGACCATTGGCGAACACTATACCTACTAGGCCAATAAGCTGGTATCTAGTTTTGAATAATTATACTTAAAACCATTGAACTGCATGCAAAAAATTTGTGACTCATTTAAAAATGTTACCAACAAACTATTTGCTTATAAACCATATATATATATATATATATAAAACAGGATTTGGTTGTAGATAACCAACAAGGCTTGATATGCCATAAAATACAGCCATACTAAAGTAACTTAGTTGAAGTGAGAGTATGATATAAATTGAAGGAAAAATTTTAAGAAGAAAGAAAAAGGTGAGAAAAGAAGAATAAAGTTGTTTGGTTGGGTTTTATGGCATATCAACCATTGTAGGTTATTTAATGCCAAATCCTTTTTATACATATATATTAGATATAGGATTTAGTTTGGTTGAGTTTTATGGAATATCAACCATGGTAGGTTTTATTTAATGCCAAATCCTCTTAATACATATATATTAAGTATATGGGATATGGTTTGGTTCAGTTTTATGGCATATCAATCCTTGTGGGTTAATAAATACCAAATACTATTTAAACATATATATAAGCAAGTAGTTTGTTGGTAACTTTATTTTTGAATTAATTGTTAGGACTTATTTATTTGCACAGTTGAATAGTTTCAAGTATTCCTATTAAACACTAATATTTATTTAATAATTAATCATTTGCAACTATGTTGACTGGTGCTGTAGAATACACTGACTGCATCTTAGCAGAGTGGTAAGACCCCCACTAATTTGTGTCCTGGTGATGATACTTAACCATCTGATGGTGAAGTTCCAGTCCTAGAGCTTTGGTTAATGTGGAGTACCCCTTTATTGCCATTACTCCTAGCTCCACTCTGCCCCAAAGTGGTAGTACCTGTTAGGGTTTCATCTATGAGTCAACTAGAACTGTTTATTTATATCAAATTGAATTATCAGTATTAGATAGCAATACTTGAAACCATTTAACTGTGAAAACAAATGAGCTTTGGCTTGTTTAGAAAATGTTGGCTACAAACTATTAATAAATAAATTATATATGTAAACAGGATTGGCATCAAATAACCATCAAGGGTTGATAAGCCATTAAACCAATTAACCTAACCCAATAACCATTTGTTTGCTCATGGTTAAATGGTTTCAAGTATTCCTATGTAATATAAATAATTGGCTCATAGTGTTGTATAGCCATGAACAACTATGCATACACATATGCATGCAGAAACATATTCAACACAATAAAGACAAGCGGACACAGTTCTTTAGAAAAATATACCTCTCAATTTATTGAAAGGGTTACGAAGGGTATTATTGTGTGAGAGGTGAGTTGGACACCGAACAAAGGCTGCAACATATTGACCCCCACAACTCTTCTGGCTATGACAGCCTTTCTTTCTCGTTCTCCTGGGCTGCTCAACTGGGGGCCTGGGGGCCCAGCTTCTGCTGGGACATGGTTCTCATTCCAGCATCTTCTCTTCAATTCATCTGAACTTCCTGTCGCTGGGGTAATATAATAATTTGACGCCCACCTACTTCCTGCGAGCGTCACAATTCCCACTCAATTCAAGCCCTCGACAGTCAAGGTCATCTGATATCTTCGACCGGATGCACCTGTTATTTACACAGGTGCATTTCTCCTTTTGACAGCTTGGCTGGGGTTAATATGTAACAACAGCTGTATGTTTTCAAATAAATAATGATATTAATAAACCTTAGTAAATGATTAAACATTCCTATTTGATGTGACCCTAACAGGTACTATTAGTCCAGATCAGAAAGGACCTGGGAGTGATGGTAATGGAAGAATACTCCATATTTCTGAAACTCCAGGATTGGAGCCTCACCTTTAGACTCAGCTTAGTGTCTGTTGTGATGCTGACAAAAGAAAGACACAGGGAACACAGAAAGGATTGATAGAAAAACATATACTCAAGTAACGGATACAAGTGAACCTGGTTAAACAGTAGTTAGTTGATAGGAAGCTGAGAGTCCAGTGGGGTAGTGACTATCTGTCCACTACGCAAATGGTATCACACGTGATTGTGTCATGTGGATCTGGTGAACTCTGTCTAATGCTCTCTTGGCGTGTATTTATGGAGGAGAGTGAGGCCATTATGTTGGGAGTACAACAGTGTCATACCTCAAACATTTGTGAGGGCGGTTCTTAGCTCTCTGTAAAGGTGCAGTCAGTGTATATTCTACAGCCCCAGCCGACAGGATGTAGGAGAAGGTGTCAAGAGTTTGGGTATAAGATAATGATGATAGAAGAATATAGAGAAAAGATCGCGGGAAGAGGTGAAAAAAGTGAAAATGATAAATTTGCAGTTATTGCAATTTTCAAATATCTTGACAGCTTGAATTTTTTTTTTTTTTTTGTTTGTTTGTTAGAGAATGTCATGTTGACGCTTTTTCAAAAGAGAAAATAAGAAGGGTACATTATCATATCTTATAAATTCCATTTCTAACTCTGACTTAAGCAGATATTTATTAAGATGAGCTGAATCTGGTATAACATTATCAGAAGAACCCAATTTATGATAGCTTAGTTGGCTCGGCTACAGTACTGGACCATTGGCCTAATGAGTAGAGTGTTCGCTAATGGTCTGGCAGACCGGGGTTCAATCCCAGGTTGAGTCATACCAAAGACTCAAAAAATGGTACTTGATGCCGCTTTGCTTAACACAGCATTATAAAGTAAGGATCAAGGGTTAATTTGAGCAATCCAGGGAATGGAGTTGCGCCCTCCCTTACACCTCGGTGTTGTAGCTATTGAAAAAGTCACCCTCGACTAAGGTCAACTCAGTTGGCTAGGGCTGTCGAATACACTGACTGCATCTCTACAGAGGAGTAAGCTCCTCTCCCACAATGAGCCAATGAGTCTCCTGGATATGGCACTAAACCATCTGATGGTGAAGCTCCAGTAATGCTGGAGCTTTGGGGAATGTGGAGTACTCTTTGTCATTGCTCTCAAGTTTACTCTGGCCCAGGGTGCTAGGACCTTATAAGGTCCTATCTATGGGTCAAATAGAACTATTTGACATTTAAGCTGTGTGCAAACAAATGACTTATACTAAATTGAATTGCTTGAAATAGAACTGTTTCATCATTTTACTGTGTGTAAACAAATGAGTGATGTTAGTGATTCATAGCAATAAGTAAAGTTGGCGACTTTTAAACAGTTCTCTTTGACACATAGATAGGAGCCTATCAGGTGTTACCTCTCTGAGCCAGAGTGGACCTGGGAATGATGACAATGAAGGGGTACTCCGCATTCTCCAAAACTCCAGGATTACTGGAGCTTCACTATAAGATAGTTTAGTGTCATATTCAGGACCCTTCTTGGAGGGGGGGGTTCTTACCTTTCTGCAGAGATGTAGTTGGTGTATTCCACAGCCCCAGCCAACTTGACTGAAGAGTGTCCTAACCATGACACTGAAATTCATCTCATGGTGAGGATATCTCGTGAGTGTGGAGTACCTCTTCAGGTTCACTCTGATCTGGAGTGGTCATACTTGTTATGCTCCTATGTCTGGGTCACAGAACTATTCCTTGATTTACTAAGGATTATTATCAGTTACGTGGTTGTTTTTTTTTTTTTTTTTTTTTGTTTTTGTTTAATGGTGTATCAAGTGTGATGGGTTATTTAATGCCTAAGTCATCCTTGTAGAAGAACAGCTGTGACACGATTTAGCCCATAGCTGAGGTGGGGAAGGTGTTTTATACCTTTTCCAAGAGTATTGGTCTTAAAGTGAGAGTAACACTGCTACTGATGTCGCAAGTGTAGCTATTTAGCCATGAGTCACTTGAAACCATACAACTGTGCCCAAATTATTTGTATTAGATACGAATACTTGAAACCATACTACTATGTGCAAAAAAGGTCTTAAGTACTTGCACAAAAAAATTTAAATATGAATGTGATTCCCTAACCTCTAGGCATAAAATAACTCAAGACAGGTTGACATGCCATTAAAATCATTCAAACTTTTATTTCTCTGTCCTGAAGACCTACCTAGGGCGATGAACGATAGGGAGGAGTGGCGAGAGAGGGTCAGGGATATCCGTGCTACCAGCGCGATATGATGATGATGATGATATTAGGATAGAAGTTTTACATACATGTGTGTTTGTTTATTTATTTATTTTTTGAAGGCATCAAAATAAATACTCAAATGATCTGATTTTCTTTTGTACGTTGTCAGTCATCACTTGTCCGTACCATTTCAGTTTTTGGTCTTCATTTATAAACTGTTCTGTTTGCTGTTTCCGTCGTGCTTTCCTTTTTTTTTTTCGTTTTCCCTCTCTCCTATGTTCAGTTGCTCTTTCCTTTCTCTCTCTTTTGTTTTTCAGTGCTGCTTTGTTCTGTCCTTTATATAACCACTTCCTGCTCTCTTTTGTATAGCCTCCTCCTTTGTATCATCTCTCTCTCTCTCTGCTTTGTATAAGTCTCTTTCCTCTCTCTCTCTCCTTTGTATAAGTCTCTTAAACCTCTCTCTCTCTCTCTCTCCTTTGTATAAGTCTCTTAAACCTCTCTCTCTCCTTTGTATAGTCTCTCTCTTCTCTCTCTCTCCTTTGTATAGCCTTTTTCCTCTCTCTCTCTCCTTTGTATAGCCTTTTTCCTCTCTCTCTCTCCTTTGTATAGCCTTTTTCCTCTCTCTCTCTCCTTTGTATAGCCTTTTTTCTCTCTCTCTCTCCTTTGTATAGCCTTTTTCCTCTCTCTCTCTCTCTCTCTCCTTTGTATAGCCTTTTTCCTCTCTCTCGCTCTCTCTCTCTCTCCTTTGTATAGCCTTTTTCCTCTCTCCCTCTCCTTTGTATAGCCTCTTTCCTCTCTCTCCCTCTCCTTTGTATAGCCTCTTTCCTCTCTCTCTCTCTCTCTCCTTTGTATAGCCTCTTTTCTCTCTCTCTCCTTTGTATAGCCTTTTTCCTCTCTCTCTCTCCTTTGTATAGCCTCTTTCTTCTCTCTCTCTCTCTCCTTTGTATAGCCTCTTTCTTCTCTCTCTCTCTCTCCTTTGTATAGCCTCTTTCTTCTCTCTCTCTCTCCTTTGTATAGCCTCTTTCTTCTCTCTCTCTCTCCTTTGTATAGCCTCTTTCTTCTCTCTCTCTCTCTCCTTTGTATAGCCTTTTTCCTCTCTCTCTCTCCTTTGTATAGCCTTTTTCCTCTCTCTCTCTCCTTTGTATAGCCTTTTTCCTCTCTCTCTCTCCTTTGTATAGCCTCTTTCTTCTCTCTCTCTCTCTCCTTTGTATAGCCTCTTTCTTCTCTCTCTCTCCTTTGTATAGCCTCTTTCTTCTCTCTCTCTCTCTCTCTCTCTCTCTCCTTTGTATAGCCTCTTTCTTCTCTCTCTCTCTCTCTCCTTTGTATAGCCTCTTTCTTCTCTCTCTCTCTCTCTCCTTTGTATAGCCTCTTTCTTCTCTCTCTCTCCTTTGTATAGCCTCTTTCCTCTCCCTCTCTCTCCTTTGTATAGCCTCTTTCTCTCTCTCTCTCCTTTGTATAGCCTCTTTCTCTCTCTCTCTCCTTTGTATAGCCTCTTTCCTCTATCTCTCTCCTTTGTATAGCCTCTTTCCTCTCTCTCTCTCTCTCCTTTGTATAGCCTCTTTCCTCTCTCTCTCCTTTGTATAGCCTCTTTCCTCTCTCTCTCCTTTGTATAGCCTCTTTCCTCTCTCTCTCTCTCTCCTTTGTATAGCCTCTTTCCTCTCTCTCTCTCTCTCTTTTGTATAGCCTCTTTCCTCTCTCTCTCTCTCTCCTTTGTATAGCCTCTTTCCTCTCTCTCTCTCTCTCCTTTGTATAGCCTCTTTCCTCTCTCTCTCTCTCTCTCTCCTTTGTATAGCCTCTTTCCTTCCTCTCTCTCTCCTTTGTATAGCCTCTTTTCTCTCTCTCTCTCTCTCCTTTGTATAGCCTCTTTTCTCTCTCTCTCTCTCTCTCCTTTGTATAGCCTCTTTTCTCTCTCTCTCTCTCTCCTTTGTATAGCCTCTTTTCTCTCTCTCTCTCTCTCTCCTTTGTATAGCCTCTTTTCTCTCTCTCTCTCTCCTTTGTATAGCCTCTTTTCTCTCTCTCTCTCTCCTTTGTATAGCCTCTTTTCTCTCTCTCTCTCTCCTTTGTATAGCCTCTTTTCTCTCTCTCTCTCTCCTTTGTATAGCCTCTTTTCTCTCTCTCTCTCTCTCCTTTGTATAGCCTCTTTTCTCTCTCTCCTTTGTATAGCCTCTTTCCTCCCTCTCTCTCCTTTGTATAGCCTCTTTCCTCCCTCTCTCTCCTTTGTATAGCCTCTTTCCTCCCTCTCTCTCCTTTGTATAGCCTCTTTCCTCTCTCTCTCTCTCCTTTGTATAGCCTCTTTCCTCTCTCTCTCTCTCCTTTGTATAGCCTCTTTCCTCTCTCTCTCTCTCCTTTGTATAGCCTCTTTCCTCTCTCTCTCTCTCCTTTGTATAGCCTCTTTCCTCTCCCTCTCTCCTTTGTATAGCCTCTTTCCTCTCTCTCTCTCCTTTGTATAGCCTCTTTCCTCTCTCTCTCTCTCCTTTGTATAGCCTCTTTCCTCTCTCTCTCTCTCCTTTGTATAGCCTCTTTCCTCTCTCTCTCTTTCCTTTGTATAGTCTCTTTCCTCTCTCCCTCTCTCTCTCTCTCTCTCTCTCCTTTGTAGACCTTCTTTCCTTTCTTTTTAATTCATCCTCTTTCTTCTATCTCGTGGTGATTAAACTCTTCCAATTACAAGTTGCCACCTCCTACTACACTGACTCTCCTCCTCTGTCACAAAACTATTTGTTTTAATGATATTAAAAAGTTATTCCTTTTGTCGGGATGCATTGATAAGATTTGCCTGTTGAGTTAATCTGCCATGAAAGTAGCGTTTGTGCATGATGTCTCGCTAGCTTTTTTGAATGAATTCAAGAATGCACATTCCATAGACGTCATGAGATGAAGATTTTCTGTTTAATCTTTCTCAAACCAATGGTCACTTCCAAGCATAAAAATTTTTTTTGAAAATTTCGTTTTTATTTATTTATTTTTTTCCTCTCATCTTAATTCTTGTTATTGTTTATATATATTCAGACTTGGGACTTTGTATAACCTCTTTCCTCGCTCTCTCTCCTTTGTATAGCCTTTTTCTCTTCTTTCTTTCTCCTTTGTATAGCCTCTTTCCCCTCTTTCTTTCTCCTTTGTATAGCCTCTCTCTCTCTCTCTCTCTCTCTCCTTTGTATAGCCTCTCTCTCTCTCTCTCTCCTTTGTATAGCCTCTCTCTCTCTCTCTCTCCTTTGTATAGCCTCTTTCTCTCTCTCTCTCTCTCTCTCTTCTTTGTATAGCCTCTTTCTCTCTCTCTCTCTCCTTTGTATAGCCTCTTTCTCTCTCTCTCTCTCCTTTGTATAGCCTCTTTCCTCTCTCTCTCCTTTGTATAGCCTCTTTCCTCTCTCTCTCCTTTGTATAGCCTCTTTCCTCTCTCTCTCCTTTGTATAGCCTCTTTCCTCTCTCTTTCTCTCCTTTGTATAGTCTCCCCCCCTCTTTCCTTTGTATAGTCTCTTTCCTCTCTCTCCCTCCTTTGGATAGTCTCCTTCCTCTCTCTCTCCCTCCTTTGGATAGCCTCTTTTACCTGAAATTAAAACTGAAATCTTTTTAGCCTCTTCTCTTTTGCTGGAGGAACTGTTTTGGAATTTTACAAACGATTGATTTGACTTGCATTGATTTTAAACTTGAAATGTTTTTTCCTTTTTTTCTTTAAGCACTAATCTATTGGCTTAAGTCCTTAGCTGAAATTCTCACTCATTACATAACTTTATTTGTTAAGGAGTGGACTAATTTCCCATGTTTGTTTGTTTACTGGTTTAAATTGACAAAGATGAGGTTAAATGGAAAGAGTGAAAAGTAATATGTTTTGACGGTTAACCTTGAAAGGGTTATTGAGATGGGGAGTGGGAAAGTTGTTGGGAAGAGAGAGGAAAGTTTGAGCTGGGAAGAAGAACGAAGGAAAATGTGAGAGTAATAGCTGGAAGAGAGGAATGGGTAAGGTGTTGAGATGTGGGAAGGAAGGAAAGGGGGAAGGTGGTAAGAGGGGGAAGGAAGGAAAGGGGGAAGGTGGTAAGAGGGGGAAGGAAGGAAAGTGAGGTTGTAGGAGGAAGGAAGGAAGGGGTGAGGTTGTAAGAGAAAGGAAGAAAGGAAGAGGTGGTAAGAGGAAGGAAGGAAGAGGTTAGAAGGAAAGAAAGTATGAGGTATTAAGAGGGGGAAGGAAGGAAAAGGTGAGGTGGTAAGAGGTTAGAAGAAAGGAAGGAAAGGGTGAAGGTGGTAAGAGGGGGAAGGAAGGAAAGTGAGGTTGTGGGGGGAAGGAAAGAAGGAAGGAAGGAAAGTGTGAGGTTGTAAGAGGAAGGAAGGAAAGTGAGGTTGTAAGAGGAAGGAAAGAAGAAAGGAAGGAAAGTGTGAGGTGGTAAGAGGAAGGAAGGAAGAGGTTAGAAGGAAGGAAGGAAGGAAAGGGTGAGGTGGTAAGAGAGGGAAAGGAATGAATAGGTGAAGGTGGTGAGGAAGGAAGGAAAGGGTGAGTTACTAAGGGGGGTTGGAAGAAAAAGGTAAATGTGGTACAAGGTATGAAGGAAAAGGTGAAGTGTGAGGAAGGATAGAAAATGAGGCAGTAAGAGTGGGGAAGGAAAGAATGTTTGAGGTGGTAAAAGGGGGAAGGAAGGAAAGAAAGTGTGAGGTGGAAGGAAGGAAGGAAGGGCTGGGAAAAAAAAACTAAACTTGAAGCAGGTGTGGAGAAAAGTAGGAAGAGGGTTGTGTATATATTAAATGAAGGAATTAAAAATAAAAATGAAGAAAAATAGAGGGAGTAGGAGGTAGAAGAAACACCTAAAAGAAACAAAAGAAAAGACAGTAAAAAAAAAAAAAATAAAGCTCATTCATTTTGTCTTTGTTTTCTTTTCCTTTCTTTTTTTCTCTTTCTTTTTCTCTTTCTTAAAAATTGAAAAATAAAGAATATTTTTTTCTTTTTTGCTTTTATTTTCTTTCCTTTTCCACTTACTTTTCATCTTTCTTTTCTGTTTGGTTTTTTTTTCTCTTTTTTCTTTTTCTTTCTTTCCAAATTAGTTTGAATTTTTTTTCCTCTGTAGTATTTGGTCACAACCAGACACTTTTAATAGGAGTGATATTTCAATTAGATTGTTATTGCACAGTCGAGCACAATTGGATTTCAACTGATGCCTAGTTACTCCAAGTATATTGTTTGCATTCTCTTTCCCGCCATTTTCTATTTAATGACACTCCATTGCTTGCCAGCCATCTTGAAGATAACCTTTTGCGGGGATTTTGTTTTAAATGTAGAATAAGAAGCCAAACCAGTTCTTTTCTATTTGTCTTCTTCCTGCCTGTTTATCTTTTATCGCAATGCACATTTCAGTCTTGTATTTTTAGAGTCTGTGACTTCAAAATGTGGAATTTTTGCCCACCTCAGAAATTTGGAATACAAAAAGTTTTATTAAGAGAAATCCTGGGATTTAAATGACTTATTCTCAAAGATCCAGGTGATTGGTGCAAAAAAAGGAAAGAGCAGAATGTGAAGCAATGTCAGTTTTTTTTGTTTTTTTTTATGCAGTGTATGTGTTTCCTAGTGGGTAGAGTTTTTGCCAATGGTCTGGGAGACCTGGGTTCAATCCCAGGTCTTGTCATACCAAAGACTTTAAAAATGGTACTTGATACCTCCTTGCTAAACACCCAGCAATATAAGGTACATATCATGGGTAAAGTGGAGCAATCCAGAGAAAGGAGTTGCTTGACTACGGTTGCCAGTTTTTTTTTTTTTTTTTTTTTTTGTGTTTACCTGACACTTCTTAGATGAGCATGATGTGACAAAAGGTCACTTTTCCAGTGGTGAACACCTTCTTGAGTGGTTAAAGAATCCAGTCTGCCCTATCATTTAATTATTGCTGGATGGATTCATGCTTTTCCAAAGGGTCTTAGTCTGAAGTGAAATGCAAACAGCTTTGTAGAAATGGAGATTTTATTTTTGAAAAGATCTAAGATAAAATCCAAGTAATAAACACTTCACAAAAAATAAAGCAAAAAGTAAGTTCCTTTTAAATCATGTAGTTTGCTTGAGTTTTATGGCATACAAACCATTGAATGTTATTTAATGCCAAATCCTCTTTATACATATATATTAAATATATAGGATTTGGTTTGGTTGGGTTTTATGGCATATCAACCATTGTAGGTTATCTAATGTCAAATTCACTTTATACATATATATTGAATATTTTGTTATATAAGCTCTGTTGAAAAAGTATGGAGACTGCAGCTGTATTTACTGAGACAGAAAGGAACAATGAATGAAAGTATTTTTGTCCCATAATAGGTGGTTTATTTGCATATACATTTCTTATACAAAATGTAACTTTTATTCTGGGTAAGTTTTGGTTGGGTTTTATGGCATATCAACTATTGTAGGTTATTTAATACCAAACACTCTTTAGACATATATATTAAATATATAGTTTGGTTGGGTTTTATAGTATATCAACCATTGTAGATGATCTAATGCCAAATCATCTTTATACATATATATTAAATATATATGACTTGGTTTGGTTTTATGGCACACCAACCATTGTAGGTTATTTAATGCCAAATCCTCTTTATACATATATATTAAATATATAGGATTTGGTTTGGTTGGGTTTTATTGGATATCAACCGTTATGTTATTTAATGCCATATCTTTTTTAAACATATATTAAATATATATGATTTGTAAACACATTTTGTTGATATTTTTTTGCTCATAGTTAAATGGTTTCAAGTATTGCCATGTAAAAGTCACAATTTAACATCACTCATTTTTTTTTTTTTTTTTTTTTTTTTTTGCACATGGATATACATGTTTTGTAAAAGAATAGTTTGTTGGTAATTTCATTTTTAGATGAATTATAACTAATTCATTTGTACACTAATATTGCTAGTGTTTCTAGGCAGTTAATTAGTTTCAATCATCATTATCTAATACACATAATTCTATTCAATATGAATCAGTTGTTAGTGAACAGTGAAGTGATTACAAGTATTGCTATTTAACACTCATTATTCTATTCAACACTATTCATTCATTTTTACATAGAAACAGGGTTCTACGTATTGCTATGTTTTACTAAAAATTCAAACATTAGTCATTTTTTTTTACTCACAGTTAAATGGTCTAACAGTTCTATTTTTAACAATTCAATTTAAAATAAGTTATTTGTTTGCACACGGTTTAAATGCCAAATGGTTCTATTTGACCTATAGGTAGGACCTTATCACGTACTACCACTCTGGGTCAGAGTGGATCTGGGAGCAATGCCAACGAAGTGGTAGTCCACATTCCCCAAAGCTCCAGGACTGGGACCTCACCATCAGATTATTTAATGTCATATCCAAGACACTCATTGGGTTAGTGGGAGGGAGGGCTTAGTCCTCTGCAAAGATGTAGTATGTATATTCTACAACCCCACCCAAATGGATGTAAATTATGAAAACAGCTTCATAAGATACCAATTATATACATAGTTAAAAATAGATGGAAACATGATTTTAATAAGTAATGGGTTTAAAATTGACTTGAATAAATCCAGATTTACTATTATTTAATGAATATGAATACTTGATAATGGGGATAATTTAGACAAATGTTTCATTGGTTTGCACAAGGTTCAGTTAAAAAAGATCATCTTAACATCCTTAAAGATGTTATGATTACTCTGTAGCATCTGACAATGTGTCGGTAGATCTCACTCACAATGTAGAATTATTGAAAGATTTTCTTTAGGACTTGTTATTTTTTCCCACTCTTTTTTGAGATCATTCCTCTCATTGTTTTATCTTGAATTTCATAGTTACCGATGATTATTTTTCCTTGAAAACTGTCAGTCAGAAGGTGCCACAGGATCTAATTAAGTTAATTTCAAATCTAATAAAACCATAACTTAATGTGTGTGTGTGTGTGTGTGTATGTGTATATATATATATATATATATATATATATATATACACACACCCAGCCCCTCTACAAGAGCAGGATGCAACACTAGCTCAATTTTAAAGGAGTTTAACATGTTTGAATTTAGTTTTCCTTCTCCTAGACTGGTTTCAATACCAAGATTAAAGAGCCAAGACTGCTCTACTATTTAATCATAGCTGGAGAGAAAATAGTCGGATTCATACTTGTCTCAAGAGTATTAGTGCACTGTGAAATGGAAACAGCCTCGTCCAGGGTTTAAACTTGGGTTGTTGTGTCCACTTGCTATGATGGTTATCATATATATATAATTTGTTTTAAAATTCAATTATGGTGGGGCCTGTGGTGTAATGGTTAAATTGTTAAATACCAGGATTGTAATTAGTAAGTTCAAACTCAAATCATGCTTTTTGATTCACTTTTGGACTGATATCTTTGGGAAAGGTATAGAACCCACTTATCCACGAGCTGTGGGCTAAATAGTACTACTGCTACTGTTGTTATATAATAACCGAGGGATTTCGGTTCATGCCTTTGAGTTTAGTTAGACTGAGAACCTTTCTGCTCAGCACATGGGTTAGTTAGGTGCAACATTGAGGCAGGTGTTAACACGGGCGCGCGCAGGTGTCACTTAGATGTCATTATAGTCCGAGACGAAACGGGGTGACAGGGTGCGGGTGACATCACGCACCGGAAGCGCGCGGAGGTTTGTGTGAGAATTTGAAAAGTCAGAGTCGGGTACTAGACGCCAAACGAGAAGGATCGACTTTCCGAGCTCGCAGGCGCGAGGCGAACGTGCGCCCTATGGGGGCCGCTCGAGTTGGGGGCCAAATGAATAAGACAGCATAGAAGATTGTGTCTCTCCTTCTTTCGTCGAAACCTTTAACTCAAAGTTAATAAAAAGGTTTCGTACCTGAACAAGAAGTCGTTTACGTGTTTTCGAATTCCGAGATTCCTATGTTCTATTGTAATCAACATTCGATGTCCATTTCACCCATTTCGCTCATGGCCATATTCGTGTATATGGCTATGTAACACTGTTCTTCTACAAGGATGGCTTTGACATTAGATAACCCATGAAAGTTGATATGCCATTAAACAATGAAACTAAACCAAACCTCTACATCAAATTATTCTTATTGTTCTGATTGTAACTATCCATTTCACGGTTTGCATTTGTTAAATAAGTCGTTTGATATGGACATGTTTTTTGTTCTTTGACGTTCTTTTTACAAATGGATGAATTGATTTCAACAGCATGTCAATTTGTCTGGAGTTATTTTATGTCTAGAGGTTAGAGAATTGCTTTCATTGTAAGTTCATATTTACATTTTTTTCGTATAGTTTTCTCTTAGAAGCTTTACTTTTTGCATTTTGTTCTATTGAATACAAATAATCTTAAAATAGATTTATTTGACCCAGAGACGAGACAGTAACAGGTACGAGAACTCCAGATCAGAGTGGACCTGGTAGTAATGGCAACTAAGGCATACTCTACAATGCTTCTCGGATCTCTAGAACAGGAGCCTCATCATCTGATACAGTTTAGTGTCATATATAGGATATCTCATTTTCTGGTATCTTCACCCCATGCAGGAGATACAGTCAGCATATTCTAATTCCCTGTTTTTTCATGTTCTAACAGAAAATGCACATCAACATTAGTCAATATATTGTCAATCATGAACAATTTTGGTCTAAGGCCATCATTAGATGTCTTTATACAGATGATCTAGCATCTCGCAAACATACCTGCCCAAGCTAAATCCCTGCTTTTTAGCCTGGAGTAAGCTGCAAGTGCCATTAACGGCTGTGTGAACACAGATAAGACAGCGTTCATGCATTCTGAACAAGAAGGAACCACTTTTAAGTGACGAGCCTCTGAAATTAGTAGACCAGTTCACATACCTTGGCAGCAATATCTCATCGACTGAAAGTGATGTTGACATATACATTGGGAAGGTAAAAGAAATCCAATTTTATTTTATGTCAGTAGTACATCCATACAATTGTGCAGACACAGTTGCAGCTTGCAAGAAAACTTGTTATATGGTTGCAAGTGCTCTCATCTAATATTTTATGCACAATTATATGGTTTCATAGTCTGGAACGAGCAGCTGCATGTATAGGCCTTCATGTCAATGCACACAAGTCGGAATATATGTGCTTTAATCAAAGAGGTGACATCTCCACACTAAACGGTAGTGTGTCATCAACTGAGACAGACATCAACATGCGACTACCAAAGGCATGGACAGCTATTGATAGGTTATCGGTCATATGGAAGTCAGACCTGACCAATAAAATAAAGTGTAAATAGTACTACTACTACTGTTGTTATATAATAACCGAGGGATTTCGGTTCATGCCTTTGAGTTTAGTTAGGCTGAGAATTTTTTCAAAGCAGCGGTCCTGTCAATACTGCAACTGATGCTATACTATGTTAATTTTAGCTAACCACTCATTAACCCATTCATTCTGGCAATATTGACAATAGCCCGTGATATTGATACGTTTAGAATTCTGTAACCATATTTACCAACCCTTCCGCTCGGACAGGATATGACACAAGGTCAATTTTTAAGCGAAGTTTAACAGGTTTGAATGCAGAGTTTTCCTTCTCCTAGACTAGTTGCGTCACTAAGGCTGAAGAGCCCAGTCTGCCCTACTACTTACCTATAGCTGGAGGGAGAATAATTGGATTCATACCTTTCCCAAGGGAATTAGTGCTATGTGAAATGCAATCAGCCTTGTCCATTTCCTACTATGATAACCATTACACTACAGGCACCTCCAAAAATGAAAATTCTGTAATGTGTATCACTGAGAAATAAAGGTTTACATAGTACAAGGTGTGGATATGCTGCATACAGGTTATAACAAATGATTGCTTGATGTTATTGATTTCAAATAATATTTTATTTTCAAATTTAATAAAAGAAATCCTCTATATCATCATCATGTCACGTTGCCAGCAAGGATCTCCCTGACCCTCTCTTGCCACCCATCTATATCATCCATTGCTCCCGGTAGGTCTTTAAGACTACATCCTGTATTGGCACAGAGCTGTTGTATATAGCTTCTAGCTGGTTGTCCTGCCTTTGCTCGTCCATGTGAAGGGGTCCACGGAAGTATGTCACTTATGAGTTTGTTCCCACTTCTCCAGTAGTGTCCTGCATGTCTGGTTTGTCTAACTTGGATAGTTTTAATGATGGGTGGTCGGTGGCTATACAGCTGCTGCTTTGTGGGGTGCTGCCTTCAGGACTTGTTCAATATTGCTCACAGCATTCTTGTGTAATTGGAAGTTCTAATAATTTTTAAATGAATCTATTTGACTCCTAGATAGGATGGGCACAACTACTACAGGCTTGAGTCGACCTGGGTGTAATGGCAATGGATAGGAATTCTAAACTCCTCAGAGCTCCAGAACCATCAGATGCAGTTTTTTTTTGTTATACTCAGGACACCGCAAGTGTAATATCACGGACGGTCGCTGTCATCAATCAGTGAAGGTCTCACGAGACGAGCGTGTGTGGGCAGAATGACCTGCAAAGTTAGACGTGATTTTAAAATAATCACAGATGAACTATCACTTGTTTCACGACAGTTTCACTGGTGACATCAAACATTTGGGGATCTTCGATTTGTTCCCCAAAATCTCTATATAAGAAAACAAGTCAGGAGATTTTGGGAGAGTTGAAGGCAGCTTTCAAAACAGGCGAGTCAAAGGTTCCGAGGCCCCAACTTGTTCTACCCAGTCTTCTATGACAGGCGTGTGTCAATAGCCAGCTCTCACCCACACCGCCGTCACCACCAAGAGGAAGAGAGAAAAACGTAACTAAAATGAACTTTTCGAGTTGCAGCGATCATAGCCCTAAGTGAATAATAAATGACTGCCATATTTTCTGTCTCGGTTAATGAAACACTGCTTCTTAGGTGAACTTATCTACTAGTTTCAGAGAACTACCATTTAATGTGATGGTGCTTCCATCTTGTCTGCGTTGACATGGAGGCCTATGCCAGCAGCTGCTCATTCCAGACTACGTAGCAGGGTTTCTGCTTGGGCAAGTGTATTTGCCAGAAGCACTATGCATAGTCCGCATCCGTAATTGTTTGTGTGGGGTATCTTCTGCTTCTTTCCTTTGCCAGCTTGAAACCGTTATCTTTCATTTTATCAATAGACGTTCTAAGCACGTAGTCTAGGCAGATGATAAACAAGTATGGGTCTAATGTGTCTTCGTGCAGAACACCTGCTACAATGTCAAAGTAGTCTGTGTCTCCATCCGGGGAACAGACTTTTACTTTATTTTTTTTTTATATAGCACTATTAATTTTATGATTTTAATCAAAATTAAATAAAAACAGATGTAATCATTTTATATTTGTTGTTACTTGGTTTAATTAGTTTTTCTAATTTAATATAATATTTTATTAATTTAATATTTGTGCCTATATTTTTGATAGTTGATATTAATTTTTGGTTAAATTTTGTCAATTTTGAAGCTGAAAACGAAGATTTTTGTAACAATTTTATGACTGAATATTTCGTTGTTACTGGAGCAATAAATCTTGTGGAATGTTTTGTGTTGCTATAACACAGATTTTTTAATATTTTGTTGTGATAACTGATTGTGTCTGACACACACACATATATATATATATATATATATATATATATATATATATATATATATATATATATATAATTGTTGAGGAACAAGAAAATCATTAAGTATATTCCATTATAGATTTATTTCATCCATTACTGATGGACTCTTGAGATGGATTTGATTGAATGATTAGAGTGTTTGCTAATAGTCCAGGGGACCGGGGTTCAATCCCAGGTTGTCATACCAAAGACTCAAAAAATGGTACTTGATACGACCTTGCTTAATACTCAGCATTATAAGGTAAGGATCAAGGATAAAGTGAAACAATCCAGGAAATGGAGTTGCATCCTCCTCTACACCTTGATGTAGTAGTTATTGAAAAGGAAGACTTTGGGTCACCCTCAACTTTGGTCGCCAACTTACATATATTATAAACTTTACAATGAGCACTCAATTTGGATAATTCCATTTAAGTATATCTCTAGAATCAATGGATATGATGTAATGATAATATATATATATATATATATATATATATATATATATATATATATATAGGCACAAATGTGTCTGTCTAGTATGGCAAATTTGCACACTGGTTTTATCAAAACCATCTCTGATAAATAATTAGATGCTGTTATTGAATTCTAATGTTTTAATCTCCAACATATGAAAAGAAATTCTATGTATAATTTTATATATAAACCAATTAAAATAAAATAAAAATATCTTTTTTATATGCATTCTTTAGTTTTTGTAATCTTTCTAATTTCAAACAAGTTCGTGTTATTAATGCATTTAAAATCCCGCAATATGTGTTGTATATCACTTAGAAATTAAGGTTTACATTACATATATGTGGATATGCTGCATATTGGTTTTAATAAATAATTACTTAGTGTTATTGATTTCTTCTTATTTAATCGGCTCATTGGCCAATTGGGTAGAGTGTTTGCCAATGGTCTGGGAGACCTGGGTTCAATCCCAGGTCGTGTCATACCAAAGACTTTAAAAATGGTACTTGATACCTCCCTGCTTAACACTCAGCAATATATGATAAGGATCAAGGGTAAAGTGGAACAATCCAGGGAAAGGAGTAGTGCCCCCTACACCTTGGTGTAGTAGCTGTTGAAAAGGGAGCCTTCTGGTCACTCTCGACTACAGTTGCCAACTACTATTGATTTCGAATATTATTTTATTTTCAAACATAATAAAAGGAATCCTAAATATAATTTTATAATTTTAATTAAAATAAAGCAAAAATAAGTGTAATATTTTTATATGCATTTTTTAGTTTTGGTAATCTTTCTAATTTAATTCTGTTTTGTTACATTAAAACCTAAATTCTTCTGCCTTGAAGGCACATATTTTGCTAGTACTAATAATTTTTAAATGAATCTATTTGACTCCTAGATAGGACATGCACAACTACTACAGGCTTGAGTCGACCTGGGTGTAATGACAATGGATAGGAATTCTAAACTCCTCAGAGCTCCAGAACCATCAGATGCAGTTTTTTTTTGTCATACTCAAGATACCACGAGTAGGAAATAGCAAAAAAATGTTCCCTTCTCATTAGTACTCCTACTTTTCTAAGGGGTATTTCTGGCATGAGCCCTTTTAAAACAGGGCATTATGTCAAATACACCGACTGCATCTCTGCAGAGGAGTAAGATTCCCTTAATGAGTGTCCTGATATGACACTCTCTGACATTGAGACTCCAGTTCTGAAGCTTTGGGGGATGTAGAGTTGCCTTTTCATTGCCATTACTTCCAAGTCCACTCTGGCCTTAAGTGGTCGTACCTGTTAGTCCCATCTATGGGTCAAATAGAACTGTTTAAACACTTAACTATGTACAAACAAATGACTGATGTGAAACTGAATTGTTAGTGTTACATAGCAATACTTGAAACCATTTAACTGAGTGCAAATGAATTAGTAATGTTGAATAGAATTATTAGTGTTAAATAACAGTATTTGAAACTTATTTAACTGTCTGCAAACAAATGATCTCTGGCTTGTTTAAAAATATTACCTACCAAATTACTTGTTTACTAATCGTATATTTAATATCTATATCAAGAAAAATTGAAAAACAAAGTAACCCAAAGTGAAGAATTTATAGTGAAAGAAAGGTGACACTGTAACATTTCGGTTTTAATAAACCATCATCAGGACTTAGAAAAGTTGACATTGAGTGTTGTTAGATCAATGATGGATGTTTAATGAAACGTATAAACAGGATTTGGCATTAAATGACCAACATGGGTTAATGTGCCATGAAACCCAACCAACCAGTGGGATGGCTCTCTGGGACAGGATTTTTATCCTTGCTATGTATATTCATAATATGGGGTGTTGCCCATGGATAGTTATTTCAAAACCAATTTGAAGAATATTTAATGATAAAAACAGACATTGTTTTGTTATGTATAATGATTATTAAACTCTACAGCAAAAACCAAAAAACTCTATAACCAAAAATATGATTCAATATCAGTCCAAAAATGATTTTATAGCAGTCCAAAAATAAGTACATCCTTTAAATATATTTCTGCAATTTTATTTTTGGCTAGTTTCACTGCTGTAGTGTTTGGTATTAACACCTAACTATCTTGGTTGTCTAGTGATCCAGTAGAAACCATAAAATTTTTTAAATCTATTTTAGAAAAAAATTAACTTTTTATCAAATTTTATGGGGAAATACTGTAAATTGTTGAGTCTGCTAATGCTATGAGGGGAGAGAATATAAAGTACATGTCTGTCTGTATAGTGTCATTTTATGCCTAGAGGTTAGGGAATCACATTCATTGTATGTTCACATTTCAACTTCTAAGTTATTTCTCAAGAGATTTTGGGCGGGGGGGATTGCACACGGCCCTATTGTATAAAGGGAGTCTCTGTTGCATAGCGGTTAATGTGCTGGATTGTAGTATCATAGTGAGGGAGGTCGAACATTCATTTTCAGACTAATACTCTTAGTGAAGGCATGAACTCTCCCTCCCCAAGCTATAGGTTAAATAGTACCATTATTGTTCTACAAGGATGGCTTTAGCATTAAATAACCTACAAAGACTGATATGCCATTAAAACAATGAATATAAATAATTTTTAAACAGATCTATTTGACCCAGAGATGGACCAGAGAGTCAAGGTGGTGTTGTGGCTAATACACTCGCTAGCAACATTGTAGCTAGCAAGTTCAATCTCCAGTCATACTATTGTGTTCACTTTTGGATTACTCCCCTTGAGAAAGTTTTGGCATCAAATAACCCACAAAGACTGATATGCCATTAAAACAAAGAAACAAAACCCATAACTGGGACACTAAAAGGTAAACACCACTCCAGGTCAGTTGACATGGGAGTAATGGCAAAGAAGAGGTACTCTACGTTATGCAGGTTTTCAGAACTGGAGCCTCACCATCAGATACAGTTTAGTGTCATATTCATAATACCCTTTTTTGAAAGGGCTCTTATCCTCCTGCAGGGGTTACAGTCAGATTATTCTTTGCTCTGCAGACGAGACTAAATATGAAGTATAGTGAAAATATTTCTACTCACAAGTAACTTGGTGACCATAGTTGAGTGACCTGAAAGCTCCCTTTTCAATAGCTACTTCACCAAGGTGTAGAGGAGAGTGCTACTCCTTTCCCTGGATTGTTCTACTTTACCCTTGATCTTTACCTTATAATGCTGAGTGTTAAGCTAGATAGCATCAAGTACCTTTTTTTTTTTTTTTTTTTTTAGTCTTTGGTATGACTCGACTTGGGATTGAACTGTCTCCCGGTCCATTGGTGAACACTCTAACCATTATCCTATGTCAAGTACTACTTTTATATTGATGAGTTACAAGGGGAAAAAATGCACACATTGTTTGATCTTGATTGTTAGAGCAGTGGTCTTGCAACACCAGAGGTTGTGAATTTATTTGGCTGGTGATCATCTTCTTTATTATTAATGTTGAAAAGAAACATTGTGTTGTCTAACAATGAATTGAAAATTGTTGATGTAAATCTTGACTTGTAAGAAAGAAAAGTGCACCATCCTTTATAAACGCTTTTTCGTCAATTTTGCTGTCAGTTCACTTATTCTAATTATGGAAATTCTCATAAAGACTGGCTCTTTTTTTTTTTTTTTTTTTTTTTTTTTTTTTCTTTTCTTTAAAGAGATTTGCCATGAATACCCGAGTTCAATTTAGAGAAATTGTTAAGTGCTCCTGGGTAAGTGGCAGCAAGAGCTAAAAGAAAGCCAGCTGCATTGTGGGAAGAGTCTGATCGTAATCAATGAATGCACAGAGAATCATTTGAGAAAATTAAGAGCACCTCCTTTCGTTCTCTAATTTCTCTCTCTGTCTTGCTCCACAGTTCTCTCTCTCATTTCTCTCTCAGTCTTGCTCAGCATCCCATCTCTCTCTCTCTCTTGGTCTTTGTCTACACTCTCCACTTCCTCTCTCTCTCTCTTTCACTTGATCTGCACTTCACCTACTCTCTCACTCTGCACTTTCCCTCTCTCTTGGTCTTGCTATGCTCTCCTTCTCTCTTACATCTGCACTGTTCTCTCCCTCTCTCTCTCTCTCTCTCTGTCTCTCACATCTGCACTATTCCCTCTCTAACCCTCACTCACTCTAAACTCTTCTGACTGACTTCTTGCTCTTTTCTCTTTCTCTTGCTTTGCACTCCTTTCTCTCTTTCTCTTGCTTTGCACTCCTTTCTTTCTCTCTCTCTCGCTTTGTACTCCTTTCTCTCTCTCGCTTTGCACTCCTTTCTCTCTCTCGCTTTGCACTCCTTTCTCTCTCTCGCTTTGCACTCCTTTCTCTCTCTCGCTTTGCACTCCTTTCTCTCTCTCTCTCTCTCGCTTTGCACTCCTTTCTCTCTCTCTCTCTCTCGCTTTGCACTCCTTTCTCTCTCTCTCTCTCTCGCTTTGCACTCCTTTCTCTCTCTCTCTCTCGCTTTGCACTCCTTTCTCTCTCTCTCTCTCTCTCTCTCGCTTTGCACTCCTTTCTCTCTCTCTCTCTCGCTTTGCACTCCTTTCTCTCTCTCTCTCTCGCTTTGCACTCCTTTCTCTCTCTCTCTCTCGCTTTGCACTCCTTTCTCTCTCTCGCTTTGCACTCCTTTCTCTCTCTCGCTTTGCACTCCTTTCTCTCTCTCGCTTTGCACTCCTTTCTCTCTCTCGCTTTGCACTCCTTTCTCTCTCTCGCTTTGCACTCCTTTCTCTCTCTCTCTCTCTCGCTTTGCACTCCTTTCTCTCTCTCTCTCTCTCGCTTTGCACTCCTTTCTCTCTCTCTCTCTCTCTCGCTTTGCACTCCGTTCTCTCTCTCTCTCTCTCGCTTTGCACTCCGTTCTCTCTCTCTCTCTCTCGCTTTGCACTCCGTTCTCTCTCTCTCTCTCGCTTTGCACTCCGTTCTCTCTCTCTCTCGCTTTGCACTCCGTTCTCTCTCTCTCTCTCTCTCGCTTTGCACTCCGTTCTCTCTCTCTCTCTCTCTCGCTTTGCACTCCGTTCTCTCTCTCTCTCTCTCTCGCTTTGCACTCCGTTCTCTCTCTCTCTCTCTCTCGCTTTGCACTCCGTTCTCTCTCTCTCTCTCTCTCGCTTTGCACTCCGTTCTCTCTCTCTCTCGCTTTGCACTCCGTTCTCTCTCTCTCTCTCTCTCGCTTTGCACTCCGTTCTCTCTCTCTCTCTCTCTCGCTTTGCACTCCGTTCTCTCTCTCTCTCTCTCTCGCTTTGCACTCCGTTCTCTCTCTCTCTCTCTCTCGCTTTGCACTCCGTTCTCTCTCTCTCTCTCTCTCGCTTTGCACTCCGTTCTCTCTCTCTCTCTCTCTCGCTTTGCACTCCGTTCTCTCTCTCTCTCTCTCTCGCTTTGCACTCCGTTCTCTCTCTCTCTCTCTCTCGCTTTGCACTCCGTTCTCTCTCTCTCTCTCTCTCGCTTTGCACTCCTTTCTCTCTCTCTCTCTCTCTCGCTTTGCACTCCTTTCTCTCTCTCTCTCGCTTTGCACTCCTTTCTCTCTCTCTCTCGCTTTGCACTCCTTTCTCTCTCTCTCTCGCTTTGCACTCCTTTCTCTCTCTCTCTCGCTTTGCACTCCTTTCTCTCTCTCTCTCTCTCTCGCTTTGCACTCCTTTCTCTCTCTCTCTCTCGCTTTGCACTCCTTTCTCTCTCTCTCTCTCGCTTTGCACTCCTTTCTCTCTCTCTCTCTCGCTTTGCACTCCTTTCTCTCTCTCTCTCTCGCTTTGCACTCTCTGTCCCCCCCCTCTCTCACTTTGCACTCCTCTCTCTGTACTTGTTTCTCTCTGTTTGTCTTGGTCTACACTCTCTTCTCTTTCTCTTGCTCTGAATCCTTTTTGTATCATGCACTCTCCCTGTTTTGTCTTGTACTCATCCTGTCTCTTTGCCTCTGTTTGCACTCACTCTGACTCTTTGTCTGTCTCTTTGCACTCACTCTGTCATTCTATCTACTCAATCTGTCTTTTGTTGCCCTAGCTCTCTTTGTCTGTTTGTCTCTCTTGACACACTCTTGCTCTTCACTCTTTCTTTCTCTCCTTGCACTCATGTTCTCTCTCCCTCACTTGACAAGTATCTCTGTCCCTCCAATTTCTTTAGCTGGTGTAATGATATATATATAATGAGTTGATATTTTGATGGTAACATTCTTGAATTGGAGACAATTTTTAAATCTAGCTCATTTCTTCTTGATCACGCTCCTTCTTGATCACGCTTTCTCTCACTCATTTCTTCTTGATCACGCTCTCTCTCTATCGCTCGCTCTCTCTCACTCATTTTTTTTCTTGAATTTTCTTTCTTATTTTATCTTGATGGCTCTCTCTTTCTCTCTCTCTATCTCTCTCTCTCTCAGTAACTTTGCTTGTTTATTCTTGATCTCTTTCTCTCGAATAGTCGCTCTATTACTTTTCGCTCACACAATCTCTCCCTGTCTCTGTCTCTCTGTCTCTGTTTTCCATTTTCTAAATACAAATAATTATTCTTAGCTCGAAAGGAACAAACCCTCAAGTGATGTTATTTGGTGCTTATCTCACCAACTGGTAAATTTGGCTTATTTTCTAACTTGGCTGTAAGAAAGGTTAAGTATTTCATTCAATGATGCATTATAATATCTTTGTTGCACGAAGATAAAGTGCTTTAACAGGTTCTAAGGATTTATATATTTAGTAAATATATTAGTTTTATTGATTACAGATAGGCTTGCTATTTGCTTGATTTATCACTTGTTCACTGCATACAACCCACTTTTTATGAAGATTATATAAGCTGTGATATCTTGAGAAGAATTTATTAAATGAAACTTTGTTTACAATCGTTGCATAATAGCAGCAATGAGGCATGTTTGCAAAATGTGAATATTAACTAAATTCACTTGAAAAGAAAGGTTAGATGATTTGGTTTAATGGCATATCAACTCTTGATGGTTATCCAATGCCAAATTTATCCCAGTTGGCTAGGTCTGTAGAATATACTGACTGCCTCTTTGCAGAGGAGTAAGACTCTCCCCCTCAACGAGTGTCCTGGATATGACATGAAAGCATCTGATGTTGAAGTTTCAGTAATGCTGGAGTTTTAGGGAATGTGTAATATCCCTTCATTGCCGCTGCTCCCAGTTCCACTCTGGCCCAGTGTGGTAGCACCTGATAGGATCCTATCTATAGGTCAAATAGAACAATCTGTGTGCAAAGAAATGACTGATGTTAAATTGTGACTTTTATATAGCAATACTTGAAACCATTTAATTGTGTGCAAAAAAAGAGCCTTGGCTTGTTTAAGATTTTATATATATATATATATATATATATATATATATATATATATTTAGTGTATATGTTAAACTGAACTATTTGAAATAGAACTAAACTGTGTACTTATTCTAAACTGAATTGTTTGAAATAGAAGTGTTTTTATATCTAACTGAACTGTTTTGACATTTAATTGTTTGTAAGCAAAAAAAACTATACTTAATACTAAACTGAATTATTTGAAATTTAATTTGGCTTTAAATTATCTGAAATGGGTTGATACACCATAAAACAAAACGACCAACCAGATTTTTCAGCCTCAAGTCAGAAGGTACATCTTATAAACTAAATTTCTATTATCAACATTTTTTTCTGGTCATATACCTTACCATATTCAGGACATATCTAAGTCCAAACTGATTTACACCATTACAGAGAAATATCCATGGGAATGTGTGTTTGTTTATAGTTTTGTTTCTCCTAATGTGAGCTTATTTTCCTCCCACGGGCTTGTTGTGTGAGCATGTCCATACGTTGGCTCCAAATACTGTGTAGATTTTATTTTAAGACAGTACAAGCGGATAAAAAGTTGAACAAATACAAAATTAAGGTTAAATTAAACTTTTACTATTTAAAAATGGGTAGAGTGTTTGCCAATGGTCCAGAAGACTGGGGTTCAATCCCTGGTTGAGTCATACCAAAGACTCAAAAAATTGGTATTTGCTTAACATTCAGCAATATAAGGTATTATCAAGGGTAAAGTGGAGCAATCCAGGGAAAGGAGTAGCGCCCTCTCCTACACCTCGGTGTAGTAGCTACTGAAAAGGTAGCCTTCGGGTTGTCCTTGACGACAGTCGCCAACTTACTATTTAAAAAAATCAGTGCATATTATACATGAGGATTTTTTTCCAGAATTTAGTCGGGATGCGTTCTATACGAGTACATGGTGTACCCAAGTAATTATGGTGTGTATGCAATCACCCAAACATCTCATTGCCCAGTCGACTGGGGCTGTAGAATACGCCAACTGCTTCTCTACAGAGAGGTAAGACCCCCCCAACGAGTGTCCTGGATATGACACTAAACAATCTGATGGTGAGGTTCCAGCAATGCTGGAGCTTTGGGGAATGCGGAGTACCCCTTTATTGCCATTGCTCCCAGGTCCACTCTGGCCCGGAGTGGTAGAACCTGATAAGGGTCCTATCTATGGGTTAAATAGAACTAAACTGTGCTTCTTTCACTATACTGATTTTTGCATTTAAACTGCGTATTTATGCTAAATGGAATTGTTTAAAATAGAACTGTTTTGACATTGGAACTGCGTTCTAGTGCTGAACTGAATTGCTCAAAATAGAACTGTTTTGGACATCTAAACTGTGTACTTATGCTAAACTGAATTATCTGAAATGAAACTATTTGACATTTAACTCTGTGTATTGCACAGTCAGCTGGGGCTGTAGAATACACTGACTGCTTCTCTGCAGAGGGGTAACGAGTGTCCTGGATATGACACTAAACAATCTGATGGTGAGGTTCCAGCAGTGCTGGAGCTTTGGGGAATGCGGAGTACCCCTTCATTGCCATTGCTCCCAGGTCCACTCTGGCCCGGAGTGGTAGCACCTGATAGGGTCCTATCTATGGGTTAAATAGAATTAACAGCATTCTTATGCTAAACTGAATTGTTTGAGTAAACTGAATAGCTTGAAAGAGAAATGCTTTTCACAATTAAACCGTACTTACATTTAAACTGCGGGCTTATGCTTAACTGAATTAGTTGAAATAGAACTGTTTTTTGACATTAAAACTGTATTTACACTTAACTGAATTGTTACATATAACTGCTTCTATAGTTTGAAATGGAAATGTTTTTGACAATTAAACTGTGTACTTATCCTAAACTGAATTGTTTGAAATAGAACAGATTCTTAACATAAAAATGGATTTGGCGTTAAATAACCTACAAAGGTTGATATGCCATAAAACCCAACAAACCAAACATCTCACTATGAGCATGATGCAGCTCAAGGCCAATTTTTAAACAGAGAATAATTGGTGTGAATTGAAAATTTTCTTCTTGACTGGTTGTCACAACCAGATTAAAGACCCTTGTCTGCCCCTTCTAATTACTCATAACTGATGAAGTGAGGCAATATTAGTGCAATGCAAATAGTATCAAAAGTAAAGTAGACCTCTTGAATTTTTTATTTTTGGTTAGAGTTTCAATGCTGTAGAGTTTGGTAATAGATAATACCTAATATCATTTGTTTCGACTGGTCACTTTGCTTGTGAAGAAAAGGAACTGTTTGAAATCATTTCGAATATATTTATTTATGGGTGACATGCATTTCACAGCTGCACTCATCTCTGTCTGTTTCGCAATGCACTCTCTTCTCTCTCTCCGAATACACTCTCGTCTCTCTCTCTCTTTCTCCGTGTCTTGCAATGCACTTTCTCTCTCCATTTTGCTTTGCAATCTTCTCTCTCTGTATACC
Organism: Sepioteuthis lessoniana; assembly: GCA_963585895.1. Classification (NCBI taxonomy): domain Eukaryota; kingdom Metazoa; phylum Mollusca; class Cephalopoda; order Myopsida; family Loliginidae; genus Sepioteuthis; species Sepioteuthis lessoniana. The sequence goes on from OY757935.1 coordinate 14,418,430, forward strand.
CCTCTTTTGCTCACTTTTTACTCACTCTTGCTTTGCACCCTTTCTCACTCTCTTTCTTTTGCTCTTCACTCACTCAATTTTTTTCAATCAACACTCCTCTCTGTCTTGCTCTACACCCCCCCTCTCTCTTTACTCAGTCTTGCTCTCAGCTTATTTTTTCTTCTTTCCAAGAAAAGAATGAAGTGTAAAAACTGTAGACAACCCTGTTCTACTGATGGCTGAAAATGCTGATTGACAAAAAGTACAGGTAGAACGTGTCATCAGCAGGTTTATGTTTTACTCCTCTAAGGCAACAAGCCAATATCCTCTTCACAAACAGACAAGATGGATGCCAATTGGCTACAAATGGTATCTTGCTTCAAGCCAAACAGTCCAGTCATTTCCAAAAAACTGCTGGCTCCCACCATTATTTCTTGTGAGGATGTTTTCTAATTACTTCAATAAATACAAAGAGAGTTGCCCGATTTTAACACTGGCTTTTCCGAGGCAAGTTTGTCTAGATGATTATTCTCTGTGCAAAAACAAAAAAGCCGCTTAGGTTATTGGAAGGTTTGCTGGTAGGGAATATAGTTAATTGAGTTCCCACTCTCTAATGGCCCAGTCGGCTGGGGCTATAGAATACACTGACTGCATCTCTGCAGAGGAGTAAGATTCTCTTGAATGTCCTGGATATGACACTAACCAATCTGATCATGAGGTTCCAGTAATGTAGAGCTTTGGGGAATGCGGAGTACCTCTTAATTTCTATTGCTTCCTGGTCCACTGCGGCCCGGAGTAATAGCACCTGATAGGGTCCTATCTATGGGTTAAATAGAAGTAAACTGTACTTAGGCTTAACTGAATCATTTGAAATAGAACTGTTTTGATATTTAGACTGCGTATTTATGCTAGACTGAATTGTTTGAAATAGAAATGTTTTTACATTTAACTGTGTGTAAACAAAAAAACTGTACTTATGCTCAAGTGAATTGTTTGAAATAGAACTGTTTCTGGTTATAAAAATGGATTTCACATTAAATAAACCTACAATGGTTGATATGCCATAAAACCTGACCAACCAACCCACTCTCTAAGGGCCACCATGGGCATAAGTACATCTGTGATATACTAACACTGAACAAAACAGAAAGAAAGACAGAATAAACTCAACTGTGTAGCCTTAGTTGTGAGAAGAAGAGATGGATTTATGCCTTTCTCAAGGGTGTAAGCGTGAAGTGAAATGCAGTCTTGTCCAGGATTTGATTTTGGTTTGTCAAGTCCTTGTTTTTTTTTCTTTGCGATAACCATGAGTGCCTTTGTATGCATGTGTATATAACAGTTCTTTCTCCTTTTCTTATGGAACTTTCTGAGACGGAACCTGTAATGGTTTAGAACGAGACATACTGTCTGTATATACTGACAAGTGGTATTTGTGAAATGTCAAGGATAATAGGTTCCAGACGTTCGTTTGGAAGTGTTAAAAGTGCGCCTAATGCCAATCAAATTGCTCTCTGACACAAGTCGGTCACTGCATGTTCTCACTAAACATAAAATTATTTAAAAGCTTAAAAATTGTTTGTCTGAATTTTTGAGATGAGGTTTGAAAGTCTCTATATTATGAAGATTAATCCTGTTTATTGTTATTGGCACAATGTTACGGTTGCCCAGTCGGTTGGGGCTGTAGAATACACTGACTGCACCTCTGCAGAGGGACAACCCCCTCCCCCAATGAGCATCCTGAATATGACACTAAACAATCTGATGGTGAGGTTGCAGTAATGCTGGAGCTTTGGGGAATGTGGAGCACTCCTTCATTGCCATTGCTCCCAGGTCCACCCTGGCCCGGCATGGTAGCACCTGATAGGACCCTATCTATGGGATAAATAGAACTAACAGCATACTTATGCTAAACTGAATTGTTTGAATTGGAACTGTTTTAATAAACTGAATAGCTTGAAATAGAAATGTTTTTGACAATTAAACTGTACTTACATTTAAACTGTGTACTCATGCTAAACTGAATTCTTTGAAATAGAACTGATTATCTAATAAAAATGGATTTGGCGTTAAATAACCTACAAAGTTTGATATGCCATAAAACTCAACCAACCAACCAACAATGTTACAGGCGAGGTGCCTTTTGATCTTCTTTAAGCATTTCTTGTCAAATTTGGGAGCCTTTACAGAATTTCAAACCAAACCCTTTAGTTAATACATAGGGGTATATTGTTCTAATTCCTTTAACTGTATTTTATAGAAGTGTTAAGTATATTTATTTTTGCTTGTAGTCAGGATTGGAACTGTATAAACCGAATGTCTATCTCTGTTACCTCACTGGTCATGCTGGACAATTTAAAATGAATTTTTGGGACTTACAAACTTAATGTTTTTATTTAGACTTTGTATTATTACTTATTACTATTATGACCATTCGCCTGATGAGTAGTGTTTGCCAATGGTCTGGGAAACTGGGGTTCAATCCCAGGTCAAGTCATACCAAAGACTCAAAAAATGGTTCTTGCTTAACACTCAGCATTATAAGGTTAGGATCAAGGGTAAAATGAAGCAATCCAGGGAAAGGAGTAGTGCCCTCCCCTACACCTTGGTGTAGTAGCTACTGAAAAGGGAGCCTATGAGTCACCCTCAACAACAGTTGTCAACTTTACTTACTATTATGTGTGATTTCCTTTTTGAAATTTTTTTTTTTTACTTTTGTTAGTATTAGAATTTATTTAATGTTATTCTTTCTTAAAAACTTTTTAACTTCTCAGTCTTTTGGGTTTCTTTGTATAATGGCATATCAACCTTTGCTGGTTATTTAAAGCTTTGGCCATCTTTGTTGAAAAACAGCTGTGATACTATTTAAACCATACCTGGGGAGATAAGGGGTTCCATACCTTTCTTAAGGGTATTAGTCCAAAAGTGAATGTAGTAGCCTGACTGGAGTTCAGACTTGTTTTCTATGAGGCTGTAGTCCAGTATGTTAGTCCATGGGGACTTCCCTTCTTAAGCTTTTAAGACTTTTATATATTAAAGTTTGACAAATTTATTGAATTATTAAATTCATCCTGTTAGAATACACTGTAGAGGGGTAAGACTCCCCCATCTCCAAAAAAAGGGTTTTTCTGGAGATCTGGGAAATGTGGAGTACTCCTTTATTGTCATTACTCCCAGATCCACTCTAGATTTTAAATTTATGTTAGATTTTATGGCATATCATGGTTGTCTATTTAATGCCAAATCCTGTTTTTACATATATATTAAATATGTAGGGTTTGGTTTGATGGTATACCAATCATTGTCGGTTATTAAAAGGCCAAATCCTCTTTATACATATATTGAATATATATGATTTGTTAACATGATTTGTTGATAATATTTTTAAATGAGCCTGAGTTCTCTTTTTTTTTTTTTTTTTTTTTTTAATTTTTATTTTTTGTACACAGTTCTGGAATTTGGGGAATGTGGAGTACCTCTTTATTGCCATTACTGCCTGGTACACTCTAACAGAGAGTGGTAGTACTTGTTAGGGTCCCATCTCTAGGTCAAATAGAACTCTTTAATCATTTACTAGGGATTATTATTAGTTATTTGAAATCCTACGGCTGTGGACGAATTGTTTGTATTAGATAGGAATACTTGATAAATAGAATGACTGTTAAATAGCAATACTTAAAACCATTTGACTGTGTGCAAACAAAGGAAATCTAAAAACTTGTTTAAGAATTAAATTACTTGCAAACTATTTGCTAATAAATAAAATATATAAAACACGATTTGACATTAAGGATCAATACCATAAAACAGGACCAACTGTAGTACATTACTGCTGGATCTTAACAATGAAACACACAAACACACACACACACATATATATATATATATATATATATATATATATATATATGTCTTATATCTTCATTTACTGATGGTGACGCTTGTGTAAGGCAGTAGAGTGATCAGAGAGAGAGAGAGAGAGTTTGCTCACATGGAGGAGCTGTTGGGAGTTGGAACTGCCAAAGGGATCTGCTTCAAGCCCAAATTCTCAACCTTATATAATCTTATAATTCCCACTCAACCACACGCAACTCTTGTCCCTCGTTGGTCATGGCCCACACCCACTTAATGCTTGCTTTTTATTGGTCACAACCGACATCCACGTGATGTTTGCCCTCCACTGGCTGTGCCTTACATCAATGCAATGTTTATTTCTGGAATCATTTGTTGATTTTTACCTGTGGCAGGATGTATCTGTCAACAATATCTGCCAGGTTCATTACAGGTTAAGCTGATATATCACATAACTAACCAAGTTAATCACAAGTAGAAAAAAAACTTGAATTAATGTGAAGTATGAACATACTTATTAAAATTCCTTATTATTTTAATAATTCTTAATGTTAGACTCTTACACTGATAACCCTTATGTCTGAGGGTCTAACCACTGAGCTTATTTTTAGAGAAAAATATTGAACCATTAAACTCACATAGCACTTGAACTCTGAATATCATATGGCTAACTGAAACCTTTCAATAAGTATATCAATGTTGAGTACATTATTGATCACCTGTAAAACAATGTCAATTGGTCATTGACCCATCGAAGATGATCTAAGTTAAAAACAGCCCTAACGATGAGGCTGCTATGCCCCCCAAAAAATCAATGTTACCTGATCGTAAAGAAAAGAAACCAGAAAAAAAAAACAAAAAAACAAAAGCCATTAGTGACTTCTCTCTGACTTTATTGGATATTTCGTGGTGGGCTTCTCAGCTGAACTGGAAATTCCTCTCAACCTCTTTCTTCTCTCATTATGTTTTGGAATTAAAAGAAAGTAAAAATCTGCAGGTGAAAAGAAAGTAATTTACCAATTGTCTTCCAAAAGAATCTTCAGATTCCAGATTTGGTTTTTCTTTCCGCATTTATCAATACTTGTTATTTACTAAATTTAGCTGGGGTTGTAGGATACACCAACTGCATCTCTGCAGAAGAGTAAGACCCGCCTCATTAATGAGTGTCCTGAGTATGACACTTAATCATATGTGATAGTGAGGCACCAGTCCTGGAGCTTTGGGGAATGTGGAGTACTCCTTCATTGCCATTACTTTTACATCCAATGTGACATAGAATAGTGGTACCTGTTTGGGTTCCATCTATGGCTCAAATAGAGCTATCATTTACCATACTTAAAACAAATGATTGATATCTTTAAAGGTGTCTAAACGAATAATTGATATTAAATGGAAATTATTTGTACTAAATAATGATACTTGAAACCATTTAACTATGCAAATAGAATTATTAGTGTTAGATAACAATACTTGAAATCATTTAGAATTATTAGTGTTAGAAATACTTGGGGTTATTTAACTGTGCAAAAAAATGATTAATATTAAATTGAATTATTAGTATTACATAAGAATAAAAGTTAGTAAAGTTAGCGACCATAGTCGAGGGTGACCCGAAGGCTCCCTTTTCGATAGCTACTACACCAAGGTGTAGGGGAGGGCGCTACTCCATTCCCTGGATTGCTCCACTTTACCCTTGAACCGTACCTTATAATGCTGAGTGTTAAGCAAGGTGGTATCAAGTTCCATTTTTAAAGTCTTTGGTATGACTCGACCTGGGATTGAACCCAGGTCTCCCGGGCCATTGGCGAACACTCTAACCGCTGGGCCAATGTCCCGGTACATAAGAATACATGAAACCAATTTACTGTGTGCAAGCAATTAGATAATGTTGAATATAATTAGAAGTAATAGATAGGAATACTTAAAACATATTTGTATCCTAACTATGTCATTAAACTGTATGTGATGGTGAGGCTCCTGTCTTGGAGTTTGAGGAATGTGGAGTATCCTTTCATTACTATTACTCACAGGTTCACTCTGACCTGGATTGGTAATACTTGTTAGGGTCCCATCTATGGGTCAAATAGAACTGTGCAAGTTTTTGCTTGGGGTTATAATTAGTGGCTTGAAACTATACAGCTGTGTGAAAGATGTTTGTATTAGACTTGATAAATAAAATTATTAATGTTATGTGGCAGTACTTGACTATGTGCCAGCAAATAATCTTTGGCTCATTTAAAAATCATGTTATCTATCAACTGTGTGCTTATTAATCATATTGGCTTAATTAGTAGAGTGTTCGCCAATGGCCCGGGAGACTGAGATTCAATCCCAGGTCAAGTCATACCAAAGACTCAAAAAATGGTACTTGATGTCTCTTGGCTTAACACTCAGCATTGTAAAGTATGGATGAAGGGTGAAGTGGAGCAATCCAGGGAAAGAAGTAGTGCCCTCCTCTATATATCGGTGTAGTAGCTATTGAAAAGGGAGCCTTCAGGTCACCTTCAACTACAATCGCCAACCAACAACAATATACATATATATATATATATATATATATACACACACACACATACACCAATCCTACCATACGGGCAGGATGTCACAGTCAATTTTTAAGCAGCTTAACAGGTTTCCTTCTCTTAGACTGGTTGCCTAACCAAGGCTAAAGAAGCCAGTCTGCCCTGCTATTTACTCACAGCTGGAGGGAGAATAATTAGATTCATACCTTTCCCAAGGGTATTAGTGCGATGTTGAATGCTTTCAACTTTGTCCAGGATTTGAACTTGTGTTGCCATGTCCATTTAATACAATAACCATTAAACCACTGATATCTCCACCTTCTATATATTTAGTGATATCCGATTTAACTATTGATAAAGTGTGGGATGTAAGGGTTTCTTTTTTTGTTTTCAATATTTAACGATTAAAATATGATTCCCCTATTAACCATATATATATATATATATATATATATATATATTATCCAGTCAGTGTCCAAGGACAGTAGGTGTGGATTATTCTATACATAGAATATATGAGGGTAATCATATAAATCTATGAGAGTGCTCAATTTATGGCTATTGTTAGTTCCCTATTTATTCTCTAGGGTATAACAAAATTCACATTCAGAGCGTATATAGTACAATTAAATGGAGACTCAAACTTGGTTAAGCCGTCATAATAAATTTTTTTCGGCAGAGAATATTGTTGGTATATTCTCTGTCTAGTCAGATGACTCTTTTACATGCTCTGTCCTGTCGCAGAGACGCGAATGCTGAGTTACAGTTCGTATTCAGAAGATAAAATAAAGTAATTAAAAAAATAAAATTAAAAAATCAGAAAAAACCCAAAAATCATAAGGTGGAAATCAAATTACAAAGTTACAAATTCTTTCATTCATGTGCGTGAGCAGAGGGGGTTAACATGTTATATGTTAGAACGATTAAGAAACAGGAGTGGAATTAATCTACTGGTCAGTCCCTTCTAATTTTGTGTTCTGTTGGTGGTTTCTCCTACTTGGCAGGGGCATTAAATAACCCACAAGAGTTGGTATGTCATTAAACATAACCAAACCAATTAGAATAAATTTAGGTTTGTTTTATTATTTGGCCAGAAGATGGACAACAGTTCATCATTTATACATGTTTGGTTAAGAGGAACAGACAAGGAAGAAGGCATAAATTTAAAAATTTTTTTTTTTTTTTTTATTGTAATCCAGGGAATGTAAAATCAAGATTGAATGGATGTGGAAACAGAGTTCTCTGCAATTTTGGCTGTGTCTCCAGCCATTTTCAAAAACAGTAAAATTTGTTTTTATAGAATTTAAACAAGGTTAATTTTTATTGTCCCAAGCCATTTGAAGAATAGTGTGTATCGGCTTTTTATCTATTTCCTTTTAAACATAGTTAAAGTTATTTTATTGAAGTGTTGAGGGGAGACCTTCATGGTGTAATGGCTAATGAGCTGGACAGCAGCATCATAGTAAGCAAGTTCAAACTCCAGTTGTGCTCAACATAGTTCTGAATTCAGGTATCAACTAAGGCGAAAGTACCTTTTTTTTTTTTTTTTTTTTTTTCTTTTTTTTCATGCTTTTTACCTATAGTTAGGAGAGAAGATTTGGCATTAAATAACCTTCAATAGTTGATATACCATAAAACCCAACCAAACCAAATCGTATATATAATATATATTCATAAAGAAAATTTGGCATTAAATAACCTACAATGGTTGATATGCCATAAAAACCAAACCAAACCATTCCATTAGAATATATTGGTCAGCCTATGAAAATTTTCAGCTGAACCTACTAGTTGTCCCAAATTTTTAGCCTAGTGCCAGATTAGGTTAAGCTCGTTTAAATTCCCTGGGGGCTCTCTCATGAGGTCAGGGTGATTAGTAAGATAATTCAACAGACTATTACTAATCTATACAAGTTTAATTCTCACTTGTTGCTGCTAGACTTCAAATTCACAGCAGGAACAAGAGGAGCTTTTGATAAAATAAGACATTGACTGCATTGGAAATATGGCTTAATAAAAAAAAAAAATCTTGTCTTTGTGTGCCAAAAATGTTTCCTGAAATTCGAAGGTGAATAAAAAAAAAAATCTTTATTAATCTAAGATAAGACATGAAAATTTTTGACTGTGCAAGTCATTCAGCTGAGTCACCGTTTTTGAAAAGATGATATTGACACGTTTAAAGTTTTATACAATTTATCATGAATAAAAAAGAAAAAAGGTAGATGAAAGTAGTTACAGATAGTAAATAAAAAAAATCTACCTGCTACAAAAGAGGGTTAGTATTTGATTTTTCTTTCTCTCTTTCTTTTTTTTTTTTTTTTTGTTATTATCAAATCATTGATTCTGCTTCTCAAAATATGGCTGCCAAGATTAGAACTTTGCACAATTGAAAATTTTGATGCCTCATCGTTTATTTTTTTTATTAATATTTTTTATTTTACATTTTCATAATACACTTCCTGGCCAACAATGAACTTCTTTTTAGACATTTATGCCTATAAATAAATACACCCCTAAAAAATTTCATTTTGAAGTTATTTTTCTTTTAAACTAAAAACCAGGATTTTATTTTAGTGGAACATTTGTAATATAATTGCCGAGGGATTTTGTTTTATATATCTTGCCTTTTGGTTTAGTTAGGCTGAGAACCTTTCGCTTAGCGCATGGGTTAGTTAGGTGCAACATTAATGCAGGTGTTCACGTGCGCGCGGAGAGGATGTGCCATTCAGAGATGTCAAAATAAAAATCCCAGATAGGAATTAGGACTAGGGTATTTGGGTGACGTCATGCACCGGAAGCGTGGGCTGAGATTTGAGAAAGAGCAGTGAGTTGAGTTCTCGCCTTGGAAGAAGAAGGTTGTCTTTCAGAGCTGGGCGAGGCCAGACGACTTTGTGTGCTACGGGCGCCGCGCGTTGGTTGGATTGAGAGCTGACAATGTAAAAGCAGTCAGCATAGAAAGATTGTGTGTCTCTCTCTTCTCATGTCGAAAAACCTTTAAACTCAAAAGGTGAATAAAAGTTTTGTACCTGAACCAATTTCGTAAAGTTTTGTGTTTTTTAGATTCCCTATGTCTATGTTACACATTATACAATCAAAAAGGATATTATTAGGTATTATTTTCACCAAACTCTACAGCATTGAAACTCTTTTACCAAAAGTATAAATTTGTAACAATCAAAATATAAGTACTTAAGATTGATGCAATTTCATTTTTGGTTACAGAGGTTTTGAAATTTAATTTTTGGTCAATATAACATGGTTTTGGTTTGATTTTATGGTACATCAACCATTTTAGGTTATTAATACCAAACCCATTTTTATACATATAAACATTTCTATTTAAAACAATTCAGTTTAGCATAAGTACACAGTTTAGTTCTATTTGACCCATAGATAGGATCCTATCAGGTGCTACCACTCCAGGCCAGAGTAGACCTAGGAGTGATGGCAATGAAGGGATACTCTGCATTCCCCAAAGCTCCGTCCCTGGCTGCATAGAAACAGTTGGTCGGGCAGAGACTGATTAGGTCATCAGAGGTAGCTGGGTGCTCGTTCTGCTTTTCAATTCCACTACAACACACAAACAATTCATTTATAAATCATATATAATCATCCTCAGACAGACTGCTTTGTTGTATCACAACTTATCAATGTGTCTAGATACATGAGATGCTTGAAGCTGTGATTGAAACCTTGCTGACTTTATGCCAGCCGGATATTCTACTGTATAGCCACCTGCAAACCTAGCGTAACTGAAGGGATTTTAATGCATATGTATTTTTGTTTAGTTTTATATATATATATATACATACACTCACTTAATGGCTACTGAGTTCATAATTCAGAATGCCTAAAAAGTCAAACACTATCTACCTAGGTTTCACCTATTAGATCATCAGGAAAAAAATATCTATATATAGTAGGATTTGGCATTAAATACCCTACATGGGTTTATATGCCATATATTCATATTTTGGTTGTTTAATAGCATGTCAACCTTCATGTGTTATTAAATGCCAAATCCATCCTTGTAGAATAGTAGTGGTACTACTTAACCCAGAGCTGGAGGAATAAGGGTGTTCATGCCTTTCCTAGGACTATTCGTCTGAAAGTGAATTTAAATGTGACTGAAGTTTGAACTCACTTGCTATGAAACTGTCTACTATGTTAACCACTGTGCCATGGAGTTTTGTCTCTCGTATTTTTGATTACAGAATTTTAATGCTGTCTAGTTTGGTAATAATAGGTCTTATTCACTGTATAATGTTTGACTAGGAATAATAAAATATTGATAGTTTTAGTTGTGAAGAGAATTAACTCATGAAAAATTGTTTGAGGTAGGGATGTATTTTACTTATGATTAACACTGTACAACGGATTTAAAATCAGCCTTGGGGTGGGGGGCAAATGTGACTCAATACCAACGTTTTGTGAATCAATTGAAAAAAATAAACCCCAAATAAATCACTAGAAAGATCTATCTTTGTCTTTGAATAAACATTTTCTTTATTTTATTTATTTTTTATTTACTTTACAATTTCATGAAACAATTCTTGGCACACTATGACGTTTGTTGTTATCTGATTATTTTATTTTTCTGGACATATTTTTAATGGAGTGTGTATCTTCTTTTATCACAAGCTCTTCTCGCTACATCTGTGAAGTTGAAGTCTAGATTGATTGGTTGGTTGGTTTTATAGCTTCTCAAACCTTCTTGGGTCATTTAACGCTGAATTAAATTTCAAACAATTCAGGTTTGTATAAGTATAGCTTTTATTTACAAATGGTTAAATCAAATGTCAAAACAGCTCTATTTCAAACAATTCAGTTTAGCATAAGTATGCAGTTTAGTTCTATTTGACTCATAGATAGGACCCTATCAGGTGCTATCACTCTGGCTCAGCGTGGACCTAGGAGCGATGGCAATGATGGGGTACCCCACATTCCCCAAAACTCCAACATTACTGGAACCTCCCCATCAGATAGAGTAAGAAACACATCAGCTGATTTAGATTGACAGAATAAACTGTTGCAAGATGAAAGACACGCAGACTTTGTTATTATGTTTCTTGTCCCAGTCATTCTTGTTGTAGTTTGTGTGTGTGGCTGCCTTGGGTTCCATCTGGTCTCTGCCCTGTCTGCTGTCGGGGGTCTGCCCTCTCCTCTCAGGTGTCTCTGAAATCTTTCTTATATATTTTTAAAAAATTATCCCATATCAAATCCCTTAATCACACATTATCATTCCTTTTAGTTACATGTTATTGCAAAATATCAGCTGATAACTACATAATTGTTTCTTAGAACAGCTGATGCTAAAACAAAGTATCCATCTTCAGAATTTGCTTATGACATACAGGGTGTCTCAAAATAGATGCACATTATTAATATGATAATGATTTATTACTGAGACAAGAAATTCCATGTCAGCTGGTGTGAGTTTGTTTGATCGAGATCCTGTATGGGTACAGCTGAAGATCCTTTTTTTAAGATTATTTGCAACAATGCAGGTGAAAGACTAAGTTCTTGAGAATGTTTTCAAAGGGACATTTTTAGACTCCTGACAATCTCTTACTGCATTCACATTGTCAGGACATCTTGTAGTCAACTTCCTGCCAGATCTGAGATTTTCTGTCTTGTTGTTGAGATAGTTTACTGACACTGTGACTTGAAATTTGTGTATCCAATGATTAATTTGGCTTTTTTAGGGATAATTGTTAAAGTTAAACTTGGTGCAAAATTTTGCTTGCACAGTTTTAAATGATTTTGTCTCCAAATAAGAGACACAATATTTTCCCTCTCTTGTCCTCGGCATTGTGATAAAGGATTAATAGTTGTTATAGTAACTATTTTCACATCTGAAACAAAAAAGAACATGATTATGAGTGAAGTTATTAGCAGTCACTTGGGTCCCATGTATATTGAGACACCCAGTAATTGACATTTTTATGCAAAACAAGGCTTACACAAACCTTGACTTTTGAGCTGACCCCCCCCCAGTTTGAACACCAAGCCTCTCTAGAAAAAGAATTTATTACAAAACTAATTAACTAAAATCTCTAATTATTTTACAATTCATCTAGATGAAGTCTGGGAGAGGGAGTGCAAGAGGAGCTGTCAAAGAAGTTTGAATCATGAGAAAAGAGTTTCTTTTGGCTTAAAATGAATTTTCCTTCTAGACCAGTTGCCATACTATGGTTAAAGAGTGCAGCCTGCCCTACTATTTACTCATTGTTGGAAGGAGAATAGTTGGATTTGTATCTTTCCTAGGGGTATCAGTACTATGGGAAATGCAGTCTTGTCCTGGATTTGAGCTCTGGTTGCTCTGTCTATTTTCTGTGATAACTGTTACACCACAAACGCCTCTTTCTTTTTTTTTTTCTCTTTTTACAATTTGTTCAAAATGTCTTTAATGCTAATTGAAACATTTAGTAGCCTTTTGTTATTATTGATGTCTAAATGTTCAGTTTTATTTTAATAAATATGAAGAGGTTTTAGTCTAGACATCCTCCTTTTACTTAAATTAATCTGCTGCCCACATGTCTTCAGTGAAATTTTAGAATTAAAAACATCTAAAGCCTTTCAATCTCTCTCTCTCTCTCTCTCTCTCTCAAAATGAGTTAAAAAGGAAAGTGGAATTAGCAATTGATACATCTTGATACAGGAATTGTATGTCATTTATCAACCAGGCGGGAAAAACAAATGGTCTAGTTTAAAAAAAAAAAAAAAAAAAAAAAATGATGAAATTTGGGTTCAGCTGGAATTTTGTGGGTTTTTCTAAATTTTCATGAGAAATTTCTTATTTCTTTATCTGAAGATGCAGATCTTAAAAAAAATTAGGGTCTGCTGAAATAATATTATTACAAAAAATATGACTGATTTTTAAAGGTTTTTCTTTTATTTGGAATTATTTGCTTGGTATTTTAATTCATTATTTTACATTGAGCTTTCTATTGGATTTTGAATTACATGGATATTGAAGAAAGAAAATCCTAAAATAGAATCGTTCCCACCATCGACTGACTTGGCATTGGATAAAATGACGTGTGTGTGTATGAGAATCTGTATTGTCTTGTTGCTCTTGTTATAATAATATAGTGAAGTCATCGTCTTTTGAGGTATAAATAAAATATGATTTGAGGTAAAATTAAATGATACAAAACTGCGTCTATAAGATTAGATTTTTTTTTTTTTTAAATGTAGAAATAAACAAAAAAAAAAATCAATAAAAGCTAACCAGTGATTTGATTTTAACAATTGTTTATTTTTCCCCCTTTGTTTTTCATTGTGATCAATCATCTATTTGTAAAATCTGATTGCTCCTAAACATCATAAACATCTCCAGAATCTGAGACTATTTTGCATTCCTGCCATTAGTGGCAGAAAGTTCTGTTCTGTGGAATGAGCCAAAGCAATCAGATTATATCTGAGACGTTATTCCGAGTGGAGTTTAGGTTCATTACATTCTTTCACTTGGTTGTTATCTGGTGGATTATAATTGAGGATTAAGATTTATTCATTTTTATGATGTTTGTCTTAATTTTGTGGTTAAACTTTCAATTTTAAGAGATTGTGTTTAATCCACTGTTATTAATGTCAAGACTTTATTTGATACTTCTTTTTTATTTTATTTTTTGGTACATTCATTCTATTTTTGGTACTTTTTATCTTATTTTTGGCACTTTGTTTTTTATTTTTGGTGCTTTTTTAAAATTTAATTTCTGGTCCTTTTAATTGTTTTTGGTGCTTTTTTAAAATTCTATTTTTGGTAGTTTTAAAAAAATTCTATTTTTGGTATATTTTGAAAAAAAATTCTATTGTTGGTATATTTTAAGAAATTTATTTTTGGTATTTTAAAAAATTTTACTCTTATTTTTTAAATTTATCTCTTTTTTTTTTAAATTCTACTTTTGGAGATTTAAAAAAAATTCTATTTTTAGTATTTTTTTAAAAAATTCTATTTTTGTTACTTCATTTTTTTAAATCTGTTTTTTGGTACTTTATTTTTCAATTTTTTAAAATTCTGTTTTTTGGTACTTTATTTTTCAATTTTTTAAAATTCTGTTTTTTGGTACTTTATCTTTAGAATTCTATTTTTCATTCTTTTTATTTTACAAGATTTGGAAATATTCATTTTTGATCAATATTAGTTTCTCTATTAATTTCATTCACTTTTTATTGCAACTTTGTCAAAATTTATATCCATTGATCTGCTCTGTCATTGAGGCTTAGAATGTACTCCCTGTATCTCTTGCAGAGGGGTATGCCCCCCCCCTTTCCATCAAAGAAGTTTCCTGGGTATAACGTCAAACTTCATCTCTGTTTCTGGAGCACAAGGGAGTGTAGAGTATCCTATCATAGCCATTACTCTCATGATAGTTCTTCCCCCTTAAGTATTTGCAGTTATAATTTTACCATTACATTCACAAATCTTTCTAATCCACACTGTTCCTCATTGTATATTGATGACGCAAACAAGTTGCAAAATCTATACATATCCTATTTACCCAACCCCTCCGCTCAGGCAGGATATGACACAAGGTCAATTTTTAAGCAGAGTTTAACAAGTGATAAAAATTATCAAGCTTCATGTTAAAAATTTAGACACAAATTGGAAATGTTTTTGCCATTCGGCTGTAGTTGAGTACAGGTCCATTGGTTGACTATTCCATGGTAAAGGTTTGGATTTTAACCCAGCAGTATAAGTTGACCCTGAGTTTTATAGAGCTTTTTTCATGCATAAAAGGTTGACTTATATATGCAACAATTTATTGTTGGTCAATTTCAGTTGCCTTTTATTACAACTACCTGGACCATGTGGCTCAGTTGGCTGGGGCTGTAGAATACATCAACTCCATTTCTGCAGAGGGTAAGACCCTCCCCAACGAGTGTCCTGGATATTTAATTACCAACCCCTCTGCTCGGGCAGGATATGACACAAGGTCAATTTTTTAAACGGAATTTAACAGGTTTGAATTCAGAGTTTTCCTTCTCCTAGGCTAGTTGCCACACCGAGGCTGAAAAACCTAGTTTGTCTTACTATTTACCCATAGCTGGAGGGAGAATTATTGGATTCATACCTTTCCCAAGGGTATTAGTGCTATGTGAAATGCAATCAGTCTCGTCCAGGATTTGAACTCGAGTCACTGTGTCCATTTCCTACGACAATAACCATTACACCACGGGCACCTCCATTAATTGTCCTGGATATGATGCTAAGCAACCTGATAGTGAGGTTCTAGTAATGCTGGAGCTTTGGGGAATGCGGGGTACTCCTTCATTGCCATTGCTCCCAGGTCCACTCTTGTGCAGAGTAGTAGCACCTGATAGGGTCCTATCTATGAGTCAAATAGAACTAAACTGTGTGCTTCTGCTAAACTGAATTGTTTGAAAAAGAACTGTTTGATCATTTAACTAAATTAATGACTGATGATTAATTGAATTGTTAGTGATACATAGCAATACTTGAAACCATTTAACTTTGTTGACTAAACTGAATAGCTTGAAATAGAAATGTTTTTGACATTTAACTGTGTCCTTATGCTAAACTAAATTGTATTATGGATTGGCACAACACTCTCAGAACTACAAGAAATGGGAGTGCCACAGAGTAGCATCCTATCTGGGACTTAATTTAATATAAAAATAAATAGCATTGTGAAATGCTTAAAATTATAAGTCAAAGGCTCACTATATGTAGATGACTTCCTAATCTGTTGCAAATCAAAACATATTAGAACAATAGAACGTCATCTCCAACAATGTCTAAATAAGATAAACAACTGGACCATTAAAAATGGTTTCAAATTCTCCAAAAGCAAAAGGCATAACAACCCTGTAATTAAATTATTCAACCCAAATCCTTATTGTTGAAGAACACAAATTCCTAGGAATTATTTTTGACAAAAAATTAACATTCAAACCCCTCATAAAATACTTAAGCTTGAAGTGTTCTAAAACAATTTGACTCTTTAGAGTTGGATTGTTTTATAACAATCCTGCACACACAGAATGGGGTGTGGATAAAAAAAAACTCTACCAAAAATAATGGGATCCAAACTTGACTATGGCACATTCATCGATAGATCAGCTAGAAAATCCTATTTAAAACAATTGAATAGTATACTCCATCAAGGACTGAGACTGGCACTAGGAGCCTACAAAACTTCTCCAATAGAAAGCTTGTACACCTAGGCGAATGAACTTCCACTATCAATCAGAAGAAATAAACTAGCCTTATGATACGATATTAAACTGGCCTTGTGTCTTTCAAATCCTGCCCACAATGTCTTCCACCGTCCACAGCACAAAACTTTCTTTGAAACAAAAACAAACCCCATCAAACCTTTTAGGCTCTGAAAAGAAAATCTCGTCACGAAAATACAAATAGATAAAACACAAATACTTAAATCAACCACCTCAAAACCCCCATCCTGGTTATTGAAACAACCAAAAATACTGTGAAATCTAACAAAATATCATAAAGAAAACACACAGCCTACTACCTTCCAGGAAGAATTTCTTCACCTTAAAAATAACTGCCCCAACCATATCCATATTTATACTGACGGTTCCAAAAACGGAAACAAAGTATCATGCACTGCCATTCAACATAATACCAAGATAACAAAACGACTTCCTAACAGCACTTCTATCTACAGTGCAGAAGCTAAAACCATAGATCTAGCTCTCAACATTATAAAACAAACAGAATCCACCAAGCTCATCATTTTTTCTGACTCTTTATCAGTCCTAACATCCCTAAAAAAAACAAAACCTAGATAATCCCCTAACCATGCAAATATTGAAGAGACCAGAAATCCTATCAAAAACCAAAGAGATAGAGCTATGCTGTATCCCAAGCTTCATTGGAATTAGAGGTAATGACCAAGCTGACTCAGCGGCCAAGACAGCCTGGAAGATGCCCATTGACAAAATCTTTAAGATTCCATATACTGATTTAAAATTAGAAATAAAATAACTTTACCCAAAAGAAACGGCAATTAAAATAGAATGACACCCCACACAACAAACTCCCGACTATAAAAGCCGAAATCGGAGAATGGAAGGAAGGATACAGAAAATCCCGCAGGGAAGAGATTATTCTATCTTGTCTATATATTGGACACACAAAAATCACCCTCATATCTACTCTAAGAACAACAACCACCATGACGTGTGAGATGTCACACTCTGTTTAGTAAAACTCCTGTTGATAGATTGTATTGACCTAACACCAAAAAGACAATATTTCTACACTATAAACAATGTAAAAGAACTATTCAAACATGTTAAAGTAGACAAAATACTAGCATTCTTAAAATTTATGTAAAAGAATTTAAACCTTCTATGTTCCCTTTTTATCTCTCTCTCTCTCTCTTTCTATATATATATATATATATATATATAAGGCAAATACTAGACAACAATATCAACAGAAATTGGCATTAAATAACCTGAAAAAGGGTTGATTCGCCATAAAACAATCAATCAATCTGAATTGTTTGAAATAGAAGTGTTTATATGTATAGAAATCTATTTGGCATTAAATAACTAGAATGGCTGATATGCCATAAAACCCAGCCAAACCAAATCATATATATTTAATAGATATGTATAAAGTGGATTTGGCATTAAATAACCTACAATGGTTGATATGCCACCAAACCAAACCAAATCATGTATCTTCAATATATATGTATCAAAAGGATTGGCATTAAATCACCTACAATGGTTGATATGCCATAAAACCAAACCAAACTGTGATGTATAGAAAATGAGACAAACTATTTTCATTATTTTATATATTTTTCGAACAATTATTTTTGGATTGTCGTTTTTATAATCTTGGGTAATTTTAATTTAAGAAAATATTTATTCCCCTTAAAAATTAATCTCCTGATCATTTGAAGAATGATGCATAATCTTTAAATATTATCTTCGTTTCACTCAGTAATAATCTACTCGGTATTCCTTTTTATTTTTCTTTAACTTTAAAATTCATTTTTACATTGTTTTGATTTTCTCTATGAAGGAAATAAAAGAACCAGATTCTGCTAAGAGCAAATCAGATATGGCGGCTTCTTGAAGTTCCATCATTTGAGAAATCATCTCCTCATTGATTTGGAAATACGATTGGAGTTGAAAGTAGCAAGTTAGGTCTACAATTTTTCATCCTTTACAAACAATTCAGTTTGAGATGAAATTTTGGCTCCTTCAATAAGATTAAAAAAAACAAAGCAAGAACAAAAAAAAAAAAAGATAAGACGCTAAAGCTGTAAAAAGGTATTTTTTGTTCTTTTTATAGTTATTCAGTGTACAACAGACCCTGTGTAACGAGTCTACCATGGAACTTCAGCAACTGAACACTCAGTGAGGATTATAATCATTGCATATGAAAATGATGTGTGAGACAAGCTGGCTTGCCATTTCTCTCTTACTGGTGCCACAAGTAGTTGTTGACAATAGTCTGACACAAGGCTATAATAATGAGACATGAAGTGAGGATCAAACTGACTAGTATTAAGCTTGTCTATCTTTGATTTATAGCAATTTCATTGTGTAGTCATTGCACCATCTAGTCTTGCACAAGGCAAGTCATAGGGAGCTCGAACAAATTCCCTTGGGGAAAGGTATGAACCCCCTTATCCTCCCAGCTTTAAATAGTACCACTACTGTTCTTCTAAAAAAGACGGGTTTGACATTAAATAACCTACAAAGGTTGATATGCCATTAAACAAGAAACCAAACCAATCAAAGGGTGCATAATATATACAAATATGCAGGTCCTTAAAAACAAACGGAAGGTGCTTGTGGCATAATGGTTATCGTTGTAGAAAATACACTGACCTGAGTGAGGCTGTCTGCATTTTGCATAGCATTAAGACTCTTGGGAAAAGTATGAATCTAACTATTCTTCTTTGACCTATGGACAAATAGTAGGTCAGTCTGTGCTCTTTAACTTGTCACTCATACCTTTTTACAGCTTAAACGTTTGTTTTTTTGATGTTTTTTGTTCTTGCTTTGTTTTTAATTTTATTGAAGGAGCCAAAATTTCATCTCAAACTGAGTTGCTTGTAAAAGATTAAAAATTGCAGACCTAACTTGCTACTTTCAACTGAAATCATATTTCCAAATCAATGAGATGATTTCTCAACCAATCTAGGAGAAGGAAAACTGACTTCAAACCTGTTAAACTCTGGTCAATACCAGTCCATTGGCATAATGGTTAGTGTTCACCAATGGTCTAGGAGACCTGAGTTCAATCCCAGGTCAAGTCATACCAAAGACTCAAAAAATGGTACTTGATGCCTCCTTGCTTAACACTCAGTATTATAAGGTATGGATCAAAGTGGAGGATGCAAGGAAAGGAATAGTGCCCAACTCTACACCTCAGTATTGTAGTTATTGAAAAGAGAGCCTTTGGGTCACCCTCGACTATGGTCAGGCAACTCATTCACTTATATATATATTCACACCTGGTCTGAAGTTATTAAGCAAATTGGATAAACTTCAATAACTTGATTTGATTGTTTAAAGCCAAATTTATGTTAAATAAAAGCGCGAGTTAAAATTCTTGGTAGTATCAGTTAGTTTTATTGAAGTATTTTGATGTCGGCCCATTGGCCTCATGGGTAGAGCATTTGCCAATGTTCCAGGAGCCCTAGGTTCAATCACAGGTCGTGTCATACCAAAGACTTTTAGAATTGTACTTGATACCTCCTTGTTTATTAGGTATAGCTCAAGGTTAAAGTGGAGCAATTCAGGGAAAGGAGTTGTGTCCTCCCTTACACCTTGGTGTTGTAGCTATAAAACAAGGGAGCCTTTGGGTCACCCTTGACTACGGTTGCCAGCTATTATTTTGATGTATTCTAAATAAACTGCCATCTGAAGTTAAGTGAAACAAAATAATTATATTTTACTTTAATAAAAAGAATAAAATCATCAAAAATTGATTAATTACAGAACATTTTACATTTTAATATAATAACGATTCTTCTTAATGGTCACGTGTAATCTATTATCCATTTTTTTTTTTTTTTTTTTTTTTTTTTTTTTACTTCTGTAGATTCAATTTCAGATGTGGTAGTTTTAATTGCTTCCTGTCGGTCAACTGTTGACTGTAAGCTGTTATTTGTTTGACACCTTCATGTAAGTTCATCTTCACAATTGACTATCGATTTTTTTGATTGGATTCAGATCAGGATTTGGTGGTGGCCATTCTATTGTCTTCTCTCCTATTGATATTTTATGCTCCAAGAATTCATGAGTAAGCTTAGATACATGAAGAATTGGATCATCAGGTATAAATACACACGACTTTGAAACTACAAAACTGGGACTTGTAAAGAATGTCTTGTCCATAAAATCAGAAGTTAGCACTGTTTATTTTAACTCCTTCATTGACTTGGAATGGTCCAATAAAGGTTTGGTCAACAATTCCAGCCCATATCATCAGACTACTGCCTCCTTGTTGCCCTCTTTTTTTTTTTTTTTTTTTTTTTAGCCACAGATATGTTTCAGTTGGATAAAAGCCATCCTTTGGCTCATGTATCAGGTCCCTCAAATGTCACTTGAGATTTGTCCATGAAAATTGACTTTTCTAAAAGTCAATTTTCATGTATTTCAATTTTGACTCTTTAAAATATTTGCTTTAGTGAGAGTAGGTTGCCTTGAAGATTTTTTTTTTTTTTTTTTTTTTCGGAGCCTAATCGTAAAGTATTCTTCTTGACTCCTTCAATTCCAGTCTTTTTCAAAGATCTGAGTGCTTGTCAAAAGTAGGTGTTTTACTATAACTCAGGTAAGTTTACATTCATCACAATGAAGCAAGTTCTTAAAGCCTTTTTCTTAGAGTTCTCAGCTTTATGTTTTACCACAGCCTTTTTTTTTTTTTTTAATTGTTGAATGATCTCTGCAATACTCTTTTGATATCTCCAAAGTGGACAGTTCTCATTCAATAAGTTATTTTCTGTTTTTCAGAAGTTGGTAAGATCCTTCCCTTTACCCATGTTTCTATGTAATTTTTGGACAAAAGGAAAAAATACTTTTATTAGATTTCAGAGATCTTAAGTTAATATTAGTTTAATCTGCATACTCATTTGAGTTGGTCCATTTTTATAAATTTCAAATTTCTCAAAAAATAACTATTAGAAATTGCAGAAAATTTAGTTAAACAAATACCACACTTAGTAAAATATTGATCTCCCCACCAAAGATGAAGTGTGGCACAAGGTCTTTTTTAAAGTGGGAGCCAAACATGAGCCGAAGCACACATGACGAGCAGAGCCGGAAATTCTGGGCCCCACTGGCATTTCCCTACTGGGGCACTTCAGGCACCAAGCAATGAACTTGGTTCTGCTGAAATAGGTGGAAGCCTGTGTAACAGCCCCCACTTTCCCCTGAGGCCAAGTAGTCACCCTCTCAGCCAACAAGTAAGACCAAGCAAATGGAATCATACCAGCCATGCTGTGTACCACTCAACACGGCTGATAAGAGTGTGACTCGATGGGAAGGCCTCACAAGTTTTTTTCGGTAAGTTGAAATGAACAAATTTAAATTTGACAAACATTGGTTCAGAACTTATTGAGGTTTACTAGAGTTACATAACAATTTCTGACAGGCTATATATATATATATATATATATATATATATATATATATATATATAAATAAAATATAATTTTCGGCTAAATTTACTGATCTACTGTAGGGATCCACTGTTGAATGTCGCATATGAGTTCATCTCGGCTTTCTTTGCATGTCTTGGATAGTTTTAGATGGGAGGTACTATTTACCAACCCCTCCGCTCGGGCAGGATATGACACAAGGTCAATTTTTAAGCGGAGTTTAACAGGTTTGAATTCAGAGTTTTCCTTCTCCTAGACTAGTTGCCTCACCAAGGCTGAAGAACCTAGTCCGTCTTACTATTTACCCATAGCTGGAGGGAGAATAAGGGGGTTCATACCTTTCCCAAGGGTATTTGCCCGAAAGTGAACATAATAGCGCGACTGGAGTACGAACTCGCGTACTACGATTCCGCAGTTCATCGCTTTAACCATTACACCACGAGGACACCCAAAGATGGGAGGTAGTTGAATGTACAGCTGCTGTTCTTTGGGGTGCTGCTTCCAGGATTTGTTCCAAATTGCAGACAGCATCTTTGTATTTTGAACTAGAAGGATTGAAACCTCAGCATTGAGGTGGCACCATTTTGTATGGAAGATCAGTTGACATCAGAAAAGAATGGTAATTGTGAAGAGAAGTTATATAGTAAGTATTGTTTGGCACAAGACCAGAAGTATGGATGCCCATAAAGGAACTTTTACAATATTAAAAACAATACTGAAATGATGTTTGACTTTCCAACACTCATATGCAAGAGTTACCTTACTTAGTTTTTATTTTCAAATGTCGTCTTTGACAGAATGGAACCTAGTTTCCCCATTGACTAAATGTCGGTGCTTTTCATAAAAGCAAAATTGTGTAAAATGAACTTTCACACTGATTCTATGTTCTTTGAAGAAATTCCTCGGAACGGGCATTCATTTCGGCATTCTCACGGAGATAAGCATTGTTTATAGGAGAGTGCTGTTCGACATTTCCTTTTCAGCCATGTAGGTTTTTGTATGATTTTGAACTTTATGACTTTTGTGAGATAAGACAAAGCCTGCTGAAAATAGATTGGAGAAGCAGACTTCCGAGATTCTGAACTCGTCTGGATCAGGAATTGATTGACTGCTACGGCTGCCGGCTTTCATTTTTTTTAGTCTTTTGTCCGTCTGCCTTTCACGCTCTGATAAAAAAAATCCTAAAACTCTATTATTTAGTCTCTTGAATATATCTCTTCTAGCCTACTGACTGATATTTCGCCTTTAAAATCCCCTCACTCAGGCAGCAACATACTTGAGTCTGCTAGTGGTATGTCTGGAGTTAAAAGGTCATAGGTCAGTACTGTTTATGATAATAAATGGAATTGCTCTCATCATCATTATAACTTTGAATGTTAGATAACCTTTTGTGTATCAGGAAACTGACACTCGAGGGTAGGAGAAAATTGTATGATTTTTTTTTTTTTTTTTTTTTTTTTTTTTTTGGCACAAATAAACATAGATGGTCCCGCTATGAAAAAAATCAGGAATTTAAAGATTTTTTAAAAAATATATTTTGTTTAGTGTTCAGAAGATTTATTTTTACTCCTTTGACTTGGTAGTTTTGAAAAATATCATTTTTATTTATTTATTTTATTTCTTTAAAGATTTAAGAAGACTGTGGTCTTGTTTACAATGTAATTACTATATGAAAACTATCTGATTTTCCAATACGTATCTATGCCAATTATCTTCCCTTTGGCTTTATTTACAAAAGTCAACTTTGTAATATTGAAACTTGGGCCCTAATAGTTTTCTCCCACTCTTACCATCATGGATTTTCCTCCTCCAGAATAATAAATGATTATCAGAAAGCTAGAGATTATTTTGGCATTGTAATTACATTATGAACTGGACCCTCCCCTCTTCTCTATTTGTAAATCGTATGGTAGACTTTGCAACTTGTCCTGGAGAATAAAAATTCTGAATTCAAAACCCTTGCCAGCATGGTAGAGTACCTTATGTTGAATTGCCAAAACAGAAGCCAGAGCCTCAAAAAGAGTCTAATGATGTACTGTTGTCGTCTCTAAGGCAGTTTGATGTTGAGTTCAACCTTATTCTGGCAACTCTTGTAATGATATTTAATCCAGGTTCTGTAGCACCTCGTCCTTTTCTTGAACAAGATCAGTTTCATGAAGAGAAGAAAACCATAGGGTTTCGGATGGAGGGATGGTATTATGTAACATGGCATGAATTAAAAAAGAAAAAGATTTGGATTAAGTGGTAAATTGAAGGACGAAAGGCCAAAATATGAAAAATTCCAGAGAGTCAATGCTGTAGAGTTTGGCAGTGAATAATAGCTTATGAGGTGCCCATGGTGTAATGGTTATTGTCGTAGGAAATGGACATGGCAATATGGGTTCAAATCCTAGACGAGACTGATTGCATTTCACATAGCACTAATACCCTTGGGAAAGGTATGAATCCAATAATTCTCCCTCCAGCTATGGGTAAATAGTAGGGCAGACTAGGTTCTTCAGCCTTGGTTAGGCAACTAGTCTAGGAGAAGGAAAACTCTGAATTCAAACCTGTTAAACTCCGCTTAAAAAGTGACCTTGTGTCAAATCCTGCCCGAGCGGAGGGGTTGGTAAATATGAATACCTTATGGAATCCATTTTGATTGTATAATGATCCATGAGAAATAATAAAATTCTGGAATCTTTCATTTTGAAGATTTATCTTTTCATCAATAAATTGTTTGGGGTGTACTTATTTATGGACAGTGTGTGCGTGTATATATATATATACGCTCCTATCAATCTCAACATATGAGGACCCAACAGTTTAAAGATATAAACTGTTGGACTACATACACAGGTGATTTGTTTATTGTGGTGAAGGCTTGTTCGTTTCAGTTTCTTCGTTTAATGGCATATCAACCTTTGTAGGTTATTTAATGCCAAAGCCATTCGCCTAGAAGAACAGAAGTGGTACTATTTAACCCATAGCTGAAAGGATAAGGGGTTCATACATTTCCCAAGGATATTTGCCTGAAAGTGAACATAATAGCGCGACTGGAGTACAAACTCGCTTACTACGATCCTGCAGTCCAGCGTTTTAACCATTACACCACGAGGACACCCCGTGAAGGTTTGTGTAGAACCAGCCACAATTCTTGGATAACAGGAAAGGTGCACCAATGTGCCACAGATTCTCTTGAACAACATTCCTCAGGTTTTAAATTCATTTTATCCTTCCCCGAGACTGTTTACCCGACCGAAGCTAGAGAGCCCAATCTACCCTACTGTTTTACTTGTAGCTGGGGCTTGAAAGCTTAGCTATTTGCACATATGGCCATATAGGAGTAAGCATTTTTTTAGGTTACCTTTTCTTGGTCCTTTTCCTTTGGGAAAGTAGTTCCATTCCTTGTTTGTCCAGTCGGCTGGGGCTGTAGAATACACCGACTGCTTCTCTGCAGAGGGGTAAGACCCCCTCCATCCAACGAGGTCCTGGATATGACACTAAACAATCTGATGGTGAGCTTTCAGTAATAAATGAGCTTTGGGAAATGTGGAGTACCCCTTCATTGCCATCACTCCCAGGTCCACTCTGGCCCGGAGTGGTACCACCTGATAGGGCCCTATCTGTGGGTTAAATAGAACTAACGGCATGCTTATGTTAAACTGAACTGTTTGACTAAACTGAATTGCTTAAAATAGAAATGTTTTTGACAATTAAACCGTACTTACATTTAAACTGCGTGCTTATGCTAAACTGAATTATTTGAAATAGAACTGTTTTTTGAGATTGAAACTGCATTTACACTGAACTGATTCGTTTAACATAAAACTGTTTTGATATTTAACTGTGTGTAAACAAAATCTGTACTTATACTAAACTGAATTAGCTGAATTAGAACTGTTGGAATAAACTGAATAGCTAGAAATAGAAATGTTTTTGACAATTAAATTGTGTACTCATGCAACTGAATTGTTTGAAATAGAACTGATTATTTATATAAAAATGGATTTGGCGTTAAATAATCTACAAGGGTTGATATGCCATAAAACCCTACCTACCTACCTACCATTCTTTGTTATGAAATAAAGACACAAAGATGAGTAGTAGTCACGATTGCAGCTATCTTTCTTACCATCCCTGTGTGAATTTCAAACTGAGGGCTCTTAGGGGCTCCCTCCACCTGCCCTTGTTGCCATCTCTTCCTCACCATTGGATTTTGTAATATGTAATTTGTGCAAAAGCTCCAGCTGGAAACAGAATATATATATGTATTACTGAACAATATATATTGCGAGCAATATTGAATAAGTCCTGGGGGCAACACCCAACAAAGCACCAACTATACGGCCACCTGCCTCCCATCACGAAAACTATCCAAGTTAGACGAACCAGACACGCAGGACACTGCTGGAGAAGCAGAGACGAGCTCATAAGTGATGTGCTCCTATGGACCCCCACATATGGCCGAGCAAAAGCAGGACGACCAGCTAGAACATACATACAGCAGCTATGTGAGGATACGGGATATAGCTCTGAAGACCTGCCAGAGGAGATGAACAATAGGGAAAAGTGCGTGAGAGGGTCAGGGATATCCGTGTTAGTGGCACAACATGATGATGAGATATATATGCTCACTCAACATTTTCAGCAAAAATCTGGTGCTCAACAAAGTATTCAATTTTTTTTTTTTTTTTTTTTTAAGTGTTGTGAAATTCTGCAGAAGGAAGTAGTGTCAAGTTTTATTTTTTATAATTTTTTCCAAGCATTTTATATATAATGAATATTATTTTTGGTGTTGTATATTTAGAATGTATAAGAAAAAATGACAAAAGAAATTTAAAATCTGTAACAACAACAAAAAAATGGTCTTGAGTCAAATTTTAGAAACATTGATTTTCAAAGAAATCAGTAAATATCATACGAGTGATTTATTAGGTTACCATGACATAATAAAAAACGTCCTTAATAAAATCTATATACAGTCAGTAGACCTTTTTTTTTATTTTTTAAAAATTTTTTTTAGATAAGCCACTTTTTTAAAAAAATGAGCCATATTTTTTCTTTAAATAAGCCATATTTTTTATACAAAAAGTCATGTTTTTTTTTTTTTTTTTTTTTTTAAATAAGCCATGTTTTTTTTTAAAAAATAAGCCATATTTCATTGAGAATTCTGTTGTTTTGATTGAATTCTATGAAGGATTTAAAGATATTTTTGTAAATTTAAAAAGAAAACGCCGGGAGAGTAAGTCAAATAAATTTTAATAAATATGCTCCTGATGGAAAGAGCGTATCTTAGGCATAACACTTAACTGTATCTGGTGGTGAGGCTCCAGTTCTGATCCAGAGTAGTAGTGTCCCATCTATGATTGGTTTGGTTTTATGGCATATCAAACATTGTTGGTTATTTAATGCCAAATCCTGTCTTAACTTGTATATTAAATATATGATTTGTAAACCCTTTTTGTAGATACACAGTTAAATGACCAAACAGTTTCATTTCTCTCAATTTAGTTTAGCATAAGTCAACAAAGTTAAATGGTTCAAAGTATTGCTATATACAACTAAAAATTCAAGTTTTTTGCACTCAGTTTAAATGTCAAATAGTTCTATTTGACCCAAAGATAGGACCCTATTAGGTGCTACCACTCTGAGTAGAGTGGATCTGGGAGCAATGGCAATGAAAGGGTACTCTGCATTCCCCAAAGCTCCAGCATTACTGGAGCTTCACCATCAGATTGTTTAAGGTCATCTCCAGGATACTCGTTGTGAGAGGGGGGTCTTACCCCTCGGCAGAGATGCGGTTGGTGTATTGTACAGCCCCAGCTGACTGGACTTCCCATCTTTTAGTCAAATTGGTCTGGTTTGAAAATTATTAGTATTAAGTAGATATACATGAAGTGATTGTGACATCATAGTAAATCTAAATGTAAGAGGGCGACCAGAAGGCTCCCTTTTCGATAGCTACTACACCGAGGTGTAAGGCCCTACTCCTTTCTCTGGATTACTCCACTTTACCCTCGATACGTACCTTATATTGCTGAGTGTTAAGCAAGGAGGTATAAAGTACCATTTTTAAAGTCTTTGGTATGACGCGACCTGGGTACCCCTTTATCTCTCCCTACAGCTATGAGTTAAATAGTACCACTACTATTCTTCTACTCTTGAAAGCATACAACTATTTATATTAGTGCAAACTATTTATATTTGTGCATGTTCGTCAATGGCCTGGGAAACCTGGGTTCAATCCTAGGTCGAGTCATACCAAAGACACAAAAAAATTGGTACTTGATGCTACCTTGCTTAATAATGAGCATTATAAGGTAAGGATCAAGGGTAAAGTGGATCAATCCAGGGAAAGGAGTAGCGCCCTCCCTTACACCTTGATGTAGTAGCTATCGAAAAGGGAGCCTTTGGGTCACCCTCGACTACGGTCACCAACTTTACTTTTTTATAGACAAATAAATTTTAAAAATTCAATGGAACTTTGAAAAGTTTGTGATGATTATAATCAAATATTTAGAAATTAAATTTCAGTATTAAATAACCCTTAGGGAGTTGATAAGCATATTCTATTGTGGTACCATACCCATGATACAGATATGTGTGAAACGTACATAGA
Source organism: Sepioteuthis lessoniana (assembly GCA_963585895.1). Lineage (NCBI taxonomy): Eukaryota > Metazoa > Mollusca > Cephalopoda > Myopsida > Loliginidae > Sepioteuthis > Sepioteuthis lessoniana. Next base: position 14,447,004 of record OY757935.1, read on the forward strand.
CTGTTCATAACATATATACATAGAACAAAGGAATTCAACCCCCCCCCACAAGTGTATTAGTGCTCTGTGAAATTCAGTCAGTCTCGTCCAGGATTTGAACTTGTGTCGCTGTGTCCATTTCCTACGATGATAACCATTACACCATGGGCACTGTATGGTTTCAAATAACCAATAATAATAATTATAATAATCCTGAGTAAACGGTTCTATTTGACCCATAAATGGGATCCTAACAGGTATTTCCACTCGGGTAAAAGTGGACCTGAGAGTTAGGGCAGTGAAGTGGTACTCCAAATGTACCATCGCCTGATACGGCCATGTGTGAAATGGACATATAATGTTCATATATATATATATATATATATATATATATATATATAACATAGGAATCTCGAAACACGAAAAACACTTACGACTTCTTAGTTCAGGTACGAAACCTTTTATTACCTTTTGATGACTTTTCCATCTGCCCCCCAACACGTGTGGCACCTACCACAAAGCCACTGGCCTAGCTTTGGCGAGCAAGCGAAAGCCCACCGTCTTCATCCAAGGCAGAACTCAACTCAACTCAACTCACTGACTTTTTCAAAATCCCCAAAACCCTCTGCGTGCTTCCAGTGCGTGACGTCACCTGCACTCTGTAGCCCCGTTTCCCATCTGGGCTATTGTGACATGTCTGAGTAACACATCCGTTCTGCCCGCACACGTGAACACCTGCGTTAATGTTGCACCTAAGTCACCCATGCACTGAGCCGAAAGGTTCTCAACCTAACTAAACCCAAAGGCATAAAATGAAATCCCTCGGCTATTATATTACATTGTTGCCATTACTCAAGTCCACTTGGACCTGGAATGGTTATCTGTTAGCATCCCATCTATGAATCAAATAGATCTTTAAAGAAATTAATGATATGTGATCAGAATACTTTAAACTATATTACTGTGCGCAAACAAATAATTATTAGTCTTGAATAGGAATAGAAACTTAAAACTGGCTAATTGGCCAAGTGGGTTGAGTGTTTGCCAATTAAAAATGGTACTTGATACCTACTTGCTTAACAATCAATAATATAAGGTAGTATCAAGAGTACAGTGGAGCAATCCAGGGAAAGGAGTAGCGCCCTCTCGTACACTTCAGTGTAGTAGCTATTGAAAAGGGAGCCTTCTGGTCGCCCTTGACTATGGTCACCAACTTTACTTAATTAAAACGATATAACTGTTTGAGAAAAGACTGACTTTGAATAATTTAATTTAGAAAAGAAAAAGTATTAGATTTCTTTAGACAATTAGATTCTTCTTTAGGTTATCTACATGATGTTTCAACTGGTACATTCTCCTGCCTCTTTAAGGTGTAATATGAAACTCTATAAGGAAAGAGACTCTTATTCGGATTTCTTTCTCATACATACTAACCAGATTTTGTGTGACCCCCCCCTTTTTTAAAAACCAAACTGAAAGTTGATGTCAACAATTTGAAAATGAGGAAATTAAAGGAAGTAACGTACAGCTTCATAACATATTGAAAGAGAAATTTCATTGGTATATTGACCAATTCAAAACTTTACTGGAACAAGTGTGTTGAATGCCAAAGGAAATATTGGGGGTAAAAAAAAAAAAAAAATTTTTGTTCATTTCAGTCTCAATAGTTTTTGCCAAAGGGGCTATTTCAAAGAAAATATGTTTCCGTCTTGATATTTTTCCAACAGACTCTGTTTGTATGGGGGCACACCTGGCATAATGATTATTATTAAAAGAAATGGAAATAGAGAAACGAGTTCAAATCCTAAATTGGGCTGTTTCCATTTTACTTGGCAATTATGCTCTATAAGAAGGCATGAACCTCATTCTTCACACCTCAGCTATGGATAAATAGTTGGACAGACTGAGCTCTTTAACCTTAGCACAGCAACTAGTCTAGGAGACAGTAAACTAAGAATTAGTACAAACTGTAGTGCACTTAAAAATTCACGTTGTGTCACAGCTTGTCCCAGGTGGTAGGATTGGGTAAATACACATTTTGAATATATAAGGTATTGGTAATTATTTTATGAAAGAAATACTGTGGTAATCAAGAAGAGATTGTGCGTGGTCATGAATTAAATAAATCATTACCGAAAGAATTTGATTTTATATATATATATATATATATAAGGAATTCCAATTTTGGGAAGTGACTGACAAAAAGCTAGGAGGAGAGAAGGAAAAAAAATTACCTTAAGCCTGCAGTTAGCGCAGGTTATGTTATTGATTTCCAGTAAATGTGTTAGTAATGATTTCATTTAGAATTGCATTGGGAATCAGAAAGAAAGGTATTGTCGATGGTCAGAAATTAAAATATTCATCCTGAAAGAAAAGGGTAATTAAATGTAAAATGTAAATGGATTGCTAATGATTTTACACTAGAAATGTATGAGAAATCAAGAAGAAAGGGATTGTCAGTGGTCAAGAATTAATAGAATAATTATTGTATAATGTAAATACATTGATAATGATTTTACTATAGAAATGCATAAAAATCAAGAAGAGAATTGTTGGTGGTCAGGAATTAAAGCAGTCATTCCTGAAAGAGTAGCGTTATTATATGTATAACGAAAATATAGAGGTAATGATTTTATGGATGTACATTGGAAATCAAAAGAAAGGGATTGTTAATAGTCAGGAATGAATAAAACATTAATAGGAGAATTAGTAAAGTAAGATTGGCGACCGTAGTTGAGGGAGACCCAAAGGCTTCCTTTTTGATAGCTACTACACCAAGGTGTAGGGGAGGCTGCTACTCCTTTCTCAGGATTTTCTCACTTTACCCTTGATCCATACCTTATAATGCCGAGTGTTATGCAAGGTAGCATCAAGTACCATTTTTTTGAGTCTTTGGTATGACTCAACCGGGGATTGAACCTAGGTCTCCTGGGCCATTGGCGAACACTCTAACAGGACAATAGGGTGATCTATCTATCTCTCTATCTATCTGAGTTTATGACAGTTTTATATTATGTGAAGTTAGTTTGTAATAAATAAGTAATGAAATAGTTGTATTCAATTAAGTTTTGAATTCAAGGAATGGTTTATCAATAAGTGTCTTGCATGAATGCCAAAAAGCATATGAATGTTCAAATTTCCAAAAAAGGTGGTTGAATTAAGGATGTTTTTTTTTTTTTCTTTTTCAAATTTCTATTCTTATCTTTATTTACTTGAAATTTTCTAAAAATAAAAAAGTAAAAAATAAAATTTTTGGCAATTTGATAATTTTCTCAAAGATCTTAGCCAATTTTTTTTTCACATCGATAAATCAAACAATTGTTTAGAATATTGCAAGGAATAAAAAGCCTTTGAATCTGTTTTTGTTATTGTATAATTCTATATTACTAAATTTAGCATAGTTTAACACAAGGCCATAATAATGGAGCACTTACAAGAACCAAACTCAATTCTGCATATCAGATGTCCTTTTTTCTAACAAGAAGTATATTGGCTGGTTGGTTATATGGTATGTCAACCCATGTTGGGTTATTTTATGCCAAAGTCAGTTTAATAATTATGGTCTTCAATTATATACACAACAAAAATGTGTCATGTCAACTCTTGTTGGGTTATTTTATGCCAAAGTCAGTTTGATAATTATGGTCTCCAAAGATATACAGAACAAAAATGTATTTTCACAAATATTTTATATTTGTTACGCTATCAATATTGTTACACTGGGTGCTAAGGAAGGTATTTGATCGAGTCCCCACTCACCAAGAATAAATATTAGCATTTGTTTGGTTGTATTTGATGGCATTACTTACTTATACCAGCCCATTTGCTTAAAGGTTTAAGTGTTTGCCAATAGTCCTGAAGACAGTGGTTCAATCCCAGGTCGAGTCTTTCATTAAACTGCTTGTGACGATGAGGCTCCAGTCTTGGAGTTTGAGGAATGTGGAGTACCCTTTCATTACTATTACTCACAGGTTCACTCTGACCTAGATTGGTAGTACTTGTTAGGGTCCCATCTATGGGTCAAATAGAACTGTGCAAGTTTTTCCTTGGGATTATAATTAGTGGCTTGAAACTATACAGCTGTGTGAAAGATGTTTGTATTAGACTTGATAAATAAAATCATTAATGTTATATGGCAGTACTTGACTATGTGCCAAGAAATAACTTTTGGCTCATTTAAAAATTATGTTATCAATTAACTATGTGCTTATTAATCATATTGGCCTAATTAGTTGAGTGTTCGCCAATGGCTTGGGAGTCCAGGGTTCAATCCCAGGTTGCGTCATACCAAAGACTCAAAAAATGGTATTTAATGCCTCCTTGCTTAAAACTCAGCGTTATAAGGTACGGATGAAGGGTAAAGTGGAGCAATCCAGGGAAAGGAGTAATGCTCTCCTTTACACCTCGGTGTAGTAGCTATTGAAAAGGGATCCTTCGTGTCACCCTCAACTATGGTCGGCTAACTTACTTTATATCCATATCAACCGTTGTGGGTTATTTAATGCCAAATCTTCTTTATATGATTAAGGGAATAGTTTGTAGGTAACATTTTTAAACAAGCTCAAACTCATTTGTTAGCAAATAGTTAAATGATTTCAAGTATTCTCTCCAACAATGAGGGGGAGGGGGTCTCTGCAGAGTTGCAGTTGGTATATTCTATAGCACCAGGTGACTGGGCTCAATATTAGCATTAGTATATCACTGATATACTCACATAGAATGCAACAGAAGAAAAAACACAAACATATTTCTATAAATGAGAATATTTATCCTTTTATATGCAAGATATACATACCAGTGATATTAGGAAGAAAGAATATGCAAATGTGTTCCAACAGCTTGAAATATGCACATACAAGCAGTATGTAAAACGGGTACAAAAATGGGGGAAAAAAGCTTTCTTGATTAGTGAAAGTAAAATAGTCACATGGCTTTACTGTTCTCTGGCAGGGTCATAGACAATGTCTCTTTTGTTCAAGGACAAAGTCAAAAGCAGGTCAAGGATGGGTTGCTGAGCTGTCATGTGACACCTCATGAGGTACCCAATTGACACATCCCTTTTTTAAGGAAGATAACTATTTGTTGTTTCTCTTCAATGTTTCAAGAGTTGATAATAATGAAATTCACAATCATTTTAAACAATTAAAGACTTTTTACTTAGTTACCATATCAATATCTTAAAAGTGAGTGTATTTTGTCACTCTGTTGCCAAGATACTGACAGTATCCCCTGCAAAAGGGTAAGATTCCCTCCACAAAAAAAGTGTCTTGGATATGATACTAAACCATCTGATGATGAGACTCGAGTTCTTGAGCTCTGGGAAGTGTTGAGTACCCCCATTCATTGCCATTACTCCCAGGTTCACTCTGACCTGGAGTGGTAGCACCTGATAGGGCCTTATCTATGGGTTAAATAGAACTAAACTGTATACTTATGCTAAACTGAATTGTTTGAATTAGAACTTTTAATAGCTTGAAAAAGAAATATTTTTGACAATTAATCTGTGTACTTATGCTAGACTGAATTGTTTAATATAGAACTGTTTTGACATTTTAACTGTGTGTAAACAAAATCTATACTTATGCTAAACTGAATTGGCTGAATTAGAACAGTTTTACAAAACTTAATTGCTTGAAACAAATGTTTTTGACAATTAAACTGTATACTTTGAAATAGAACTGATTATTTGTATAAAAATAGATTTGGCATTTAGTAACCTACAAAGGTTGATATGCCATAAAACCCAACCAACGAACCAAAAAAAAAATCTCTTTAGAAACAACTGCATAAAATGTGAACATGCAATAAATGTGATTCCTAAACTTCCAGGTATGAAATAACCCTTGATTGGTTGATTTTAATGGTATCAACCTATCAAAATAATTTTTAAAGCATATTTCAAACAGTCATTTGACCCACTCATGGGACCCTGACAGATATTACCATTCCACTTATGACTTTTTGCTACAACTTAGGGAATTTTGACTATAATAATCAAGGAAAATAATCGCTTCCTATGTGTGTCTAAGCCACTGAAATTTCATTAAGATTTCGGGTAATAAAAAAACAGGTTAAATTTTTTTGTCCAATATTCTCTCTTTCTGTGTCTGTCTGTCTCTCTCATATATATATATATATATATATATATATATATATATATATATAGGGAGGGAGAGTGTGCATTCATATATCTATCATCACATTTTCTGAAACAAATTTCAAGCTAACACTTTGAAATAAGACTTCTCCGAGGAAGTTAATTAAAATTATCACAAATACAATTCAAATAAGAATTTAAAATATTTCATTGCCTTAGTTTGGCACAAAGCTAGAAGCATGGGGCACTTAGTGAGAATCAAACTCATTAATAATGGCCTCTTAGATTTGCTCAATAACTAGTTTATTTTGAGGAGTGCCTTGACAGTCTTAGGAGTTGGTAAATATCAATGTCACCTTGAAGGATGGTTTGGTTTCTTTGCTTAATGGCATATCAACCTTTGTGGGTTGTTTAATTCCAAAACCATTCTTATAGAAGAACAGCTGTGATATGCTTGAACTTATAGCTGAGGGTATAAGGGAGTTCTTAGCTTTCTGGAGAGGGTAAGTCCAAAAGTGAATACAGTAATGTGACTTAAATTTTAATTTGGTTACTTCGAGGCTACTGTCCAGCTCTTTAGACATTATGCCAGGAGACTCCTCACTTTGAGCCTGAAAAGACCATCACATGGGTAAAGCTGTCATGTTGTGGTAGTCTTTCTGTTATTCCTGTTTTTATCCTGATTCCCCACTGTATTGTTGATTTAAGTTTTGAGAATTGGAGACGAGGTATTTTTGTTCTGATCTTCAGGAGTTGTGCTTAGTAGAATGGTTACCATTTTAGGGAATGAAATATGCAATTTGAGTTCAAATCCTGGACATGGCTGTGTTAACATTTCACTTTGGGCTAATGCCCTTAGGATAGGCATGAATCCATCTGTTCTTCTATTAAGGATAGGTAAATAGCTGGAGAGACAGGATTTGTCTGACATCTCACAATGTCAGTGTAGCACAAGACCATTTTATAGTGAGAGCTGCGCACGAATTGAGACTCATATGCAGCTTGTAAAAAAAATTCTTGATCCTGTTGGCATTCCCTGATGGGGTGCCTCAGGCACCAAGCAATAAACTTAGTCCTGCTGAAGTGGGCAAAGATCTGGGAGGACAGCCTCCTGAGGTCAAGGTATTGTTGTATGTATATAACTGCTTGGTGTGAATGCTAGGTGGCAGCCTGGAAGGGCGTGTGAGTGAGACTAAATAGTTGGAGAGACTGAGTACTTCAGCCTTGATTAAAGCAACCAGTCTAGAAGGAAAACCCTGAATTAAAACAGGTTATACTCTGCTTAAATTGACCTTGTGTCACATCCTGCTCATGGCAGAGATGGATAAATATCATCTTTTGTTAGTTTCCTAAAAATATTTTTGAGATTTATCAAAACATTTTTTACCAGTCTATTTTTAAGCTATAAAATTAAAATTTGAGAATACAAAAGAATTAGCTTTGAATGAGACTGGGTGTGTATCCTATACTTATTTGAAAATCAATATCCCAAATCGTAGTTTTTATCTTGGCTTTTTACCAGAACTTCTAATCTGTAGATTTAGGATTTCTTCAATATCGGAGTAGTAGAGTTCCTCCTGTAAATCAGTCCCAAGAGAAACCAAGAATCCTATTCTTTCCTGTGGTATTGAGGGAATAAAAAGCATACAGCAATTGCCAATAATGCTACCTGCTTATAAATACCCCACGACTTGCCATCCCATTTCTGAACGTTGGCGGCACTTGGCTGAGCGTGTTCTTCCCTTGAAACGTATGTTGCATTGATTGATAATTTGATATATTTTTTTTTTCCTTTCTTTTTCTTGAAAGCAACTTGTGCTTCTCAGATCAGCTTGACATATTTCACTAAGAATACATCAAGGAAAAGTTTTCTATCAGCTAAAGATGAGACAAGTGTGTGGCGGGGAAGCAAATGAAAATTATTTTCTGACTTATTTGTTTAAGAATGAGTGGAACTACAAGCTTGTTGTTTGGAAAATGTGGCCCAAATAATCGTACACAAACAAATTGACAAGTATATTTATTCTCTCAGTAATGATTTTATTCATTCCTGACCTCCAACAATCCTTTTGTTCTGATTTTTTTATGCATATCTATAAAATCTTTACCACAACATTTATATTCTACATGTAATAAATCTTATCCACTTTGTAATGATTGTTTTAATTCCTGACCATTGACAATGCCTTTGTTATTGGTTTGGTTGGATTTTATTGCATACCAACCATTGTAGATTATTTAATGCCAAATCCTCTTTATATATTAAATATATAGGATTTGGTTTGGTTTTATGGCATATCAACCATTGTAGGTTATTTAATGCCAAATTCTCTTTATACATATACATTAAATATATAGGATTTGGTTTGGTTGGATTTTATAACATATCAATTTCACTTTTCCCTCCAACTATGAGTTGAATAGTATCATTGCTGTTCTTCTACAAAAATTGCTTTAGAATTAAATAACCCAAGATGGTTGATATGCCATTAAACAAAGAAACTGAACCAAGCAAAACTCTATTCATAAATCTGAGTACAAGTCCATTGTAAACAAAACAAACAAAAATTGACAAGGGTCATTCAATAAATAAACTGAATTTTGTCTAAGGAATTGGCAATAGGAATCACTGTTTAGTTATATCTTTTTTGAGGCTCCAGTTTGAAAATTCAAAAAATGTCAAGCTGCAATATAGATAGTTTTTGATCGCAGCTCATATGAAGACCATTAATAAGTTTCCAGACTTTTTTTCGTATGGGCACTTTTATTGATAGTACACACATGAAACTCTAGTCCCCTTTGAAGTAATCTCCTCCGGCTGCAATGCACTTGTACTATTCCAACAACTTCTGGAAGGCCCCATGGAACTCCTCTTATGTGAGCATGTCAATGACCTTCGTCACAGCCTCTTTCATCTCCTCAATTGTCTCATAACGACAGCCTCTGAGCTTAGGGAATAAGCAAAAGTTACAGGGAGCAAGGTCTGGACTATAGGGATGGTGAGGAACTGTCTTGATGCCCATCTTGGTCAAATAGTCTGTGACAAGGATGGATTTGTGGACTGGTGCATTGTCCTGCTGGAAATGCCACTGACCTGATTTGAAGAGTGCTGGCCTCTTCTGACCGAATCTCTTCCTGAACCCCCTTAAAACCTCGACATAGTAACCCTAACCCTTTGGCCAATCAACTCTGGTGTATTGACTTCCTTACTCCTCCCACAGCTCTCATCATGCCACACAGACTCCCTGCCTTCCTTGAATCTCTTATGCCACTCAAAAACTGATGTTCGATTCATGTAAGATGGTTGAAAAGCAGTCTGAAGCATTCCATACATTTCTGTGGCATTTTTTCCAAGTTTAAAACAGAATTTTATTGCATATCGTTCTTGTAAAGTGTCCTCATGTCCAGATTGCATTTTTGAAATTCACCAGCTGTAACAATCAGGCTTTAGTAGGGTGTATTCCAATTCCTGCTGTAGCTATTGATTTGAACCTGAAATCATAAAAATTGGTCAGTCATCTCATAACATATATAGCAATAACATAGTGAATTTTCAAGAGTCTACAGAACCATGTATAATAACCAGCCCAGAATTCAACTCGTTATAGCTTGATAGAAACAAGAAGCAGAAAATTCTGTTGGTGAGGAATCATTATGGCATAATGGCTAAAGTGCTAAAAATGTGCCCTTGAAGTGGGTGAATTTGAACTCGGCCGTGTTATTTGGACTTTTGGATTGATAACCTTGGAAAAAGTATGAACCACCTTATTCCCCGCTGTTGTATAGCCACATACATATACAACTACACGTGTACATTACAAGTATAAACTTACATGCTGAAACATCATTAACTGCCTATGACGACCTCAATAACGAATGAATACACTTCTTTATAAAAATATAAACTCTCACACTTTATTCTCGAAAGGGTGATGGTTGTTGTGTTTGAGAGATGAGCTGGAGATAGGGACAGAGTGCTATATTGACCCCAAATTCTTATTCGACCATAGCAGCACTTCTTTCTCATCTTGGCTGGGTTGCTCAACCGTGGGTCACTGAGGGCCCAAAGCCCTGTCTGCAGCTGGGTCTCACTTCGCTGACATCCTGTCTCCAACTGATTTGAACCACCCCGGGCACCTGGTTATATTATTTTCTAACGCCCACCTTCTTCCGCTGTTCTAACGCTTATTTACACAGGTGTGTGTCTTGATTGACAGCTCTGTCGAGGGTCAATATATAACACCCACCTCCCCGCTGCGGGTTAAATAGTATCACTGTTGTTCTTTGACATTAAATAAACCACAAAGGTTGATATGCCATTAAAACGAAGAAACTAAACCAAACCTTATATAGTTTCACTACTGTTGTTCTACAAGGATGGCCTTGGCATTAAATAACCATGAAAGTTGATATGCCACTAAACAATCAAAACCAAGCCTTACATAGTACCACTACTGTTGTTCTACAGGGATGGTTTTGGCATTAAATAACCCTTGAAAGTCGATATGCCATTAAGAAATAAAACCAAAATCAAACCATTTATTCATTTAGCTGTAACTTAGCAATGATACAAAACTCTCACTGCATTTATATTTATCTTAAAATCGGCAGAAAAAAAAGGGAAAATTGGACCTCCACTGTATATATTTCATTATAGATTCATTTTTGTTTTTATCTATAGCAGACATGACTGATAAGGAGAGGTCAATAGATCAATCACTGTTGGTAAACTCAAAAACTCCTGTTCAATGGTGAGAGGCAGTTGCTACGTTCATGTTTATTGTCACATCATTGGAAAAAAAAAATCAGATTCAATTTCTGGGAACTAATCTATAGATTTTTTTTTTTTTATTCATAAAAATATCAAGGAAGAAATTCAAGTATACTCGGTGTAATGTTTGCCTAACCTTAAATAACTAGCTGAAGGCTATATTGCTGCCAAACTAACTGAACAGAATTTACCTTTTTAAACTTTCACAATTTGTGAATGGGCGATTGCATCCCCTTCGTCATCAAATGAACTTAAAGTGAAATATTGCTTGGCATTAGTCCCAGCAGTATTGATGTCATTCTTAAATTTAATGGGGTATATTTTATTGACAATGGTGACAAATAATAGTAATGCTGCCAGTTTCAGTATTCAAAAGAACTGTAAAACTTTGGTCTATCCAACCATAAGTTGATTTGAAAGTGGGAATCATGATATAATTGGCCTCTCAATAGGAAACACTTCGTAAATTATTCTAAAATGAAAGCAATGTTGGTCCAAAACTAACCGTAGTGAATTTACCTTTCCAAATTATTCTAAAATGTTTGCTTAACATTAAATTGCCAGCTGGAAGCAATGTTGCTCTAAAACAAATTGTAGAGAATTTACCTTTCCAAATTATTCTAAAATATAAGCTTAAAATTAAATAGCCAGCTGGAAGCAATGTTGCTCCAAAAGTAATTGAAGGGAATTTACCTTTCCAAATTATTCTAAAATGTTTGTTTAACATTAAATAGCCAGCTGGAAGCAATGTTGCTCCAAAAGTAATTGAAGGGAATTTACCTTTCCAAATTATTCTAAAATGTTTGCTTAAAATTAAATAGCCAGCTGGAAGCAATATTGCTCCAAAACTAATTGTAGAGAATTTACCTTTCCAAATTATTCTAAAATGTTTGCTTAAAATTAAATAGCCAGCTGGAAGCAATGTTGCTCCAAAAGTAATTGAAGAGAATTTACCTTTCCAAATTATTCTAAAATGTAAGCTTAAAATTAAATAGCCAGCTGGAAGCAATGTTGCTCCAAAAGTAATTGAAGAGAATTTACCTTTCCAAATTATAAAGAAAAACCTTTAACTGTCTCAAAAGAATCAATCCTCTTTCATATTTAACTCAAGATTGCTAATTGAAATTATTAGTTGTCAATTAATTCTTTGTTTTTTAGTTCTGTTGACACAGCTTAGAATATACCAAATGTATTTTTGTATCACTGGTATCAAACTTATTGTCATTTATATTCAACTGAAATGGTTGCTTCTTCCGAGAAGATTTCTAAAGTAGAATCATTATTAAATGTGAACTGCAGGCAGAGGATAAGATGGTGTTGCTTTGATAAAAGGTCTTTCTTTAATCTGGAAATGGCACATCTTATGTACTTTGATAAAAGTAGGCTAAATTGGGAAAATCATGAAAGAGGAAGAAGAGAAAAAGATATAAAAAAAAGAAGGGGAATAGAAGGAAAATTATACAGGAAAACAAAAGGGTACGTGGTGGGGGTTGTTGGAAAAATAAATAAAATATTACAACTTGTGGCGGGTGGAAATTTAGAAAGACAGACAGACAGAACGAAGAAACAAGAGAAAAGAATGGATGAAAAAAAAACGAAAGAAAAATGAAACAAAGAAAAAAGACAGAACGAAAGAAAAAAATTTTAGCAAAAGGAAGACAAGAAGAAAGAAATATGAAAAGAGAAAAAAATGAATAAAAAAGAAAAAAACCAGACAATGAAGAAACAAGAAAAAAATTAAAGGAAAAAAAAAATTATACAAAAGCAAAGAAAAAGTAAGAACTATGAATAAAAAAAAGTAAAGAAAAATGAAAGAGACAACATGAAAAAAAAACACGACGGAAGACGTAAAAAAAATAAAGAAGGAACTTTTAAAAAAGTAGTGAAAGTAGATTGACAGAACAAAGAAATAATTCAAGAAAAAGCAATAAAGGAAAAAAGAAAAAGAAAAATTAAAAAAAGAATGAACAAAAAGAATAAAGAAAAATAAAAAGGAGCCAAAGATAGAGAGAGAGAGAAAAGAAAAAGAACACAAGAGGAAATAAAGATGAAAAGAAGACAAAGAAAAAAGAAAGAATACATGAAAAAGAAATACAAGAAAATCAAAAAAAAAGTAAAGAAAAATAAATATTAAGAGAGAATTTGGTTTTGGTTTAGTTGGGTTTTATGGCATAACAACCATTGTAGGTTATTTAATGCCAAATCCTCTTTATACATTTATATTGAATATATAGGATTTGGTTGGTTGGGTTTTATGGCATATCAACCATTGTAGGTTATTTAATGCCAAATCCTCTTTATACATATATATTAAATATATAGAATTTGGTTTAGTTGGGTTTTATGGCATAACAACCATTGTAGGTTATTTAATGCCAAATCCTCTTTATACATATATATTAAATATATAGGATTTAATTTATTTGGGTTTTATGGCATATCAACCATTGTAGGTTATTTAATGCCAAATCCTCTTTATACATATATATCAAATATATAGGATTTGGTTTAGTTGGGTTTTATGGCATATCAACCATTGTTGGTTATCTAATGCCAAATCCTCTGTATACATATTAAATATATAGGATTTGGTTTGGTTAGCTTTTATGGCATATCAACCATCATTGGTTATTTAATGACAAATCCTCTTTTTACATATATATTGAATAAGTAGGATTTGGTTTGGTTGGGTTTTATGGCATATCAACCATTGTAGGCTATTTAATGCCAAGTCCTCTTTATATAAATAATTTGTCACTAAGAATTCAGCTAAAGATCAGTCATTAGCTTACACACAGTTAAATGATCAAACTGTTTTATTTCAAGCAGTTTGATTTAGCATGAGTAATTTGCTTGTACAAAGTTTAAATGTCAAATAGTTCTATTTGACCCATAAATTGGACTCTTACAGTTGCTACCACTCAGGGGCAGAGTGGACCTGGGAGTGATGGCGATGAAGGGGTACTCCACATTCCCCAAACCTCTAGGACTGGAGTCTCACCATTAAATTGCTTAATGTCATATCCAGGACACTCACTGGGAAGAGTCTTACTCCTCAGCAGAGATGAGGTTTGTGTATTTTAGAGCCCCAGCTGACTGAAAGAAAGAAAAAAAGGAAGAGGTGGGTAAAAGAAGAAAGGAAGAGACAGAGTGAAAAAAAGTTTTTGACTTGATTAAGAAAGAAAATGTCAGATGCAGAAATTGTAGAAATCTATTGTGGTAATGTTTTGATTCGTGAAGTATTGGCCAGTGTACCTTGCTGTTATATTCAGAGTTCACTATTTGCAGGGGTTCCTGGAACTTATCTGAGAATAAAAAGGTCCTAGTGTACATATAATCTGTGGCTGTCTACAGTCTTTTTTTTAAATGAGTAAAAGAATTTTTTTGATACTTTAAAACCTAATTTTATTCTGTGTCTACTCCAGATACCCTATTCTTTTTATTTTGAATTCCAAAATAACAGGTAAAATGAATATTGAATCATTATTCCTCAGAAATTAATTCGTTAATTTTGGGGTGGAAGGTGGCGATTGCTGTTTTAAGAGAACAGCAAGAAAAAAATGAACAGTTTCTTCTGTAATGAAAATGATTAACCCTACTAAGAATGGAGAAAGCTGTTTAGCATTGTGTGTTTTACTGTATCCTACTGTTGTAGTACTTTGAAACATTTGACTGCAGCATTCAGTCCTTTTTCATTCGAAAACATTCTGTTCTTTATTTTGTGAAGGTTTTTAGCTCCCTCAACCGCTTACCAGATCTTAGGGCTACTGGTTCTTCGTTTTGGTGTTCCACTTACAGCTTATCAAGTAAGGTTGTACAGTGCTGGGCCCTTTGTGTCTCACAATTGTCAGACCCTATTAGAGTAAATTCTGTGGATTTGTGTGTAGGTGTGTCTTTGGGTGTCCGTAGCACATGACCAAACATAGACCAACTTAGTTGAACCATCTCTGTTTAGTTCAGTTGATGGGGCTGTAGAATACTCTGACTATCTCTGCAGAGGTGTAAGATTCCGCCACCGCCAAACGAGTTTCCTGAATATGACATTAAACCATCTGATGGTGAGAATCCAGTAATGCTTGAGCTTTGGCGAATTTGGATTGCCCCATAATTGTCATCGCTCCCAGGTCTGCCCTGGTCCTGAGTGGTAGCACTTGATAGGGTCCTATCTATAGGTTGAATAGAACTGGTTGACATTTAAACTGAATGCAAACAAATGGCTTAGGCAAAATTGAATTGCTTGAAATTGAACTGTTTGACCATTTAACTGTGTATAAACAAATGATTGATGTTTAATTGAATTGTTAGTGATACATAGCAATATGTAGAACTGTGTTGACTTAGGTTTACAAATCATATATATATATATATATATATATATATATATATATATATATATATGGATTAAGTGGATTTGGCATTAAATAACCTACAATGGTTGGTCTGCCATAAAACTCAACCAAACCAAATCCTATATATTTGATATATATGTATAAAGAGGATTTGGCATTAAATAACCTACAATGGTTGATATGCCATAAAACCCAACCAAACCAAATCATGTAAGGGGGTGTCCTCGTTGTGTAATGGTTAAAGTGCTGGACTGTGGAATCATAGAAAATGAGTTGGAACTCAAGTCATGTTACTATATTCAATTTTGGACAAATACCCTTGGAAAGGTATGAATCCCCTTATGCTTCCAGCTCTGGGTTAAATAGCATCACTGCTGTTCTTCTGGAAGATGGCTTTGGCATTGAATAACCTACAATGGATCATATGTCATTATTAAAAAAAAAAAAAAATCAAGCCAAACTACCTCTATTGATTGTGGAATGGTGTTGCACATCTTATTGTGCTATTTGGCCATTGGTGTCCATCAAATATTTGTGGCGACAGGCATCAAGCCTATTCATAGCTGAAGTTCCAGTAATGCTTGAGTTTTGGGGAATACAGAGTACCCCTTCATAAGCCAGATCCACACTGACCCGGAGTGGTAGCACCTGATTATGTCCTATCTATGGCTCAAATAGAACTATTGTGTACTTCTGCTAAATTGAATTGTTTGACATGGAACTATTTTTGATATTTAACCTGTGTGCTTATGTTAGACTTAATTGTTTGAAATAGAACTGATTTTGACATTGAAACTGTGTACTTATACTAAACTGAATGGTTTGAAATAGAACTGTTTATATGTTTAAAAATTGATTTGGCATTAAATAACCTATAATGGTTGATATACCCTAAAACTAAAATGAACTATCCATAGCTGTCTTTGTATATCATCAAAGACACATGTTGCCTCATAAGGTGAAATCTTTTTGTTAAAAAATCTTCAATCAGCATATCCATATCTTCCAGAAACACTGGAGAGCCATGTTGCCCTTTACACAATGTATCGATATGTCAGAAAAGCTGCAGAACATTGATGCCAGAATATTTCTCTTCCAGTCTTTATCTCCCCTAAGAGAGGGAACAGCAAGTTTTCAGCTAAGTTGTTTATGTCTGAGAGATATTTTCTTTGTATCTGCCTGTAATTAAACTCTTTCATTTTTGTGTCCTGGTTATGGTATTAGACTGGATCTGATAGTAAGTTTCCAGTTCTGAAGTCCCAGGAACTGTGAATTAGCCATTCATTGCCATTACTGCCAGGTCTACTTAGACCCGGAGTGACAATACATTTTAGTTTCCTATCTATGGAGCAATTAAAAACTTATTCATATTTGATAGAACCGTGTGCAAAAATACAAAAGAAAATCTATTAAACAACTACACAAAAATATAGATATACAATGTACATTATTCCTAACATCTAGGCATAAAATGACCCTTGATGGTTTGTCATGCTGTTTAAATTAATCATTTTTGGTGTGGTGGTTCAAATCTTGCTTTTTAAAAATCCCTATTTCTTCTGTAGTGTATAATTACAATGTGTTAACCCTTACTAGAATAAGTACTTAAACTCATTTACATTTGTGTCCTGCATCTGATGGTGAGACTCCAGTCCTGGAGAGGATGCTATTATACCAAGGTCCACTTTGACCTAAAGTAATAGTACCTGTTATAGTCCAATCTGTGGATTAAATGGAGCTATTTAAAAAAATATATTAGAATTGGATTTGGTTTGGTTTCTTTGTTTAATGGCATACCAACCTTCATGTGTTATTCAATGCCAAAGCTATTCTTCCAAAAAAACCTTGCCCAGTCAGCTGGGGCTGTAGAATACACTGACGGCTTCTCTGCAGAGGAGTAAGATGCCCCCAACGAGTGTCTTAGATATGACACTAAACAATCTAATGGTGAGGTTCCAATAATGCTGGAGTTTGAATGTGGAGTACCCCTTCATTGTTCTTGCTCCCTGGTCCACTCTGGCCTGGAGTGGTAGCACCTGATAAAGGTCCTATCTATGGGTTAAACCATGGTTTCTTGACTTTACTGTTTCTTGTCTTTAAACTGCATATTTATGCTAAACTGAATTGTTTAAAATAGTTTGGTTTTGACATCTAAACTGTGTACTTATGCTAGACTGAATTATTTGAAATAAAACTGTTTTGACATTAACTCTGTGTATTGCCTATTCAGCTGGGGCTGTAGAATTCACTGACTGCTTCTCTGCAGAGGAGTAAGACCCCCATAATGCGTGTCCTGGATATGACACTAAACAATGTGATGGTGAGGTTCCAGTGATGCTGGAGCTTTTGGGAATGCGGAGCACCCCTTCACTGCCATTACTCTCAGGTCCACTCTGGCCTGGAATGGTAGCACCTGATAGGGCTCTATCTATGGGTTAAATAGAACTGCATACTGTCACGCGATATCCCACTGGGAGGAGGGAGATAAAATTACTACTCCTCATATTTGAATTGACAGTATCAAGCCGTCAAAAAAAGTGACCGTTAAGGAAGAATGTGGGTCACACAGGGGAGACCAGGTGTTGGTACTTAGTAACCTCAGGTCGCCGGACACCGGAAGGGGAAAGAGAGAGAAGCCAAATGATTGGCTGGGACCCCAAAACGGAAGTGGGGCTCCCTTCCCCTCAGCGGAAGTAAAGGATAAGAAAAATAGTTTTTGAGCAGGGTTGGTAGTGGGCAGACGAACCATAGCCATTTTACTCCGGGTGGAAGACAAAAGAATTACTGAGACATGTAGGGCCCCAGGTTCTTCAAGCCAGTGTAAAAAAAATAGAACAAAGTCTATTAGCCCGTGAAAGAAGAAAGATTCTCCAGTGGAACCCCGTCGAAAAATAAGATAAGTAACTTTGGGGACATTTTTCCTTTATACCCAGATTTTGTATACCGCTCTCTCTCTCTCAATTTGAAGAAAGACAAAAGTCAAGAAAAGACATTTATATTCGTGGACTGTCCAATTATTATATGTTTTGACACTTTGAAAGTGTATATAACTGTAGTAAAGGAATTCATGTATTTTTATGTTACCATGTGGTCTATGTTGTTTGCTGTTCTACTACGAATTTGTTGTTGTCACATTTCCTTTTTAGCTTCTATTCGCCTTATGTTATCCTGCTTAGAATTGTCCTATTAATTCCTAAAATATCACATGGGAAACTGGAGTTGCCGACTACTTCAATATAATATTATTACGACTAAAACCTATAGGCTCATTATCTTCCATTGTCGAGGGGAAGGAAGTTAAGCGGCCTGGTGGGTGTGTGATAGTGTGAAATTTGGAACCCCTTGCCAGCGACGGTCAATCTGGTCCTAAATTAATCCCTCATGTAATATGCCAGTTCTTATATGCCTGAGAGAAAAACTCTGAACGAGGACTTATTCTATAGGGGATCAAGTGCCAACCTGTCCCGTCTTCACACGTGTGAAAATAAAGTCCCGTTATGGGATTTTAGTCAATTTGCCGTCACAATACTTATGCTAAACTGAATTGTTTGAATTAGAACTGTTAACTAAACTTAATAGCTTGAAATAGAAATGTTTGACAAACTGTTAAGTTAGCGACCATAGTTGAGGGTGACCCGAAGGCTCCCTTTTCGATAGCTACTACACTAAGGTGTAGGGGAGGGCGCTACTCCATTCCCAGGATTGCTCCACTTTACCCTTGAACCGTACCTTATAATGCTGAGTGTTAAGCAAGGTGGTATCAAGTACCATTTTTAAAGTCTTTGGTATGACTCGACCTGGGATTGAACCCAGGTCTTCCAGGCCATTGGCGAACACTCTAACCGCTGAGCCATGGCCCAGCGGTTAGAGTGTTCGCCAATGGCCCGGGAGACCTGGGTTCAATCCCAGGTCGAGTCATACCAAAGACTTTAAAAATGGAACTTGATACCACCTTGCTTAACACTCAGCATTATAAGGTACGGTTCAAGGGTAAAGTGGAGCAATCCAGGGAATGGAGTAGCGCCCTCCCCTACACCTTGGTGTAGTAGCTATCGAAAAGGGAGCCTTCGGGTCACCCTCGACTATGGTCGCTAACTTTACTTACTTGACAAACTGTACTTTCATTTAAATTGCGTGTTATGCTAAACTGAATTGTTTAATATAGAACTGTTTTGACATTTAACTGTGTGTAAAGAAAATCTATACTTATACTACACTGAATTAGCTGAATTAGAACTGTTGGAATAAACTGAATAGCTAGAAATAGAAATGTTTTTGACAATTAAATTATGTACTCATGCTAAATTGAATTGTTTGAAATAGAACTGATTATTTATATAAAAATGGATTTGGCATTAAATAACCTACAAAGGTTAATATGCTATAAAACCCAACTAAACCAAATCCTATATATTTTATATATATGTATAAAGAGGATTATTTGAAATAGAACTGTTTTTTGACATTGAAACTGCATTTACTGATTTGTTTAACATAAAACCATTTTTGATATTTAACTGTGTGTAAACAAAATCTGTACTTATACTAAACTGAATTAGCTGAATTAGAACTGTTTGAATAAACTGAATAGCTAGAAATAGAAATGTTTTTGACAATTAAACTGTACTCAAGCTAAACTGAATTTTTTGAAATAGAACTGATTATTTGCATAAAAATAGTTTTGGTGTTAAATAACCGACAAAGGTTGATATGCCCTGAAACCCAAACAACCAACCAAATCCAAAAGAACCGTGGTGGTACTATTTAACCTATAGCTAGGAGGATAAGGTGGTTCAGTATTTTCCCTAAGGGTATTAGTCTGAAATGGAACATAATAGCACGACTGGTGTTTGAGCTCATTTACTACGATGTCACAGTCTAGTACACCAGCTACTACGCTTCGGAAACTAAACCCCCGTTAGTGTTAGATAAAAATACATGAAATTATATAACTGTTGAACAAATTATTTGTATTAGATAAGGATTCTTCAAATCGTATTTCATATAGCACTAATACCCTTGGGAAACGTATGAACCCAATAATTCTCTCTCCAGCTATGGGTAAATAGTTGGGCAGACTGGGTTCTTCAGCCTTGGTTAGGCAACTAGTCTAGGAGAAGGAAAACTCTGAATTCAAACCTGTTAAACTCCGCTTAAAAATTGACCATGTGTCATATCCTGCCCAAGCGGAGGGGTTGATAAATATGGATAGGGATTCTTGAAATCATGTTACTGTGTTAAAATTATTTTTATTGTATAGGAATACTTGAAACTATATAACCGTACACAAAGTATTTGTATTACTTAAAAATAGTTTATACCATATGTTTGTGTGTAAATTATTTGCATCAATATTGACATTGAATACCCCATTAAGTGTTGACATGCTGTTAAACAAATAGACGAAACTTTCATATTTGTCTACTCTGCGTATATCTATCTCAGCTTTTAAATCTGTTGAGATGCTCTACATAACCATTGAATAAACAGATCTGTTTGAAAATTATTAGTATTAGAAAGGAAGACTTGAAACCATAACCATGTGCAAATAAATATTTGCAAGGGAATTTTGAAAACATGATTGTGATCAAACATTGAGAAATGAATTGAATTTTGCCTTTAAATAACTCATACCTGTGTATCTCTCTCAGAGCTTTCCAAGCTGTTGAGATGCTATACATAACAAAGGAGAACTTTTATTACAACTTAATTTAGAATGAGTATATGGTTTGATTTGGTTTTATGGCATACCAACCATTGTAGTTTATTTAATGCTAAATCTGGTTAATTCATATGCAGAGGTGTCTCAAAATAGATACAACCCATTAATATGATAATTCATGTTGCATCAAGTCAGCCGAGTCTTAAAAAGCAATCATATCACTTCAGAAAGGTCAAACCAGATGACAAGGGCAGAAATTGATTGACTTTATCCTATAGTGCACATGAAAGATCAAGTTCTTGGAAACGTCTTTGGACC
Source organism: Sepioteuthis lessoniana (assembly GCA_963585895.1). Classification (NCBI taxonomy): domain Eukaryota; kingdom Metazoa; phylum Mollusca; class Cephalopoda; order Myopsida; family Loliginidae; genus Sepioteuthis; species Sepioteuthis lessoniana. The sequence goes on from OY757935.1 coordinate 14,468,180, forward strand.
CCTTTTGACAGATTATCTCACCGCTTCCAAATTGTCAGGACATTTTGCAGTCAACTTTCTGCCAGATCTAGGATTTTTTGTCTTGTTGAGTTTGTTTAATGACCCTGTGGCTCGAAATTTGAGTATCCAACGATAAATTTTTCTGGGAAGAATTGTTGAATTTAAACTTCCTGTGAAATTTTGCTTGCACAGATTTGAATGATTTTGTCTCCAAGTAAGTAGTGACACAAAATATTTTTCCTCTCTTATCCAAAGCATTGTGATTGAGGATTAATAGTTGTTTCAAATACTGTTTTCAAATCTGAAACAAAAAAAAACATAACATTATTAGTAGAGTTATCAACAGACATATGGGTCCCATGTATATACCCTATATATTTGATATATATGATTTGTAAACATAAGTCAACTAAGTTGAATAGTTCCAAGTTCACTAACAATTCAATTAAACATCAAACATTTGTTTACACACAATTAAATGATCAAACAGTTCTATTTCAAACCATTCAATTTAGCATAAATTGAAAGGTTCTAAGTATTGCTATGTATCACTAACAATTCAATTAAACATCAGTCATTTATTTATACACAGTTAAGTGATCAATTTTTTATTTAGATTTTTTTATTGAATTAAATTTAGCATAAGTCATTTGTTTGAACTCAGTTTTAATGTCAACCAGTTCTATTTGACCTATAGATAGGAACCTATCAGGTGCTACCACTCGGTGCCAATAAAGAAGTACTCTGCATTGCCTAAAGTTCCTGCTTTACTTGAGCCTCACCATCAGATGATTTAATGTCATACCCAGCAATTTAGTTGGGTGGGTGTTTTACCCCTCAGCAGAGATGCAGGCTTGTGAGTATTTGGCTTGTATAAAACATTGAGATTGTATTTTGACTAGTCAGTTGCAAATCTAAGTACTTTTTGATTGGCAATTATATATGCAATGTATTCTATATAATATTTCGACTGCTGTCTAGATGTTTCAGTTCTAGGTCATAGTTTTTCTCTTGAGATCCCATGCCTCACCAATTCTCCACCTCCTTTTGAAATGTCATCTTGTGATTTGTTTGTTACCATTATATTTTTAAAGTGGTGATTATTGAAACGATTTATGAAACGTAACCGTTTTATTAATTGCAAATGAATTAAAAAAAAAAAAAGAAAGTCTTTATTTCAATGGATCATTAAACTTCTATTTGATTTTGAATCAATGCCCTATTCTTGCCCTCAGCTAAAATTTCTCCCCTTAGATTTGAAATTCCTCCCCTGGGAGCAACGATGCAGTCATTTGAGAATCACTTTTTATTCACAAATTCTGGTGAAATGTTTAAATGCGACACTTCATGGGAAATGTCCTTGACCTTTTGAAATTGAATTTACATATTTGTCAAGCAAATTAATTTTTTTTTTTTTTTAAAGAATAAATAGTATTGAAATTTAATGTAATTTATATTGTTCATAATTAAAATTTTACAAGTGGAATTTAAAATTTTCACTGACTGACCCTGCTACTGCATTGCTAAGACCTCTCTCTGTTGCTCTACCAGAGAGCCTTATCCATTATGTGACCATGAAAAGTCTTTACTGTACTTTCTGTAGCCTTTGCCAGATGAAAAATACTGTTCATAAGTATTTGAACAAAGACAGATTTACTCATGATCACAAGGCCATGGAATATTTCCAAACAGGTATAACAAGAGGGCAGATGATATTACCATTTTGGCATAAATGGTAATTGACGTAATATCGTTCTGTTGTCTCTTGTTATTTTTATAGAAAGGAAACAAATAATGAACACGTAGATACTGATGGCTTTCAATCTAGTAGTTTAATGACTGCTTTACAGGATGTTTTCCTTATGCCGTGAGTTGAAGATAACACTTGTAAATGGTTATGCAGGAGTTTAGTGCTTAACCAGAGGCATTGGGTCCATTTGGTTTAGAAGGGAGAAATATTTGACCAGGAAATGGTCTCCTAAGGTATGCAGAGGAAAAAATGTTGAAGTGTGCTCTCTCGAGATGGATAGTCCCTGTCTGCAGTTTGAGATGTCCCAAGTTAGAGAGAGAAATGTTATCTCTCGTGTCGGCTGGTCTTACCTAGCTGCCAGCCAAGAGGAACGAGAAAAGAAAAGAGAGGTCACACATGTTTAGCGCTGCCTTTTATGGTGCTCCGGGAAAATGGCCTGGGTCGTTCTAATTGGATGAAATTTATAATTTTAAAATTCCAATGGCAAAAGAATTCCTGCACTGAATAATGGTTTGAAATTCTTTCTGCTACACAGGCTTTTCAATCTGACAAAGAATTTAGAAGAATAGATAAAAACAAAACAAAACTTTTTTCATTTAACAATTTAATTTGATTTAAAAAACAAAAACAAGTTTTCTTCACTGTTGGTTTGGTTTAGTTTTGTTTTTTTTATCTTAATGGCATATTAACTTTTGTGAGTTTGTTAATGCAAAAGCTTTCGAAAAACAGTGTTTGTTTATAATCCATAGCATGGGGGCTCATGATATTCCCAAGGTTATAAGCCGGAAAGAAAGTGAATGTAATAGCGTGAATGGAGTTTGAACTGTCTTTCAACTACGACATAGGGATTCTTCCATCCATCACAGTCTTTTCCTGAAACTTGGTTTGCCCAGTCGGGTGGGGTTGTAGAATACGACTACACCTCTACAGAGGGGTAAGACCTCCCTCCAACGAGTGTCCTAAACAATCTGATGGTGATGTTCCAGTAATGTTGGAGCTTTGAGGAATGCGGAGTACCCCTTTATTGCCATTACTCCTAGGTCCACTCTGGCCCGAAGTGGTAGTACCTGATAAGGATCCTATGTATGGGTTAGATAGAACTAAACCGTGCTTCCTTCACAATACTGATTTTTGCATTTAAACTGCATATTCATGTTAAATTGAATTGTTTAGAAGAGAACTGTTTTGACATTTAAATTGCGTACTTATGCTAAACTGAATTGCTTGAAATAGAACCGTTTTGACTTCTAAACTTTGTACTTATGCTTAACTGAATTATCTAAAATAAAACTGTTTGACATTTAACTCAGTGTATTTTCCAGTCGGCCGGGGCTGTTGAATACACCGACTGCAACTCTGCAGAGGGGTAAGACCCCCACCCCAATGAGTGTCCTGGATATGACACTAAACAATCTGATGGTGAGGTTCCAGTAATGCTGGAGCTTTGGGGAAATACAGAGACTGCTCTCTGTTTCACTCTGGCCCAGCGTGGTGGCACCTAATGGGGTCCTATCTATGGGTCAAATAGAACTAACGGCATACTTATGCTAAACTGAATAGCTTGAAATAGAAACATTGTTGACAATTTAACCATACTAACATTTAAACTGTGTGCTTATGCTAAACTGAATTATTTGAAATAGAACTGTTTTTTGACATTGAAACTGTACTTGCACTAAACTGAATTAACATAGAACTGTTTTGACATTTAACTGTGTAAACAAAGTTTGTATTTATACTAAATTGAATTAGCTGAATTAGAACTGTTTGACTAAACTGAATAGCTTAAAAAAGAAACATTTTTGATAATTAAACTGTGTACTCATACTAAACTGAATTGTTTGCAATAGAACTGATTATTTACATAAAAATGGATTTGGTGTTAAATACCCTACAAAGGTTGATATGCCATAAAACCCAACCAACTAAGACTTTGTATTTGTTAAATGGCATATCAACTCCTTATGGGTTATTTAATGCCAAAAGTTGATTAATTCCTATATGTGTTACGATCATAACTGTATTTTCAAAGTTCTATTGCATTTAAAAATAAGGGCTTTTTTTGTCTGATTATTTCTTTGCAGTCAGTTATATGGTTTCATGTATTCTTTTCCAATACTAATAATTTTCAAACAACCAACAGATAAGATTTTACATGGTTGATTTGTTAAATGGTAAATCAACTCCTTCCAGGTTATTTAATTCATATCTAAGTGTTTGGTTATAATCATGACTGTATTTTCAATGTTCCATTATGTCTTTTTAAATTAGCTATAATTATTTGTTTGCACATAGTTATGTATCAAATATTCCTACCTAATACAAATAATTTTCACACATCATTTGATAGGAATACTTGAAACCACACAGCTAATAATTTATATACAAATAACTATTTCTATTGAATAATGATCATTTGATTGTCACATGATCATATAAGGTGAAAGAGTTTATATATAACTGCCAATAGTTTCAAGTATTCTTATCCAATACTCATAATTTTCAAATAAATATATTTGACCCATAGATGGTACCTTAACAGGTACTATCACTTGGGGTGGACCTGGGAGTAATGACAATCCTACTCTAACAGGTACTACCATTCCAGGTCTGAGTGTTCCTAGAAGTAATGGAAAGGAGGAGACTTCTGTTTATAGATTTAACAACTTAACATTTTTTTTTTAATTAAAGATATTTTTAACAATTAATCTGCCTAATTAAGATTTACTGCTGCATTTGCATGTACAAAATTTGATGGAGGCACTCATGGTATATTGGTTATTATTATAGGAGATGGACCAGGTGACCAGAGTTCAAACCCTGGATGAGAGTATTTGCTTTTCATATAGTGGTATACCTTTGGGGAAGGTATCCTTACCCGACATAGGAGGAATTCTGCCGTGTGGGTGAGAAAACAATATCATTAGCTTGTTTCCAAGGGGCCTTTCCCACAACTCATTAAGCAGGACTGAGTTCATTACTTGGCACTTGAGGGGCCCCGAAATGGTTAATGCCCCGTGAGGTGCCCCCCCCCAAATGTATAATGCCACGTGAGGGGGACCCACCGAAATGGTTAATGCCACATGAGCCCCCACCCTGAAATGGTTAATGCCATGTGAGGGGCCTCCCCAAATGGTTAATGCCAACAAGACCTAGCATTTCTTGTAATTCCTGTGCATGAGTTTTGATTATTGCATAGCCGTGGCCTCCGCGATATAGATTATATGGTATAATAGCGATGGCTACGGCATAGCTCTCCACTATAAAATGATTCCATGTCAAATCTGACTTGCTGGAAAATTGGATATCAACCCTTCGAAAAGTTTTTGTTTTTTTTTACAAATTTAGATATCATTTCTCAAAAGAAAAAAAATTCAGTAAGAATATTTTTGAGCCAAAAAATATCTTTCCTTTGTGGGTTTGAGCCTATTAGCATCCGCTTGTATGTGTAGATAGCATAGAAGTTATCATTGGAAATGAACCAGGCAAGCCAAATTCAAATCCTGAAAACTTTTTTCTCTTTGTGTAATTGGTCTTTGAGAAAGGCATGAATCTGTAATAGTTAGAAATTAGTTATCTCCCTTGTATCAGATCTCTTCAGTTATGTTACATCAAGAAACTGAAAATGATTCTCTACTCCACCATTCTCTCATAGATCAGATGGTCTGCGCACATGTGTATGATACCAATCTCAAAGTCATGAACTGAATAGTGTCTTCTTTGTCTTGATATTCACCCACCATAAATTACAGAATCCATCACTTTTCTTTCCTCTCCTGCTATGGGTAGATAATAGAGAAGACCGGGTTCCCTAGGATGTGTAGGGCTACTTTTTGCGAAGGCGAAAATAGGTAAACCAAATAAGTAATATTTTGATATTACTGCTATATGCCTTAGAAGAAAAAGATTTAAGGTGAACAAGCTGTTCTTGCTTGTTAACTGCTGATGGTAGTAGCTGTCAAGGAGACAAGCGTGTCTAAACCTGTATATGGGTATTAAGTAATTTATTTACATATATACATGGATGTGTCGTAGTGTAATGATTATGGTTGTAAGAAATGGACATAGTTACGAGAGTTCAAATCCTGGACAAGGCTGTTTGCATTTCACATAACACTAACACCCTTGGGAAAAGATATGAATCTGAATCCAATTATTCTCCTTCCAGCTATGGGCAGACTCGGGCCTTTAATCTTGGTTAGGCAACCATACTAGGAGAAGAAAAACTGAATTAAAACCTGTTAAACCCCGCTTTAAAAAATTTATGTTAAATCCTGCTTATGCAGAGGAATTGGTATATATGTATGTGTGTGTTTATGTGTGTGTGTATATATATATATATATATATATATAATTTCTTCCTTGAGATCCTACCAAAAAATAAGACTTATCATTCACTAGAAAAAATTTAAAACTTCCAACCTAATTATTTCCAATAATTCTTCCCCCCACCACTGAACTTCTTGATAGGACAGACGTCATATATATGTTCAAATCTCCCCTGGGAGACTGTCTCCTACAAAAATAATACATATGTTAATCTTATCACTCTGACACTCTCAAGATGTCTTAGAGTGCACCTTAATGATTCTAGCTCCATAGCCTCACATCTTAAAAGCCACTCTATTCCCAAATCCAAATTTCAAAAACTTGTTGTTGCAAACACTTTTGTTATAACACATGAAATTAATCAGCTACGACTACAAATGCTAGAAGCCTACATATAAGAACAAAAAAACCTTGAATTAATATTCTATTTCTGTTGATCATATTCTACTTCCGTCGATAGTGTTTTAAATTTGTTTGTTGTCATCTGCATCACAGTTTAATCCAACTATTATCTGTGCTGATAGTACCACTTGATAATGATAAAAATACCTAAAAACTGTTTTAAAAAACACTTTACACATACAAACAACCCTGATGATTCCCTATGAAGGGTCCAAAAGTGCTTGGGACAATTTCAGTAAATTCATCTACCAACTCTAACGTAAAACAAAAACCCCTGTCAGGAAACTTGAAAGGATCCTAATAAAAATATATTGACAAAATATCTTCATTATTTAATCAAACATACTTAAATGAAGGACTGCTGCCCAACTACTCACACACATGTATGTGTATATATATATATATATATGTGTGTGTGTGTATATATATATATATATATATATATATATATATATATATATATATATATATATATATATATATATCTACACACACACAAAATTAAATAACTTATTGAATAATAGCACTTACAGTTAGGGAAAAAAGACCCCGCAAGTAATTTGAAGATAAAAATATACAACGAATCACTGTTTAGGGGGAAAATATATATATATATATATATATATATATATATATATATATATGGGGGGAAAAAAAAAGTCCAACCTTGTCATAGCAATTGAAAAAAATCAACAGATATACAATTGATTGGTCAAAAAAAAAAACAAAACATAATTGCTGCTAAGCTACAAGTGCAAAAATGTGCTCAATACTAAGTAGAGCAAAATAGTGACAAAAATTATTTCGTGAGTCAGGAACTAACCTACTACTGTTTGGCCTATGTGGCTCATCAGGGTACCTAATCCCAACTAGGTACCCTGATGAGCCACTTAGGTGAAACTGTTGTAGGTTAGTTCCTAACTCACGAAATGATTTTTGTCACATATATATATATATATATATATATATATATATATATATATATATATATATATATAATGTCAGAACTGTTATTATTAAGAATTAGTCTTATGTTACTTGGTATTTTTTATTGTCAGTACAAGCCATTTGAGAGATAGCCATAGAGTCCCTTAGACCGTTGTTGTGCCTTCTGGCATCTTTGAATGTTTTTTTTTTATAAAGTCTTGGAGGTATGAGAGTAGAACTTTTGCTTTTGATCAGAAATGAATTCAATCAGTTACCAAATATTTTATTATTTTTCAGTCCATCAGATTTATAGAGAAGGCTATGGTACCTATGACTGAAGGTTGTCTTCATATGTTTGTCATATTTGAACAGTACAACTAATTGCTAACATTATTTGAATGAGAGGAAACAAGTTGGACACTTGTAGCAGAGGAAATGCTTTATGGTTTATGTTGGGTATCACCCACTTTTTTCCACACAATGAACTAGTCCATCTGCAATATATAGCAGTAGCTACGAATACCAGAGCAGACTAGAAGGTGAAGAGCAGCTTCTTATAGGAATAGTATTAGAGCGTTGGAGACTGGAGATCGCACTAGATCACCTTACTTGCTACCGTAATAATGGAAGCCAATACTATCATTGGACTATATCTTTATTCTGTATTCACTAATCCTATGTTCTTGTTTACTAATAGTCTCTCTATTGTATATACTTTTTCCTGAGAATATATCTCTATTTCCTCTCATATCGTGGTTTGTCCTTTATTTGATATTATAAGTATCACTAACCAGAACGCAACAGTTTAATATTTTCTCTTTTAGATTAATGCAAGAACAGTTCACGGTGAATCAACAAATATGTTTTATTGCCAGAGCAAACTTACCAGAATGAATATCAGAATGATATGAAATACTAAAAGGGTTGTGTACTATCGTTGCATGTTGACAAACGATGAGGAATATATAATATGTAATCTTATATTATTGTTCTTTGATGGTGATGCTTGTATGGAGCAGGAATACAGTTGGAGAGAGTTTGCACACAGAAAGGTGCTGTCAGGGGTCAGAACAGCGGGCAGAAACTCAACTCCAGCCAAATTTCTTGACCTTATAGGGTCTTAAAATAGGAGGTGCCCATGGTGTAATGGTTATCGTCATAGGAAATGGACACGGCGACACGAGTTCAAATCTTGGACGAGACTGATGGCATTTCACCTAGCACTAATACCCTTGGGAAAGGTCTGAATCCAATTACTCTCCCTCCAGCTATGGGTAAATTGTAGGGCAGACTGGGTTCTTCTGCTTTGGTGAGATAACTAGTCTAGGAGAAGGAAAACTCTGAATTCAAACCTGTTAAACTCTGCTTAAAAATTGACCTTGTGTCATATCCTGCCCAAGCGGAGGGGTTGGTAAATATGGATAGGGATTCTTGAAATCATGTTGTGTAATGGTTGTGTAATGTGTGGTGTAATGGTTATCATCATAGGAAATGGACATGGCGACACGAGTTCAAATCTTGGACGAGACTGATGGCATTTCACCTAGCACTAATACCCTTGGGAAAGGTCTGAATCCAATTACTCTCCCTCCAGCTATGGGTAAATTGTAGGGTAGACTGTGGTCTTCTTTGGTGAGGCAACTAGTCTAGGAGAAGGAAAACTCTGAATTCAAACCTGTTAAACTCCGCTTAAGAAATTGACCTTGTGTCATATCCTGCCCGAGTGAAGGAGCTGGTAAATATGATATAGGGTCTTAAAACTCCTACATGACCCATGTAGCTACACCTTTTCACCTATGCTGTGTTAGTTTTTCATTGGCCATGGTTTATACCTACGCAATCCTTTTTCTTCATTGGTCAGGGCTTACACCCACATATTTTTATGCCATGCATTTCTGTTTTTTTTGTATTCACTTTGTTGATTTTATATTCTATCTATGACCAGATGTACCTGTTAAGTTCATCCGCTGGGTTCTCTGTGGATCAAGGCAATATATTACAAAAGAAGCATATAAAGATGTTATGTAGAGAAATCTAATATGGTTAAGTTTTTTGTATAAGTTCTAGAATCCTTGATTATATACAGCTGTTTGAGAAGTGTTGAACAAAGACTTAAATGTTTAAGACATGCTATCATGTGCAAAGATATACCAGGTTTTTTGGGACACCAATTTTCTGTTTGCCCAGTCGGCTGGGGCTGTAGAATACACTGACTGCACCTCTGCAGAGGGTTACCCCCCCCCCAACGAGTGTCCTGGATATGACACTAAACAATCTGATGGTGAGGTTCCAGCAGTGCTGGAGCTTTGCGGAATGCGGAGTACCCCTTCATTGCCATTGCTCCCAGGTCCACTCTGGCCTGGAGTGGTAGCACCTGATAGGGCCCTATCTATGGGTTAAATAGAACTAACAGCATACTTATGCTAAAATGAATTGTTTGAGTAAACTGAATACCTTGAAATAGAAATGTTTTTGAGAATTAAACTATACTTACATTTAAACTGAGTGCTTATGCTTAACTGAATTATTTGAAATAGAACTGTTTTTAGACTTTAAAACTGTATTTACACTTAACTGAATTGTTACATATAACTGCTTGAATAGTTTGAAATAGAAATGTTTTTGACAATTAAACTGTGTACTTATGCTAAACTGATCTGTTTTAAATAGAACAGATTATTTACATAAAAATGGATTTGGCGTTAAATAACCTACAAAGGTTGATATGCCATAAAACCCAAGAAACCAAACCAACTTTCTGTTCATGCAGACAAGAACATCGACTTCAAAGCATTGTTGAAATGGAAATAATGCTATTTTAATCACACCCTCTAGTGGGAGGTAATAACCTTTTGTCAACTAGTGCCAAATAATACAACTGTTTGGCAGGCATGGAGCCACTGATTCAGAGATGTTGTCTTATTCAGTTGGTTTTTAGTTGTATGTATTCACCCAACCCCTCTGCATGAACAGGATGTGGCAATAGTAATTTACAAAGCTCTTTGCTTTGATGTGGCACAAGGCCGAATAAATGGGGTGCCCAATGAGACTCGAACTCGCTCATGTACGTTTGCTAGTCTAGCTTGCTAACCATTACACCACCATAGGTGCCCACAGGATGTGGTAATAGGCAAATTTTTAAGTGGAGTTCTCTCTTCTGTATCAGATGACGTAACGGGGTTAAAGAGCCCAGTCTGCCTCACTATTTATCCAAAGCTGGCAGGAGAAAAATTGCATTCATGCCTTTGCCAGGGCTATTAGCACTATATGAAATGCAACCAGCTTTGTGCTGGATTTGAACTTGGGTCACTGTGCCCATTTCCTGTGATGATAACCATTACACCACGGTTTTTAGCCATAGATCTGTGAAGAAAAATGTAGGAGGGATGAAAAACTAGTCTCGGAGAAAAAAAATCTGCATTCAATATCAGAGGGGGTGAGGCTAGCAACTGTACCTGTTAAAAAAACCTTATGATGTGGTGTGGCAGTGGCCCTTTTAAGGGTAAGTTTACAAAACTCCTGTGTGTGGGCTTGTATGAATGATTTTATCGTTGCATAAATTTCAAGCAAGAAAAGATATCTATTTTTAAGTGTTTTAATTATTGTCTTGTACAGGTTAAATACTGTAACCTGATTATTTAGAATCTCACACACAAAAAACATTAATGTGGCCACACATATTCTATCTGTCTGTCTCACACACACCCACATTCGCATGTTGAAAGAAGCAAAAAAAAAAAAAAAAACCTAACCCTCTTTAATAAAAGTCTTTAAGACTCTTGTAATAGCAATGATGAAATAAACATTTCCTGGCATTTTTCTCTCAACACGAAATGTCAGCCAATTTCATTACTGAATTTGTTAATTAAAATTTCTTCAGTGAAGTCAGATAAAGAAAAAAGAAAATCCTTTGGTTTTTGTTTTTACATTCTTTGAATTGTACTCCTGCCAGCATACTTGAAAATTGTGTTAATTTAGCGGTTGATATCAGTTTATAAAAAAATCAAGTCTCAATAAGCAAGGTGACTTGGTGGGAGCCTGGACGAAGTAACTAATAGTTGTTCTAAGTATCTCACTTCTCGTTTCAAAATGACGGGCTTATTTATATATTGGAGAAAATGTTGAACCCGAGTGCCCTACCAAAGATTAGCATGTCTGAGGGCCCTAGTTAGGATCTGGTTGAAGTATCTATGGGTGTTGTCTTGGATCAGGTTGTAGTACCTGCGGGCCATGCCTAAGATCAGGTTGCAGTAGCTGAAGGCTTTACTCTGGATCATGTTGCAGTAGCTGTGGGCCATGACTTGGATCCAGTTGTAGTACTTGTGGGCCTTACCTTGGATCCATACTCTCTTTTGTGCAATTTGATTTACAAGTTTGTTTTCCCAAGGTGAAAAATTTCCTGAAAACATAGCTGATAATTTTTTTTTTTTAATCGGGATCACTTGAATCTTGGGCGACAATGTAGCCACTTATAAGTTTAAGGAAAAGCAAATTTGTTTATTTACCAAGCATTGCTTTGTCTAAAATAAGGCTCAGGTAGAGAAATGGGGAGTAAGAAGACTTTTTTGTACAATAAGAAGTGCTGTGACATTGTTGGAATCCCCATAACTATGTATGCGTTTTCTTTTCCCAAGGCAAGAAAATGATACTACACTCTAATCCTGAGCAAAAGTCCCAAATAGCAACACTTTAATCCCCTGCAGGTTCTGTAGAATATACCAACTGCATCTTTGCAGTGAGATGAGACCCCTTCTCCAAGGATTGTTCTGGATATGACATTAAACTGCATCTGTTGGCGAGGTGCCAGTTCTGGATCTTTAGGGAATGTATAGTACCTTTTCATTGTCATTACTCCCAGGTCCACTCTGATCTGGAGTGGTAGTACCTGTTAGGTTCCTATCTATGGATCAAATAGAGCTGTTCGATCATTTATTTAGAATTGTTATAAGTTATTTGAAATGATACAACTGTGCACAAATTGTTTATCTTTCATGACAAATAGAATTACTAATGTTGAATAGCAATACTTGAAACCATTTAACTGGATGCAAACAAATTATTCACATTAAATAGAATTATTTGTATTAGATAATAATACTTGAAACCATTTAACAATATACAAATAAATGATTAATATTAAAAAGAATTATTAGTGATCGGTAGGAATACTTGAAACCATTTATTGCCCAGTTGGCTGGGGCTGTAGAATACACTGACAGCACCTCTGCAGAGGGGTAAGACCCACGTAACGAGTGTTCGGGATATGACACTAAACAATCTGATGGTGAAGTTTCAGTAATGCTGGAACTTTGGGGAATGCAGAGTACTCCTTTATTGCTATCGCTCCCTGGTCCACTCTGGCCCACCTGATAAGGGTCCTATCTATAGAGCTAAACCAGGGTTTGAGTTTACTGTTTTTTGCATTTAAACTGCGTATTTATGCTAAATGGAATTGCTCGAAATAGAACTGTTTTGAACTCTAAACTGTGTACTTATTCTAAACTGAATTATCTGAAATAAAACTGTTTTGACATTAACTCTGTGTATTACCCAATACACCGACTGCTTCTCTGCAGAGGGGTAAAAAAAACCCAATGAATGTCCTGATTATAACACTAAACAATCTGATGGTGAGGCTCCAGTGATGCTGGAACTTTGGGGAATGCGGAGCACCTCTTCATTGCCATTGCTCCCAGGTCCACTCTGAACTCGAGTGGTAGCACCTGATAGGGCCCTATCTCTGGGTTAAATAGAACTAAACTGCATACTTATGCTAAACTGAATTGTTTGAATAAACTGAATTGCTTGAAATAAGAAATGTTTTTGACAATTAAACTGTTGAATAGCTTGAAATAGAAATGTTTTTGACAATTAAACTGTGTACTCATGCTAAACTGAATTGTTTGAAATAGGACTATTTGCATAAAAATGGATTTAGCATTAAATAACCTACAAAGGTTGATATAAACCCAACCAACCAACCTGAAACCATTTAACAGATGAGCTCTAACAACTTGTTACCTACAAACTATTTACTTAGAAATCATATCTAAAAACAAAGTTTGGCATTAAATAACCCACAAGGGTTGATATACCATAAAACATCAACCTACTTATCTATGCTGGGTAAACAGATGCTATACTCTCATTGCAACAGAAGTTAGGGATTGATAAAAAAATATGATTAGAATAAGTCCCACTTATCGTGGTATAAGTATATTCCTCTGCTCTTAACACCATTTCTTTACCACTCAGCAAGGCTTAGAATATACTGATTGTATCCCCAACTGAAGGATAAGACAAACCCCCCAAAAAAGTGGGTATCTTGGATATGACACTAAATTGTATTTGCTGTTGAGGCTATGGTTCTGGGTAGTGTGGGGTACCTTTCATTGCCATTACTCCCAGGTTCACTCTGACCCACAGTGGTAATACTCGTTAGGGTCCAAATTGATCTGTTTGAAAATGATCAGTATTAGATAGGAATACTTGAAACCCTATGACTGTGTGTAAATTATTTTCATTAAGAATAGTTGAAACTATAATCATTTACTAAGGACTATTATTATTTTAAGTTGGTTGAAACCATATAACTGTTTGGTGAAGTCTTTGTGCTGTAATAGCTGTTATCCTGGACTGCAATGTCATATATAAATGTTTGCAAGTAATTATGATTGAGTTGAAATAGTTACTTGAAACCATATAATTATGTATAGAATATTAGTATTAGATAGGAATACTTGAAACCGTATAATTATGTATAGAATATTAGTATTAGATAGGAATACTTGAAACCGTATAATTATGTATAGAATATTAGTATTAGATAGGAATACTTGAAACCGTATAATTATGTATAGAATATTAGTATTAGATAGGAATACTTGAAACCGTATAATTATGTATAGAATATTAGTATTAGATAGGAATACTTGAAACCGTATAATTATGTATAGAATATTAGTATTAGATAGGAATACTTGAAACCGTATAATTATGTATAGAATATTAGTATTAGATAGGAATACTTGAAACCGTATAATTATGTATAGAATATTAGTATTAGATAGGAATACTTGAAACCGTATAATTATGTATAGAATATTAGTATTAGATAGGAATACTTGAAACCGTATAATTATGTATAGAATATTAGTATTAGATAAGAATACTTGAAACCGTATAATTATATGCAAACAAATGACTATTATTAAATAGAAATAATTACTTAAAATAAAACATTATTAGTATTAGATAGGAATACTTGAAACAAGTGCATACATATTATTTGTGTTATATAGTAATTCTTAATACATAGCTGTGTGTAAAAAAAAAAAAAAAAAAAAAAAAAACTGAAAAAATCTCTTAAAGTTGGCTGGGGCTGTAGAATACACTGACTGCACCTCTGCAGAGGGGTAAGACCCCACCCCAATGAGTGTCCTGATATGATACTAAACAATCTGATGGTGAGGTTCCAGTGATGCTGGAGCTTTGGGGAATATGGAGTACCTCTTCATTAATATTGCTCCCGGAACGGTAACACCAGATCGGGTCCTATCTATGGGTCTAATAGAACTAACTGCATACTTATGCTAAAACTGAATTGTTTGAATTAGAACTGTTTGACAAAACTGAATTGTCTTTATTGGGAATCCTTTTTGAGATGAGGCTTCTTAATCTGAGTATTTATTTTTATTGTGGACTTTTGTCTTCATCTTGGTAGTTTTTGGCAAAACGTGGCGTGATAGACAACAACTATGGAAGGCAGTAATTACTGGGGATACGGTTACAAGACTCAGCATTCCTATCTGAGGTCGCGGTTAATCACCTGAAGACGACTAGAGGTGAAATTTGGCCGAAATGTAGTGAGAAAAACAGCAAAAAACTACCAAGATGAGGACAAAAGTCCGCAATAAAAATAAGTACTCAGATTAAGAAGCCTCATCTCAAAGAGGATTCCCAATAAAGACAATTACAAATTCAGTATGGACCTGACAATGGAAGACCAGATAAGAACAAATTTATAAGACAAAAAAAATCCAACCTTGATCGTCCTTTGGGGCCAGTAGCGCAGTGGATAGAGGCGTTGTGTCGCTACGGTTCCAGGTGAGCATTGTCAGAAGATAGCGGTTTCAATTCCCACCCAAGCCTGCCAGAGGGTTACTTGGTCAAAACCTAATAGCTTGAAATAGAAATGTTTTGGACAATTAAACTGTATACTTAGGCTAAACTGAATTGTTTGAAATGAAACTATTTTTATGCTAAACTGAATTGTTTAATATAGAACTATTATGACATTTAACTGTGTAAACAAAATCTGTACTTATACTAAAATGAATTAGCTGAATTAGAACTGTTTGAATAAACTGAGTAGCATGAAATAGAAATGTTTTTGACAATCAAATTATGTACTCATGCTAAACTAATTTTTTTGACATAGAACTATTTGTATAAAAATAGATTTGGCATTAAATAACCTACAAAGATTGATATGCCATAAAACCCAACCAACCAACAACTACGTAAAAAATGTAAATATAAATATATGGTATTCCATAGCCTCGAGAGATGAAATAACCTTTTCAGGATTGGATGTCATTTTACTCTTCACTTCTTTATATTCAACTTATGGTCAAGCAGTCCAGTTGTCTGCAGAGAGGTAAGCCCCCCCCCCCCCATGCACACACAATGAGTGTCCTGGATATGACACTAAACATTCTGATGGTGAGGTTCCTGTAATGCTGAAGCTTTGAAAATGTGAAGTACCCCTTCATTGCCATCACTCCCAGGTCCACTCTGGCCCGGAGTGGTAGCACCTGATAAGGTCCTATCTAAGGGTCAAATAAAACTGTTTGACATTTGAAATGTTAACAAACAAATGACTTATGCTAAATTGAATTGTTAGAAATAGAACCATTTGATCATTTAACTGTGAGTAAACAAGTCACTGATGTTTAATTGAATTGTTAATGATACATAGCAATACGTATAGCAATTTAACTTTGTTGATTTAGGCTAAATTGAATTGTTCAAAATAGAACTATTTGATCATTTAACTGTGTATATTTACAAAATGTGTTTACTGATCATATATCTAATATATATGTAAAAACAGGATTTGGCATTAAATAACCAACAATGGTTGATATGCTATAAAACCTAATCTAAACACAAATCATAGTCAAGACTGAAAATAAACTTTTTGACCCCATTTCGACAGTTATGCTTATGTTGGACTCTCTTGTTTTGATGCTATAGGGAGGTGCTGTGGCTCACGTAGAATTTAGTCACACAGTTATGGTCTTCTATTTTTACTTTACAAACTGATCCTCTTTCCACTTAACCATCCTTAAGCACGTTTTGTAGTTGTAGGAGTCTTTTCTTGAAACTAAGCTCACATCAAATTCAGTTGCAAGAACAGTACTGAAGTGGGAGGAGGAGGGGAACAGGTACTTCACTTTAATCTATTCCATTTGGAGTCTTTTAATTGCATGAATAAAAATTGTAATATGATGTACTGTTTTCGTTGTTTGCAAACCGAGAACTATACAGCAATCTGATCATTATCATGTAGATGAGAAATGTTGCGTATATTTTGTATGTGAATTTCATTTGTATATTATTCTCGGTATTGTTCCAACCTTTGTTGAGTTTTATATAATCCACGTGTGAATTCTGTGTTCGTTGAGTTTGAAGAGACATCAAACAGTATCTGTTGCCCTGACAATAATAACCGCTTCTTTTTCATCTTTATTATCATCATCATCAAGGTTCTCAGACATTAAATAACAATGTAACATTAAACCAGAAATGAAAAAAAAAAACAAAACAAAACAAAAATCTCACACAAAAAAAAACATTGTGTGATAAATTCCAACATGAAATGGTCTAATAGAATTTTTTGACACCGCCTCCAAAAAAAAAAAAAACCCAAAAAAAACCCCCCAGAATTACAAATAAAAAAAAAAACAACAGAAAAAATTGCTTGTGACTTTGAGTCACGAGAGATGGTTGCTTTTGTATCTGATTCATTATAAAAAGACGCTGTTCCTAGTTTTTGGCTTTGTGTTCCTTGTTTTCATGCAAATTCCTTGTCAGTTCCTGATTACTCCAAACCAACCCCATCCCCTTCCCAAGATTTTCTTATGTTGCCGTTTTGTTGTTTCCCCATGCAAAACAGTGCCACCCAACGTCATTCAATGCTGGGATTTCGATCCATTTATTTCAGGTAGACACAAAATGTCGTTTTTTTTTTTTCTCCCCCTTTTTGTCTGGCATCAAGCAAACTCCATAATATTAGAAATAACACATCTGATAGAAATGTGCACATAATGTACGTTTGTGTGGGTGGTTGGGTACATGTGTATAATACATAGACTTGTTGATATAAGACTTTTTTTTTTTATGCATAGGTATATAATGAATCTTTTGTGCATATGTATGTATTTAACCAACCCCTCTACCATGGGTAGGATGTAAAATAAGGTCAAATTTTAGGTGGAAGACAGCTGGATGAATTTAAGATTTTCCTTTTCTTCAATTGGTTGCCTAACCAAGGCTCAAGAAGCTAGTCTTCTCTACTATTTATCCATAGCTGCATTCAATTAAATGGTTTCAAGTATCTAATAAATCTATTTAATAATTATTTGTTTGCACACAGTCATATATCAAGTATTATTATCTCATACTAATTTATACACTACTATATATGTTTTTTATCATTTAGGGTTTTCGGACTATTGAACCAACGACTATAACCGTTACACGATGTGTTATCAGGACACATAGCGTAATGGTTATAGGCGTTTGTCTCCTTAGAAGCTTAGGGAACCATCATCTGGAGGTTGCAGGTTCAATCCTGACTGCAGGCGAGTAACAATACAGGAATACTTAACACTTGTACTCGGTTATGGCTAATGGAATCAGAACAGGCGACGTCCGTGGATTCAATAAAGGATGTAGTTCGAAGTTCCGTGTAGGTTCCCAAGTTCGACAAACACCTGAAGAAGACCGGAGGACATATCATCTGAAATTTTGTGGAAATAATAAAAATGAAGACAGTAGTCCGAAAATGATAAAAAATCAAGCTTTGTCTCAGGAATTTAGACAACTAATATTATATATGTTATTGATTTGTCCGTTGGCATAATGGTTAGTATTTGCTAGTGGTCCGGGAGACGGGTTTAATTAGTCTGAAAGTGAATTAAGTAGCATCACTGAAGTTTGAGCTCACTTTCTTTGAATCTGCAGTCCAGCACTTTAGCCATTACATCTCCCCATATTCTTCTGTGAATTTCATATCGTTTGCACTTCTCATCCACCAAAAATTTGATGATAGATCTCTGTTCAAGCCTGGAGCACTTTTTGATTTCACACCATTTTGAATAATAATGTATTTCAAGATTAAAATATTTATTTCTATAAACTAATTCCAAACGATGCTGAGTTTATATTTATGGAAAAAAAATTCTGAAAAAAAATTGCATTTTGCTTTTTTTCAAAAAATAACTTTCCCTTATTTATTGAATGACCATTGGAGTTTAACTTTACTTTTCTTCCTTCCAACCTTGCCCAGGGTTGTATCCAGGAGTGGAAAGAAGACCTCTCCCAACACAGATCTTTGGTATCCTGAGACTAACAGATGGCACCATGTGACCTCCGCTTGTATTTGTTATTGTGCTACTCATATTAGGAATTGTAATGTTAATTAGTGTTGTTACAAGGAGCTCTGGTCATTTTGCTGTAAGAAGAGTTAAATAATGTTTATTTTTGGCAGTTGGATGTTGTCATTAGAGAATTTCATTTATTAGCTTTCTAATTAAAAAAGAGACAAAAAAACAAAACAAAACAAATTGGAAGAGATATGATTGCTTGCTATTGTTTGCCATTGTGTGTCACATTGTTCTATTGAAAGGGGTGTAGATTCTTGCTTTGAGATAGTTTCCTGCTGTCATCATAGAGACCTGCGAGAAGTTATGCACCCAACATCCTTTGCAGAAAGTGTCAGATGCATAACACCAGGCTGACTGTATCCCCTTGCAAAAGGGTATGACCCTCCCTCAAAAAGGGGTGTCCTGAGTATGATACTAAACTCCATCTAATGAGGCTCCTGTTCTGGAGGCCTGGTGAATGTGAGGTGCTCTTCATTGCTATATATATATATATATATATATATATATATATATATATATAGACTATGTTACGAAAGAGGTTTATAACCTCAAATCCCAAAATACTCCTCCAAATAATAGGCTACTTGACTCGTTTGAAACGGACTTAAACTAATTAAAATGGTTAAATTTAAGAAGGTACGTAATAATTTTCAAATGAAATTAAGCAAAGACATAAAGGAAGTCAAAACGTCTAAATATATATGGGTGAGGTCAGATAAATCAAAAAATATATATAAAATTAAACCCTCTAAATATCAAGAAATTTTAAAGAGCAAAATTACAAATAATTATAAAATAGACTATAATAATACTATTGAACAAATAGATAAGGATACTTCTAAATTTGCTAGTAGATTACAAATTAAAGATAGGTTAGGAAAATTTAAAAAGAAAGCAGCTTATATTCTATTTAAGGATCATAAACCAAATTTTGAAAATAAATTGCCAACCAGACTGATTAACCCCTCTAAGACAGAGTTTGGTAGGATATCCAAGTGTATTATTCAAAATATTGTAAAAAGTGTTAAAAAAGCTAACCATTGCAATCTTTGGGGAAATTCATATGAGACCATTGAATGGTTTAGGAGGATAAAAAATAAGAGTAAAGCGACCTTTATACAATTTGACATCATTGATTTCTATCCTTCCATAACTAAAAATATACTAATAGATAGTATTAACTATGCCCGTAAATATATAGATATAACTAATGAACAATACGAAATAATATTAGCTTCTAGGAAAACAGTTATAAAAAATAACGGTTCAACTTGGGTAAAAAATGGATTAGATAATTTTGACGTTCCAATGGGGGGGTATGATTCCTCCCAAATAGCAGACCTTGTAGGTTTATATATATTAAATATGCTTACTAGAATCATTAGTCCTCAGCAATTAGGTTTGTACCGTGATGATGGTTTATTATATATCCCAAATAGTAATGGCCCTCTTAGCTCTAGCATACAAAAGAGGATTATAAGGGCTTTTAAGTTTTTGGGATTTAAGATAGAAATCTCATCTAATATTAAAATAGTCAATTTCTTAGATGTGACTTTAGATCTATCAAATAATTCTTATAAACCTTTCATAAAGACCAATCAGAACCCATCGTACATTAATGTTAATTCAAATCACCCTAAAAACATAATTAAGCAAATCCCAAAAGCAGTAAATTTAAGAATAGGTAAGCTATCTGCAAATGAAGATTTTCAAAGAGAGTAGTAAAAGATATATAGAAGCCCTTAAAAATAGTGGTTTTAAGGAGGATTTTAGGTATTTAAAAGAAGATATAACAAATGAAATTACTAAAGAAAATAATACTTAGGATCAAAAAAATAAAAATAGAAAAAGGAAAATTATATGGTTTAACCCCCCTTTCTGTAAATTAGCAAATATAGATGTAGGTAAATATTTTTTTGAGACTAATAGATAAACATTTTAAACAAGATGATATATTGCATAAAATATTTAATAGGAAAACCTTGAAAATAAGTTATTCTTGCACTAATAATATTTCTCAAATAATAAATAGTCATAATAATGAATTAATTAATAAATTTCATAACCGAGTAAATAATATTAATAGTAAAAAAATAGAATGTAATTGTAAATCTCGAAGTGATTGTCCAATGAATGGTTTGTGTAATTTAGATAATGTAGTATATAAAGCTATTATTAATCCAAAAGAGGACATAAGTGATAAGAAAAATTATATTGGCGTTTCGTCTACTAATTGGAAAATTAGAAGTGGAAATCATAAATTCTCCTTCTCCCATGAGCATCAAAAAAATCAAACTGCTCTATCAAAACATTATTGGGGATTAAAAAATAAAGGGTTAACCCCTGACATACAATGGTCCATATTGAAAAGATCTAGTACCCCAAAATCTTTCTATAGTAGGTGCAGTCTGTGTCTTGAAGAAAAAATCCACATTTTGCTTTTTCCTGAGCCAAAAACATTATTAAATAAGAGAAATGAACTAATAGCTAGGTGTAGACATAGGGCTGAATTTAAACCATAAATATTTAACCAAATTTAAAAAAAAAAAAACAGAGTTAATTTTGAGAATTAGTTAATTTTGAGAATAAATAAAATAAATTGTTAGATAGAAAATTGTGAAAAAGCATATAATACGTACTACACATAAAAAGTGGAACTGATTAATGCTTTCTAAATAGTTTTGAAATTTTAAAATATAGTAAATAAATTAAATATTTGTTTTTGTTTTTAGTTTAATATATCTATTACTGTATCTTTACATGAGGTTATTAATTAAAGTTTAAATCTAATTCAATAAAAAATCTGTAATTTCGGTCTAAATGTAATTAAAAAATTATTAATTAAAGAAATTTTTTAAAAATAAATTTACTACATTGCTAACCAAAATTTAAATTTAAAACGGAAGTGGGCTTAATGAAGAGGTAACTCTTCACCCCTCTTCTATCCCCTCCCATTCTTATGTGTCTATTCTAGTTTTTTTATCAAAAAGATCTGAAGAAGTCCTGTTAATTTTTTTTCGTGTTTTTGGAAATTTCAAAAATGCGTAACGGGATGAAATAAATTTATATTCCTATGTGACCGGTTTCGTTGTTTTTTCTTAAAGTGTGTATGTATATATATATATATAAAAGTAAAGTTGGTGACCATAGTTAAGGGTATCCCAAAGGCTCCCTTTTCAATAGGTCCTACACTGAGGTGGAAGGGAGGGTATTTCTCCATTCCCTGGATTGCTCAACTTTACCCTTTATCTGTACCTTATAATGCTGGGTTCTACAGCCTTGGTGAGGCAACTAGTCTAGGAGAAGGAAAACTCTGAATTCAAACCTGTTAAACTCCGCTTAGAATATGGACCTTGTGTCATGTCCTGCCCGAGCGGAGGGGTCAGTAAATAGGATAATGCTGAGTTTTAAGCAAGGCGGCATCAAGTACCATTTTGGGATTAAATCCTGGTCTGTTGGGTCATTGGCAAACTCTCTAACCACTAGGTCGATAGATATATAATTAATTTTATAACTATTCCATAATTCTGATGGTGTGAAAAAACCCCAATACTGCAATTTGTAAATAAAAAAATATTACACCAACTGATATCTGTGAAAAAAAATTCTATAAAGAAAAGACGGAAAATATTCATACTACTTGAAATTAATCAACCAATACTGCAATGCCTAGCCAAAAGAAAAAAAATGGACGGAATTCCTTCAGCTAAATGTAAAAGTGTTCAATACACTAAGTTGAGCGAAATATAAATACCTACTGAGTCAGAAAATAAAATCTACCTAGGTTTCACCTTAATGGTTCATCAGTAAAATTACCCACTTTAACTTCTTGATCTTCAGTTCATTGTTGGCAATAAATTGGGTGTTTTAACCCCCACCCTCACTTTTCCTCCCTCTATCACACCATCCTACACGAAATTCCCAAGTTATTCCATTCTTATGCTAACTTAAGTTTTCAAACACTTGGCAATATTTCCAAAAGTATAAAAAGTCTTTTACCTGATTTTTCATAGTTCAGCTGAAAACCAAGATTCAGATTAATCGTCTTTCTCATTTAAATCACAGATAATATTCACCAAAATTTCACTTTCATACACATAATGAAATCTAGAACATGTGTTTAAATAAGTTTAGGAAAAAGACTAAAGCTAACTGACCCGGTAGTTGTCCAGTTCAAAATATAGCGGCTCAAGATTTTTTTTGGCTGGGGTTCTTACAGGAATGCGAGTCTTATACTTCAAAAGTGGAATGGGAAAGCCGTTAAATGTTCAGACTTTTTAGAGAGATATACATGAGTTCTTCTAGTGTTTGCTATTTTGTTGTTTTTTTTTTTTTTTTAATTCCCCCATCTTTCCTCTCTCTCTAACACCATCCTACACAAAATTCCCAAGTCATTCTATTCTTAGACTAACTTAGGTTTTCAAACACTCTGCAATATGGTGGCAACATCCCACAAAAAAGCAGTTGTCCGGCCATCTACCACCCATCATAAAAACTATCCAAGTTAGACAAACCAGACATGTAGGACACTGCTGGAGAAGTAAGGACAAACTCATAAGCGATGTACTCCTGTTGACCACTTCACATGGATGAACAAAGGCTGGAAGACCAGCTAGACCCTATCTACAGTAGCTCTGTGCTGATACAGGATATAACCTGGAAGACCTGCCAATAGCGATGGATGATAAAGACGGGTGGTGAGAGAGGTTCAGGGAAATTCATGCTAGCAGCACGATATGATGATGATATCATTTTTGTTTTCTTTTGTAATATTATGGTTTTATTGGTTCTGTGATATTTTTTAATTGAAAACTATTTTATTTGATCCAAAGTTTTTGGGCTGAAGGAGCAAAGTGAACCTGGAAGTAATGGGATTGTAATGGTAGATTCTGCCCTTTCCAAAATTCTACAACAGGAGCCTCATGACAAATTGTATTTTAGTGTCATGCTCAGTATGCCCCTTATTCTGATGCAGGAAATGTAGTCAGCATATTTGGTTGATAAGGCAGAGTTTAGGGTTAGAAGATTTTATATCTGCATTGGTGTTTTGATCGATAAATATGTTGTTTACTGGAAAAGAAGTCTGACTCATGATTACAAAAATAAGTATGGCTCATAATGACAAGAATACTCAGTCTGGCTCAAATCAAGTATGTCTCACAATAACAGGAAAATAACTATGACTCAAAAAAAAAAGTACAGCTTTCAGTAATGGGGAAAATAGCTATGGCTCAAGAAAAGAAGTCCGGCTTACAATAAAAGGAAAATTCCTATGGCACAATAAAAGAAGTATGGCTTACAATAACAGGAAAATAACTATGGCTCACCATGACTCACCATGACTCACCAGAAAATTAATATGGCTTACAAGGTTGAAGAATATGTGTCCGGTCTAAAAAATTAGATATGTCTCAATAACTAGAAAATAATCATGACTCATAATGAAAGGAGGAGTATGTCTCAGAATAATAGGAAAATGAGTCTGGCTCAAGAAGACAAGTATGTCTCAGAATAATAGGAAAATGAGTCTGGCTCAAGAAGACAAGTATGTCTCAGAATAATAGGAAAATGAGTCAGGCTCAAGAAAACAAGTATGACTCACAATGACAGGAATGTAGAAATCTTAATAATGCATAATTGTGTAGTAAATTGTAGTTAAATTAAATTAAAAAGATTACACCAAGTAGGAAACAAGTAAACCTTGATAATTTAAATTCGTGTCTCATTAATCATAGTTGAGAATATTAAGAGACCATGTAATTGAACTTATTTGATCTTCTAAGTAATTTTCTGTTGATGAAAATGAAGAATTTAGACATGGAGTCGACAAAGAAATTTATGAATTTTCATTGCAATATTTTATGAGAAAAGAAAATGAATTTTTTTCTATTCCAATGTCTTGAAGTAGCAGTTTGATTTGCAATATGTGAAGCTCAGGTTGTAAAAAGAAGACTCAAGATTAATGTGCCTCTCCTACTAAGGGAGAGAAATTAAATGGATTTCTGGACCTTCACCATGGATGAATGACATTCACTGTACCCATATGAATAACGGGGGGGGGGGGAATAGTTTCCTTAACACTTCATTCATTTCTATCCTACGAAGCTCAAGGTCAGTAATTATATAAATATCCAAAGAAGACGAGTGCAGAATGATTCTATTTGAGAATATAAGAGGATTCTTATAAATCTCCAGGAGTGCTCAAGGTATGATAATTTATACATAGATTTGTAAATTTCATTGAAAACAAATTCCGATAATTGGGAAAAACTCAGTAAACTGTCACTTAGCTATTATAAATTTATTTCAGTTAGCTATTAATTTCTCTTGAATCTGAAAAGGTTGGTTTCTTTTATACAGTAACAAGCTGAAATAAATTTATAATAGCCAAATGATGGTTGAGTTTTCCCAATTACATATTTGTAACCCAAAGGAAGAAAATGAAAATTACCATGTCATCTGTTGATGGTTGGTTGGTTTCTTTGTTTAATGGCATATCAACCTTCATCGGTTACTTAATGCCAAAGATATCCTTCTACAAAAACAGTGGTTATGCTATTTACCCCATAGCTGGGAATATAAGTGGGTTCATACCTTTCCCAAGGGTATTTGTCTGGCAGTGAGCGTAATAGCAACTGAAATTTGAACCTACTTACTGCGATTCCGCAGTCCTGCACTTTATCCATTACATCATGAGGACCCCCACTTCATTTGTTGTTTTCTTTTTTTACATGACAAACATATTCACTCTGAATGTGTGTGTTTTATTTATTTATATATATATATATATATATATATATATATATATATATCTCCTCATAGATCTATATACTAATAGTCATACATCGAGCACTCCTGTGGAATCATATGAAGTTTCTCCTATGTTCTATATATGAATAATCTAAACTCATTGTCTCTGGACACTAACTGGAAATAACTTATATATATACATGCACACAATAGATTCAACCCATTTATATGATAATGATTTATTACTGAGACAAACGCAATGGCAGTTATTTGTAACACCTCCTATAAAAAATGCATCCTTTAAGCTAGAAACGTCGAATCAATGTTTCTTTTAATTATTATATCAACTTCCAGGACATGTAATCTTTTTTTGAGTTTCTTATCTCAGTAATAAACCATTATCATATTTAATGGGTTGCATCTATTTTGAGACAGTTTTCAATGATTTTTGTCTCCAAATAAGTAGTGACGCAAAATATGTTTTCCTCTCTTGTCTAAAGCATTGTGATTAAGGATAGTTATCGTAAACTATTTTCAAACTTGAAACAAAAAAAGAACACAACATTTTTATTATGAATTGAATTACCACGACCAGAAAATCCGGATGACATACGGAAACAGTGGACTGCTGTTTCAACCTTATTTGGTCTCATCAGCAGTGTATACCCTGATCACGACCACAGATTGCAGAACCAAAACTCTACAACTGAGCCAACAGTTCATATCGCACACAAATGACGCCAAATTAACTAGTCATGGTAATTGCACGGACAATTAACCTTAATGTGTCTTGTAAATTACATCTGTACTCTCTGCAGAGGACACGGTCACCTCCAGGGCCACGTCATTTTATTAGTAGAATTATTAGCAGTCACATGGGTCCCATGTATATTGAGACCTTCTATATATATATATATAATATATATATATATATATATAAGCAGATTCTCTTGTAAGCATGTTTTACTGAAAATGGTAAAAAAACTCACTGACTGTATGACAATGTTCAATATTCTTGTGTTCTATTTTCATTGTAGACTTAACCAAACACACTTTTAGGAATTCAAGATTATTTAGTTTAAGACAAATATAAACTGAATGTTTTCATGTGTTCAAGGTTACCATTGATCTGCTTATTCTTAATCAGTTGCCAACTTGGCAAAAAAAAAAAAAAAAAAAAAGAATCAGTCTCATTATTTTCTAGTCAGATTTGTATGAATCAAATTTTATAGCAGTTTTATGATTCTGAATGAGATATTTCTTGAAAAAAAGACACATCTATGCTGATAAAATCTTTTTCAGAATCAATCAAGGAGATTGAAAAGGGTGAACTTAGATTACTATTGAGAAGAGTGGGCAAAATAATCTGGATATCTCTCTCTCTCTCTCTGCTCAAATTCCTTAAAAGCCTTTACAATCTTGGACCATTATAAAAACCATTTTGTGCTTGTTCAAATATTTATGAGCACTACTTGATAAAGGTTGATGCTAATAAAGATTTTGAGCAAAGAAGGATCCAAATTACTAGTTTATCAACACTTGCAGCAATGCGAGTTCACTTTTTTGATCTCCTTGATCAATTTGCATCAAGATTTTAAAGATTTATCTGTTAGTCTCCTAATATTCAAGATCCAAGCTCTGACCTCTTAGAAGGACCTATCTTAAGTGCTATAGAGCCCAAATGAAACATTTACTAAATATTAATTGCATTTGATGGTGAGGTATAGTCACCTTCATTACCATTACTCTAAGTTCCACTCTGACTCTTGGACTAACAGTATCTGTTAGGATCCCATTTATAGGTCAAATAGATTTGTTTAGAAAGTATTCATATTTGATAGGAATACATATAACTGTAATAGGAATCTTCATGGTGTAGCGGTTAAATGCTAGACTGTGACATTGGAGTAAATGAGTTTGAACACCAGTTTCATTATTCTATGAACCCCCTTATTCTCCCTGTTATGGGTTAATAAATAGACTCACTACTGTCCTTCTACAAGGATGGCTTAGGCATTAAATAACCCATGAAGGTTGATATGCTATGAACAAAGAAATGAAGCCAAACACCACAGTGTTTATTTATTCATTTTTTCCTTTGTTTATTGCTATCTTTTTCCTTGTATGATTGTTTGGGCTCTCAAGATTAAGGTCAGCAACCTAAATATGAAGTGTTCACTTTTTAAAAATGATTGTAAATCTTAATACATTTGTCTCTTAAAATCTTTATGTTGCAACTATGTTTGGATTGGTTTGTTTAATGGTATATCAACTTTCTTGAGTTATTTAATGTCAAAGCCAGCCTTAAAAGAAAAAAAAAAAAAAAACAGCAGTGGGGTGGGGATAAAGAGGTTCATACCTTTCCAAAGGGCATTAGTCTATAAGTGGATGTAATAACATGACTGGAGTTTGAACTTATCACATTTACCAACCCCTCCGCTCGGGCAGGATATGACACACGGTCAATTTTTTAAGCGGAATTTATCAGGTTTGAATTCAGAGTTTTCCTTCTCCTAGACTTTCCCAAGGGTATTAGTCCTATATGAAATGCAATCAGTCTCGTCCAGGGTTTGAACTCATGTCGCCGTGTCCATTTCCTGCGAGGATAACCATTATACCACGGGCACCTCCTCCTGGAGTTAGAACTTATAAGCTACAACATCGTAATCCAACATGTTAGTCACCGTGCCATGGAGAGTCCACACACAGTTTGATATGCCATTAATCTAAGAAACCAAACATCTTTTTTAACTAATTTTTTTGGCTTATGTAAATCTGAAATATTTTTGTTAAATCTATTTTTGTTTATTGCTTATATTAATTTTTTCTTTTTTTTTTTTTTCGTTTCCAGTCTCAGCTTGCTCCTGTGTGTGAGATTGAAGATGGTGTAAAAGAAAGGATTAAGAAATTTCGTTTCCGCAAGGCAAAGAACAATGCTGCTGTCATGTGTGAGTAGAACCTTTTCAGATAATTTCATATGTAATCCAATCGAATCTGTTGATTTCTTTAAGGATCATAGGATCTTCATTTCTGATATCTGCAAGTTCAGGAGTGCCTTTAAATGAGTGTATTTCAATGGCTCCAAAGTCTTGCAGACATTTTATTCATTCCTATAATTTAAATATCATAGAAGATTACAATAAAACTCCCCCAAATTGGTCATTTTGTTGATAGCTGGGCTGAGACTTTTTAAATACAGCTCAGTGGTAATTTACTAAGCTTTTTGCTTAGATGTGGCACAAGGCCATATGAAAGGGGCTCAGTGACAGGTAAAATTGTGATAGATATGAACAGTTTGGGATTGGGGGTGGTGTTACCCCTCTGTCAGAGTATTCTACAGCCCCAGCCAACTGGGCTTTTAACACAATGAGAATCTCCAATGTTTAAAGGTCATTTGATTAATACAATATTTATAGTTAATCTTTATATGAATTAACTTTGGGAGTGAAGGCTTTTACATAACTTGTTTGTTTAATGGCATGTCAAACTTTATGGGGAAGGTATTCCTCATGGTGTAGTGGCTAACAGGATGAACAGTAACATTGTAGTAAGTTCAAAGTTTAGTTGCACCATTACATTCACTCATGGACTAATATCCTTAGGGAAAGGTATAAACCTCTTTATTACCCTCACCTGTAGTAGTAGTAGTACCACTACTGTCCTTTTTATAAGGATGGCTTTGATATTGGAGAACCCACAAAAGTTGATATCCTATTACACAAAGAAGTCTAAGTGACCCTAAGTATGTTCTTTTGACTCTTTAGGGAGTATCTGGGCAAGCCACACCTTGATGACATAGTGGTTTCAGTGACTAGTTTATTTTTAAAGAATAGTGTTAACTCCACATGCTATGGTTTTGATATGCCATTAAACCAAGAAATGATTAATACAATGGGAACCTTGCTTATTCAAATGGCTTTTGAATAGTTGTTATAGGTCTTCATTACATATGTATATTGATAACAAGGTAATCCAAGTAGGAGAGATTTATTGAGAAACAAAGTCGACACTATAGTGTTTTGGTTCTAAACTGTCGGATTACAATCCATTATTTTCTTCCATATATATATATATATATATATATATATATATATATATATATATATATATATAAGCTGTACAGCTACTTACCACCCATCTAGGGGGTGTCCTCGTGGTGTAATGGTTAAAAGCGATGGACTGTGGAATCATTGTAAACGAGTTTATACTCCAGTCGCGCTATTACGTTCACTTTCAGGCAAATATCTTGGAAAAGGTATGAACCCCCTTATCCTCCCAGCTATGGGTTAAATAGTACCACTACTGTTCTTCTAGGAGAATGGCCTTGACATGAAATAACTTAAGAAAGGTTGATATGCCATTTAAACAAACCAAACCTAAAAAAACTTACCACCCATCTAAAAAATCATCCAAATTAGACCAACAAAATACGCGGGATACTGCCAGAGAAGTAAGGACGAACTGATAAGCGATGTACTCCTGTAGACCCCTTCACACGCATGAGCAAGGGTTGGGTGACCAGCTAGAACCTATCTACACCAGCTCTGCACTGATACTGGATGTAGCCTAGAAGACCTGCCGGCAGCAATGGATGATAGAGATGAGTGGCAAGAAAGGGTCAGGGAAATCCGTGCTAATAGCACTGTGATTATATATTTATGAATTAACTTGAGGAATAAAGGCTTGTCCTTAGTATGACACTAAGCTGTATCCAGTGCTGAGATTCCCAGAGAGTGAAGAGTTATTCTTTTATTACCATTACTTTCAGGTGACTCTGACCTTGAGTAGCAATATCTACGAGTGTCCTATCTACGGGTCAAATAGATCTTTTTTCAGTAATGTTTAAAATGATTATCTACTTCTGCTTTTAAAACAGTGATATTTAAACTTAAAATTATTGAGAAAATAGATTTTTTTTACTGTATATAATCAGAGACCATATTTGTCAAGCTGACTTTGGCATAAAATTACCCAACAAGGGTTGACAGGATACATTTTTGTTGTGTATATAATTTGAAATAATAATTGTTAAACTGACTTTGGCATAAAATTACCCAACAAGGGTTGACATAACATAAAACCAACTAAAATATTCCGGACACACCATGTTGTTGGAAGTATTATTTTACTCTCCGTGTGAGTTTTCATACCAGTTTTAACTAGTTTTTTTATTCTGAAGTCCAAGTGATAGAAAGTCTCTTCAGATCTCCAAGACTCTTTGAAGTATTCTAGCTGATTTTATCAGTCTGGATGTTCCCGATTCTTCTTCTGATCATCATTTCCCCCTAAGTCTCTTTTCCAGGCTTTTGGGGACCATTCCAAGTACTCCAACAACAATTGGTATCACTGTCACTTTTATGTCCTATAGTTTTTTTCAGCTCTCTACCAAGATCCAAGTATTTCTCTATCTTTTTGCTTTCTTTCATTTTCACTCCGTGTTCAAGTGGAAGGACAAAATCCACTAAATTACAAGTTGTTTTTGTTGTTAACACTGTGTCTGGCCTTCTGGCTAGGATTGGCAGATCCATTTGTGTCTTGTTATTATTTATTCATTTTCGTTAGGAATGTTAATAGTTAAATGGTTGCATTTTTTTTTAATTGCATTTCTTGTCAAGTAAACAATTTACTTATAATTAGTTTAGCTCTGTCAGTGAGGCTTAGAATATTCTAGATACACTCTCTGTCTCTACAGAGAGGGTAAGACACCCTTATTCTCCCCACGCCAAAAAAAAATGTGTATCCAGGAATGATATGAAACTACATTTGGTGATGAGGCTCCAGTTGGGAATTTTTTGGGAGTGTTGAGTACCCTTTTATTGCCATTACTTCCAGATCCACTCTGACCCATAGGGGGTAGTCCCAATTAGGGTCCTATCTATGAGCCAAATAGATATGTTTAAAAATTTTAAGTATTGGATAGGAATACATGAAACTGATGAATTTATTATGATAGTCAATGTAGGAATACATGTAACTATAACTGTATAGCAGTTGCATCCTTTGCAGAGGGGGTAAGACCCCCCCCCAAAAAAAAACAGAAAGAAAAAGTGTCTTGGATATGACATTAAATTGGGTATAGTAATGAGGCTTCATTTCTGAAACTCAGGGGACTGTGGCATACTCCTTTATTCCTATTACTCCCAGGCCCACTCTGACCTGGAGTGATAGTACATGTTAGGGCTCTCTTAGATGGTCAAATAGATCTGTTTAAAAATTATTTGTATTGGATTTAAATACTTGAAACTGTAATTGTGTTCCAAAAAATGATTATTATTATCACTAAATAGAATTATTAATGTTAGATAAAAATACTTGAAACCATTTCATTATACAAATTGTTTGTATTACGAATAGTTATGTGAAGCTACGACTGGCATTGTGTTAGGGTTATCATTGTATGAAATGGATGCAGTGATTTAAGTTCAAATCCTGGATGAGGCTGTTTGCATTTCACTTAATGCTAATACCCTTGGGAAAGGTTTGAATCCCATTATTCTCCCACCAGTTATGGGTAAATTGTAGGGCAGACTGAATTCTTTTGCTTTGGTTGGGTAATCAGTCTAGGAGAAGTAAAACTCTGAATTTAAACCTATTAAACTCTGCTTTAAAAATTGACCTTGTGTCACATCCTGCATATGTGGAAAGTTTGGTAAATAAATACAATTTTTTACTAATGGTTATCATTGGTTAATTGAAAACATAATGACTGAGAAAAAAAAAAAAGATTTATGCCACAAGGGTTGACATGCTGTGAAACAAAAACAGTTGTATTTTAATGCTGATTGAGTAACCCCACAGAAGAGTGTTTGTTCATGACTGATTAGTTGTTAAGTTGCATCAGGGCTACACAAATAATTCTCAAGATATCCCAAATAAGAGGATACTTTCCAGACGTTTATCTCGATTGTTTTCAGCCTTGTAAAGTTTTAAAATACTGATTTTTTTTTTTTTTTTTTTTTTTTTTTTTTTTTAAAACTTTACTAGGCTGAAAACAAATGTAACATAATGGCCAAGGGATTTCGGTTCATGCCTTTGAGTTGGGCTGAAAACCTTTCGGTTCAGCACATGGGGTAGTTAGGTGCAAACCTTGATACAGGTGGTAATGCAGGGAGTTGAAAACTAGATACCAAATGAAGAGGTTTGACTTTTGGGGCTCGCTGAGGCCAGACAAATTTGCCGCACGAGATAGGGGTCAAATGAATAAGACGGCATAGTGAGATTGTGTCTCTCCTCCTTACGTCGAAACCTTTAACTCAAAGTTAATAAAAAGGTTTCATACCTGAACAAGAAGTCGTTACGTGTTTTCGAATTTCGAGATTCCTATGTTCTTTATGTTCTATCATTATGAACATATGTCTGTTTTGCACATAGCGTTAATTGTGGCTATGGAACACAAATAAGGAACTAAATAAATGGGT
Organism: Sepioteuthis lessoniana; assembly: GCA_963585895.1. Lineage (NCBI taxonomy): Eukaryota > Metazoa > Mollusca > Cephalopoda > Myopsida > Loliginidae > Sepioteuthis > Sepioteuthis lessoniana. The sequence continues at coordinate 14,501,428 of OY757935.1, forward strand.
ATACTCTTCACAAAATTAAAGATGTATTTGATATTGCACTTGGATTTACTTGCATTTGAAATGTGGAATTGTGGGTTTTAATTAACTGTGCCATAATTAGTGTCAACTGGAGAGTTTATTCTATTCACTATACTGGAATATTTCTGCTTGCCTCCATTGTGTCTGAAAAAAAGAAAAGAAAGAATCTATTGTATACTTTCTATTTTCTTATTTGTGTGCACCAATGTCCTGCAAAAGTGCATCAACACATTTTGAGCCCAGTTGGCTGGGGCTTTAGAATACACCGACTGTATCTCTGTTGAGGGGTAAAACCTCATCTTTAAGGAGTGTCCTGACATGGCGTTAAACAATCTGATGGTGAGGCTCCAGTAATACTGGGACTTAAGGGAAGGTGGAGTACCCCTTCATTGCCATAAATCCCAAGTCCACTCTGACCAAGAGTGGTAGCATCTGATAAGATTTATGAGTCAAATAGAACGGTTCAACATTTAAACTGTGTGCAAACAAATGATTTATGTTCAATTAAATTGTCAGAAATAGAACTGTTTGATCATTTAACTGTGTGTAAACAAATGACTGATGTTTAATTGGATTGTTAGTGATACATAGCAATACTTGCAACCATTTGACTTAGTGCAAATTAATGACTTGAATTGAATAATTTGTGTTAAATAGCAATACTTGGAACCACTTAACTGTGTGCAAACAAATGAATTAAACCTGTTTCACTGTAGAAACAATAGCAATACTTGTGAGCAAATAAATTAATCATAACACACTCGAAAATAAAATTACCTGCAAACTATTCACTTACAAACCATATATATATATATATATATATATATATATATATATATATATATATATAAAAGTAAAGTTGATGACCTTAGTCAAAGGTGACCCGAAGGCTCCCTTTTTGATAACTACTACACCAAGGTGTAGGGGAGGGCACTACTCCTTTCCCTGGATTGCTCCACTCTACTCTTGATCTGTACCTTATAATGCTAAGTGTTAAGCAAGGAGGCATCAAATGCCATTTTTTTGAGTCTTTGGTATGACTCAACTTGGGATTGAACCTAACCAAACCAAATCTGATATATTTATGTAGAAAGAGGATTTGACATTAAATAACCTACAATGGTTGATATGCCATAAAACCCAACCCAACCAAATAAACACGCTTGGTTGTTAATAACTGTGATATATATTTTCTTAAGTACACCTGTGGGTGCCAATATCCCTCAAAAATGAATCTGCACACTAAATGTGAGACAGTAAATTTTTAAGTGAAGTACAACTAGTTGGAATTTGGAGTTTTCCTTCTCTTAGCCCAGTTGTCATACTAAGGCTAAAGTATCCAGTCTGCCCTACTATTTACCACTAATTGGAGGTAGATTAGTTGGTGTAAAATACAGCTTGGCTGATAATATGGGACGAAGTTAAAATCCCAGGATGCAGTCACAAACTGATGCACCGGGAGAGGGTGACCTGTGAACTGCATGACAGTTATTTCCGCTCGATGATGATCAAACATGCCATTCCAAAGGGTCCACGCCTCATAGACGAACGATTCTAATACCTCTCATGATTGCTCCTACTTCACACAAGTGTCCGTCGAGAAAATAAATATATATTGTTATATATATTGTGTTGTGTTCTTTTGTTTAGCCAGAGCGAAACGTAACAGTTGGGATATCAAAGGTATTTAGGTTATATGAAATGCTTACAGCCCCATCCAAGATTTGAACTGTGGTCACCATGTCCATTTCCCGCAAGGGTAACCATTATACCATCAAAGCCTCTTGGTTTCCTTATTTTGATTTATGATGTTTACACAGGGGATCAATTTTAGAAATGGTTCTGCTTTCTTTTCTGATAAAATGATATTATTCCTTCTCTAGCCCTTCTGCCAAGGTGTTGATGTGACGCAACGTAAATTTTTCGAAGGAGTACAGCTGGTTTGAATTTATAGTTTTCCTTCTTAATGTTGCCTTAAACCAATGAACCCAGTCTGCCTTATTATTTACTCATAGCTGTAAGGAGAACGTAGATTCATACCTCCTAAGGGCATTAGCACAAAGTATAACAGCTTCATCCAGGTTTTAAATACGTATCTTATATATATATAAACAGATTTGGTTAAATAAAATGTAATCCTTGTTATTTTGAAGTATTTTCTTTTTTCTTTCAAGAGTCTTAATGTTTTTTTGATGTTACAATCTTGAAATTTATTAATGATTTCTCTTACGGAGCCATTTGTTTTGTTGTAAGTCGAGTACTTTGGTTCTTATCAAGACCATTATCATGGTAATGTGTATGTTTATTTCTAAATTAAAGCTGTTTAATATTTAAATTGAATTATTTTATTTTTGTTTTTATCACCAAGGTGATGCTAAGTGGTAGTGGCGGTTTATTTTTAAGCATTTCTAGTATGTAAAGTAGAATAACATTTGTTTTATCTATCTTTTGTAATATGGATTGTTCAATTTATTTTAAGATATTATCACTAGTTTTGAAGTTAATTCTATTAATAGTGGGTTATCTAAATTTTCTATACAAAACTTTTAGGATTTTTAATATATTGATATTGTCTGTATGAAGTATTTTTGTATTATTAACTAAGATATTTCTATATGTTGGATTAAGAGGATTAGGTTCTTTTAAATGTTAAGATATGGAGCTAGAATTGTTGTTGGTTTGTTTAATGGCATATCAACCTTTGTAGGTTATTTAATGCCAAAGCCATTCTCCGAGAAGAACAGTAGTGGTACTATTTAACCCATAGCTGGGAGGATAAGAGAGTTCATACCTTTCCCAAGGGTATTTGCCTGAAAGTGAATGTAATAGCGCAACTGGAATACGAACTCGCTTACTACGATTCTGCAGTCCATCGCTTTAACCATTATGCCATGAGGACACCCCACCTAGAATTGTTGTGGTATGACCAATGGATATTTAAATTGATTGATAACATTGGGTTTTTTTTTCATTATCTTTGTGGGAGGGAAAGAATTATAAACGACTAAATTTAATGTTTTAAATTTTTTATAGTAAATTATAAATCTTAAAGGATCCTATCTATGGATCAAATAGAACTAAATTGTGTACTTATGCTAAACTGAACTGCTTGAAATAGAACTGTTTTGACATTTAAACTGTGTACTTATGCTAAACAGAATTGTTTGGAATGGAACTGTTTTTGTATGCTAAACTGAATTGTTTTAAATAGAACTGTTTTGACATTTAACCAAGTGTAAACAAAAATTATACTTATAATAAACTGAATTGTTTGTAATATAACTGTTGATATGTATAAAAATGGATTTGGCATTAAATAATCTACAATGGTTGATATGCCATAAAACCCAACCAAATCAAATCCTATATATTTCATATACATGTATAAATAGGATTTGGCATTAAATAACCTACAATGGTTGATATGCCATAAAACCCAACCCAACCAAACCAAAATTCATAGAGAATTAAGGTAATACTACTAGATTTTTCACACACACACATACACACACACACATATATAAGATTTTTTAATGAAATTCTTATAAAAATTTTGAAACCAGTTGGAGGGGAAAGAGTAACAAATTTCTGTTCAGATCCATCTGAAGAGCCAGGTAATAGGCTGAAGAAATAAATTTATAACACAGTATATATATTAATTTTCTTGTTTTTAATGATATATATATATATATATATATAGAGAGAGAGATATTTAGATATTATTATATTTATAAAGTAAAGTTGGCGACCATAGTCGAGGATGACCAAAGGCTCCCTTTTCAATAGCTACTACACAAAGGTGTAGGTGAGGACACTACTCCTTTCCCTGGATTGCTTCACTTTACCCTTCATCCGTACCTTATAATGCTGAGTGTTAAGCAAAGAGGCATCAAGTACCATTTTTTTGAGTCTTTGGTATGACTCAACCTGGGATTGAACTCAGGTCTCCCGGGCCATTGGTGAACACTCTAACCATCATGCCAATGTACTGGACATTTGTGAACCTGTAAGGTTTTTCTTGTGGATCATAAGCATATTGATGCTTTTATTTAAGGAATGATAAATCCTATTTCATGTTTTAGGGCTATCTTGATATCGTGAAACTGGATCATTAAAAAATGGTGTTCAGCATGAGCACACACACTACAACATTATCCTTCAGTTGCAGATTGGACTCGTTAAGTGCATTGCTCTGACAAAAATCCCACAATAATGTGCTGTTTTTAAAAGAATATGGTCCTGTGCATCCAAACAACAAGAATTATAATTATATATAGACAAAAGAGCATTAGTGAAATACAAACAAACTTGTGCCAAGAGCGATGACCCATAGAGATGGATGGCGAGAGAGAGAGGGAGTGTCACCTTGTAAGCGCACCTTGACGAAGATGGTGAGATTCTGATGAATGGAATGAGATGCCTGGTGCATCATCTGAGATTTCATTTTTGTAAAAGGAAAGGCTAACGCACTTGTTTTAGAGATGCTCAGCTAAAGAAAGATGTCTTGTCAGTTGCATTGCGACATGCAAAAGTAATGACAACTGAACTGTCACTTTCATGGGCAACAATGGCTTGAGATATTGCAAAAGAGGATCCATCTACAATCAGTGATATGGGCGACACTATAGAAAATTCAGAATCGATATCGGCAAAGTGACCAGATTATGGTAAAATCTGAGCCAAAAATCTCATTATAAAGATGACCAAATGTTGAAGAAACTGCAGATGAGGGCAGATCAAAAAGTATTGGAACTGTAGGGATAGTAAATTCAAATTTTAAATGTATGCATAGCTGAACAATTTAGATTATAAAGGATGATGTCTGAACGTCTAGATTGCTGTCTGTGTGTGTGCACAGCTGAACAACTTAGATAATAAAGGGATGATGTCTAGACATCAAGATTACTCTAAATTTTCTTTTTTAAGTAATAAGGTCGAAACAGCTATCCAGTGTTTCCATATGTGCGTAAGTCTTTACCGGATTTTCTGGTCATGGTAATTCAATTCACAATCAAGATTTGTCGAGATATGTGCACAACTGAACAACTTAGATAATAAAGAGGTTATTATAAGACTTGTTGCCATTTCATGATACTTTTTGGTTGGGAGATATTAGCATTTATATATGTATGTGTATATGTATTTATGTATGTAAGTTAGTGCTTATGTATGCATGTATTTTTGAATTGATGTATTTATACATACATGTGTGCGTTTGCGTATTTATAGATGCATGTGTATGTTTGCGTATTTATAGATGCATGTGTGTGTTCATGTATTTACATATTTATACATGTGTATATGTGTGTTGGCATATATGTGTGTGTTTGTGTGTGTGTGTGTATATATATATATATATATATATATATATTTTTGTGTGTGTACTCCTCTTTTGAGGGTGTGTCCACCGATCACCGAATAGTCACGGCGAAAATACGGTTAAGCCTACGAAAAAATGCCAAACGAACAGCGACCACCAAACACTATGACTGGGCCCTATTAAACAACAAAGATGTAAGAGATAAATACGTATTAGAATTAAGAAACAGATTCGAAACACTACAAGAAAAGACGGAAAAAGTACACCAAACGATGAATACGAAAATTTCGTCAATGCACACCTTGAGGCAGCAGCAAAATACATTCCAACAAAAATTAAAACTAAATATAGAGTCCCATGGGAAACTTTAGCGGTGAGAGAAAAACGTGCTCTAGTGAAAACAGCCTCCAAAAACTATGGAAAAAACCCAACAAACACAAATGCCTTAAAACTAAAAACGGCACAATATCAATTAGCAGGCATATATATAAAGGAACAGACAGAATACATTCAAAATCAGATAGATAAGATTAGAGACTCGGTGGAAGATAGACAATCCAGAATAGCCTGGCAAACAATAAACAAAGTGAGCAGAAGAAAGAACACAGCCAAAGCAAAACTTAAAGCAGCAAACCAACAAGAAAGAATAAAACTGTGGAAACAGCACTTCGAAAACTTACTTGGAAACCCACCAAAAATAACGCATGAACCAATCACCAGAATAATTAGCAAACAATTAGACATTAAACTAGGACCGTTCACACAAGAAGAACTCGACTCGGTTCTCAGAAAAAATAAAAATAGGAAAGCTGCAGGGCTGGACGAAATTCCCCCGGAAGTATGGAAGACCAGACAATTCGACGACATACTGCTCCGACACTGCAACGCAGTATACAATCAAAATCCGATAGATAGATGGACGAAGGGATGCATACTCCCCTTCCCTAAAAAGGGGGACCTCGGATTAGCCAAAAACTACCGAGGCATAACACTTACATCCATAGCTGCCAAAATCTACAATGCCCTACTACAAAACCGAATAGAACCCGAAATCGACAACATACTAAGAAAAAACCAAAATGGCTTCCGAAGAAATAGATCCACGACCTCACAAATATTAACCATCCGCAGAATCCTTGAAGGTGTACGGGCAAAGAACCTACAAGCGACATTAATATTTGTCGACTTTACCAAGGCTTTCGACTCCATTCACAGAGGAAAGATAGAACAAATCCTACTAGCGTACGGCATACCTAAAGAAACCGTAGCGGCAATAACGATTCTCTATAGAAACACTAAAGTAAAAGTACGATCACCGGATGGAGACACAGAATACTTTGACATTGTAGCAGGAGTACTACAAGGGGACACACTGGCCCCGTACATCTTTATCATTTGTCTAGACTACGTACTTAGAATATCGATTGACAAAATCAAAGAGAATGTCTTCGAACTGACGAAGAAAAGAAGCAGAAGATACCCTGCAACAACAATTACCGACGCCGACTACGCCGATGACATAGCGATACTGGCAAATACACCTGACCAAGCCGAAACACTTCTGCATAGTTTGGAACGAGCAGCAGCAAGCATAGGCCTCCATGTTAATGCACACAAAACGGAATATATGTGCTATAACCAAACGGGGGACATCTCCACTCTAGAAGGAACCCCACTTAAACTAGTAGACAAATTCACGTACCTAGGAAGCAGCGTCGAATCAACCGAAAAGGACATCGAAACGAGGTTAACGAAAGCATGGACAGCTATCAATAGGCTATCGATTATATGGAAATCAGACCTAACCGATAAAATGAAACGCAGTTTCTTCCAGGCAGCGGTCACATCAATACTGCTATATGGATGCACTACATGGACGCTAACAAAACGGCTGGAGAAGAAACTAGATGGCAATTACACAAGAATGCTGCGTGCAATCCTCAACAAGTCCTGGCAGCAACACCCCACAAGACACCAACTATACGGCCACCTGCCCCCTATCATGAAAACTATTCAAGTTAGACGAACCAGACATGCAGGACACTGCTGGAGAAGCAGAGATGAACTCATAAGAGATGTACTCTTATGGATCCCCACACATGGCCGTGCAAAAGCAGGACGACCAGCTCGAACGTACATTCAGCAGCTATGTGAGGATACAGGTTGTTGTCCTGAAGACCTACCTAGGGCGATGAACGATAGGGAGGAGTGGCGAGAGAGGGTCAGGGATATCCGTGCTGCCAGCACGATATGATGATGATTTATATATGTGTGCTTGTGTGCATTCTTGTCTTGGATGCATGTATTCATGTATGTATCTGTGTATTTGTGCATGTATATATCTGTGCGTGTTTGTGCATTAATGTCTGTGTAATCCACATTAGCGCATTGACAAATGTATACAGGTGTTAATACGCACACGTGTTGCCATATATAAGTGAAAGTAAAGTTGACGACCATAGTCAAGGGGGACCTGAAGGTTCTGTTTTAAATAGCTATTACACTGAGGTGGAGGTGCCCGTGGTGTAATGGTTATCGTCGTAGGAAATGGACACGGTGACACGAGTTCAAAATCCTGGACGGGGCTGATTGCATTTCACATAGCACTAATACCCTTGGGAAAGGTATGAATCCAATTATTCTCCCTCCAGCTATGGGTAAATAGTAGGACAGACTGGGTTCTTCAGACTTGGTGAGGCAACTAGTCGAGGAGAAGGAAAACTCTGAATTCAAACCTGTTAAACTCCGCTTCAAAAATTGACCTTCTGTCATATCCTGCCCGAGTGGAGGGGTTGGTAAATAGGATTACACCGAGGTGGAGGGAAGGGCACTACTCCTTTCCCTGGATTGCCCCACTTTACCCTTGATCTATACCTTATAATGCTGAGTGTTAAACAAGGAGGCATCAAGTACCATTTTTTTTTTTTTTTTTTCTTTTGAGTCTTTGGTCTGACTCGATCTGGGATTTTGCTTAACACTATTACTGCTAGTGTGCAGTTTATATTTCTACAGAATTTTTTTACTTTGGGACAGAATTTTATTTGGTGCATTTTTTCTTTCTCTGTGTTTATAGATTTTTTTTCTCTTTTTATTAAAGCATGTAAAAAAAAAAAAATCTGAAAGAGAGTACCCCCACTAAGCAAACAAAGAAAAAAATTGCTTATCTTGGCTTCTACAATTTAAAAATTCAAGAAACTTGAGTCAAGCAAATTTTTTTTTTCCTTCTGCAAGAATGTGGATAGGAGCCTGGAAAAAAATGTTAAATTTAAATTGGCAGATCTGGGCAGATTTTTAAAAAAAAACAAGAACAAGAGAAGATGATGACAGAAGACAATGAAATGAAAGGAGGATTTCCCATGGTATAGTGGCTAATGTGCTGGTCTGCAATATTGTAGTAAATGAATTCAAATGCCAGACAAACTTTTACACTCTCTTTTAGACTAATACCCATGAGAAAAGTATGAATTGCTTTGTCCTTCCAGCTATGAGTTCAATAGTATCACTGCTGTTCTTCTTGGACATTAAATTACCTGCAAAAGTTGATATGCCATTGATACAAAGAATTTAAATATGACGAGATTGACACAGACAGAATGATATGAGGTGATAGATGGGTGCTGACCAACCAATTGAATAAGGGCTATATAACATATCTGTTTTCCTGCACTCTTTTATATATATATATATATATATATATATATATATATATATACTTATGATTGGTTTGGTTTTATGGCACATCAACCATTGTAGGTTATGCCAGATACATTTTTAAATATATAAACAGTTCTATTTCAAACAATTCAGTTTAATACAAGTACAGAGTTCAAATGTCAAAAACAGTTCTTTATTAAATAATGCAGTTTCGTATAAGTATAGTTTTTTGTTTACACACAGTTAATGTAAAAACAGTTCTATTTCGCATATGTATACAGAAAGGATCCTATCAGGTGCTACCATTCTGGGCCAGAGTGGACCTGAAAGTGATGGCAATGGAGGGATACTCTGCATTCCTCAAAGCTTCAGCATTACTTGAAACCTCATCATCAGGCTGTTTAGTATCATATCCCGGATACTCGTTAGGAGGAGTCTTACCCCTCTGCAGAGAAGCAGTCGATGTATTCTACAGCCCCAGCCAAATGAGCCATAAACGTCTGGTGATAAGTCGAAAATAGAAAAGTTGAAACGGCATAAATTTGCACACGCATTCTATGATTAAGCAACATGTAAAATCATTCTGCTTGTAAACTTTGACCTGTGAAATTCTAATTGTGATATTGAGTCATTTTGATCTCTGTGTTAGGGATGTTTTTGAGTTGTTTTTTTTTTTCTTCTTTTGAACTAGGGTATGGATAGATGTGTTTTTTCCTTTGAAGCCTTGCTTATTACAAATAAAGCCAGAGAAAATATGCCACTGCACACAGTCGGAGCTTTCTATTTGCAGACGATTTGTTTACTTGTGTCAAAAAAAAATTTTTTTTTATTTGTTTTTACTGGCATTCCTTGTAGCTGAGGTGTACAAAACCAGAAAAACACAAATAAAGGACGTTACCTCTTGACTGCTTTGTGGCTGAAGATCTAAAAAAAAAAAAAAAACCCGAAACAAAACAAATACTACTAAGGTCATGTCATGACATGAGTTTGATTTTTGAGGTGTTCTATATAATTGATTTTAATGCCATGTTAACCTGTTTGGGTTATTTTATGCCTAGAGGTTCAGGAATTGCATTCATTTTAAATATAAATTCCTATTTTTTTTTCTTTTCTTTCTTTAATGACATATCAACCTTCATGATTTATCTCATGCCAACACTATCTTTCTAGAAAAACAGTAGTCATACTCTTTAACACGTAGCTGAGGGAATCATTGTCAGTAGTTAAAGCCTTCATACTTAGTTGCAATATTAATATTTTAATTGAATTTACAATCATTTCAAATAGGATTGGTTTAGTTTCTTTGTTTAATGGAATATCAACCTTCATGGGTTATTTAATGCCAATAGCTATCCTTGTAGAAGAACAGTAGTAGTACTATTTAACATGTAGCTGTGGGAATCATAATTTTCGGCAGTTAAACCTTTCATACTTAGTTACAATATCAATAATTTAGATAGGTGGTTTGGTTGGATTTTATGGCATATCAACCTTTGTCGGTTATTTAATGCCAAATCCTCTTTATACGTATATATTAAATATGTGATGTTTAAATACATTTTGTAGATAATGTTTTTAAATGAGCCTGAGTTTGCTTTCTTGCCCAAATGGTTTCACTTATTTCTGTCTAATAAGAATAATTCTATTTACTATTAATCATTTGCTTGCACGCAGTTAAATGATTTCAAGTATTGCTATTTAACACTAACAATTCAATTAAAACATCAGTCATTTTCTTTTCACACAATCCAATGATCAAACAGTTCTATTTTAAACAATTTAGTTCAGCATAAGTCGTTTGTTTGCTCTCAGTTTAAATGTCAAACAGTTCTATTTGACCCATAGATAGGACTCTCAGGTGCTACCACTCTGAGCCAGAGTAGACCAGCGAGCGATGGCAATGAAGAGGTACTCTGTATTTCCCCAAACTGCAGCATTACAAGACCCTCACCATCAGATTGTTTAGTGTCATGTCCAGGACACTTGTTAGGGTTGTCTTACTTCTCTGTAGAGATGCAGTTGGTGTATTCTACAGCCCCAGATGACTGGGCTTTTTCAACAGGTGAACTATTTGAAGACTCAAGAAAACTTTTCAGGACATTCAATGAGTAAATACCTGATAAAATTTTCTGACTGATGTGTAATAAGTAATTCTGTTTATCAATTATTGTATTATGTATTATAAATAATTTGCACAGTGCTGTATGGTTTTCAATAACTAATAATACAATAGATGGGACCCTAACAGGTACTACCACTCTGGCTCAGGGAGAACCTGGGAGTAATGGTAATGAACAGGTTGTCAACATTCACAAAACACCAAAATTACTGGAGCTAGCACTGTAGAATACACCAACTGGTTCTCTGCAGAGGGGTAAGACCCCCACCACCACCACAACAAGTGTCCTGGACATGACACGAAACAATCTGATATTGTGGTTCCAGTAATGCTGGAACTTTGGGGAATGCGGAGTACTCCTGTATTGCCATCGCTCCCAGTTCCACTCAGGCCCAGAGTGGTAGCACCTGATAAGGGTCTTATCTATGGGTTAAATAGAACTAAACTGTGGTTCTTTAGTTTAATGTTTTTTGCATTTAAACTAAGCTAAACTGAATTGTTTAAAATAGAACTGTTTCGTCATTTAAATTGTGTACTTATGCTAAACTGAATTGCTTGAAAAAGAACTGTTTTGACATCTAAACTGTGTATTCATGCTAAACTGCATAATCTGAAATAAAACTATTTTGACATTTAACTCTGTATTGTCCAGTCGGCTGGAGCTGTAGAATACATAGACTGTCCACTTCTGCTGAGGGGTAAGAACCCAAACGGATGTCCTGGATATGACCCTGAACAATCTGATGGTGAGGTTCCGATGATGCTAGGGATTTGGGGAATGCAAAGTACCTCTTCATTGTCATTGCTCCCAGATCCATTCTGGCCCAGAATAGTAGAACCTGATAGGGCCCTATCTATGGGTTAAATAGAACTAGACTGTGTACTTATGCTAAACTGAATTGTTAGGATTAGAACTGTTTGACTAAACTGAATAGCTTGAAATAGAAATATTTTTGACAATTAAACTGTGTACTTATGCTAAACTGAATTGTTTGAAATGGAATTGTTTTTGACATTGAAACTGTACTTACACTAAACTGCATTGTTTAATATAGAAGTGTTTTGACATTCAACTGTGTGTAAACAAAATCTGTACTTATACTAAGCTGAATTAGCTGAATTAGAACTGTTTGACTAAACTGAATAGATTGAAATAGAAATGTTTTTGACAATTAAACTTTGTACTCATGCGAAACTGAATTGTTTGAAATAGAACTGATTATTTGTTTAAAATTTGTTTAAAAATGGATTTGGCATTAAATAACCCACAAAGGTTGATATGCCATAAAACCCAAACAACATTAGTTGGCAGAATATACTTGAAGGTGACCAACACAGCAGTGTTGGAGAGGGTGCTACTCCTTTCTTTGTATTGCTTTACTTACCCTTGATCCATACCCTATAATGTTGAGTGTTAAGTAAGGAGGCATCAAGTACCATTTTTTTGCGTCTTTGGTATGACTTGACCTGGGATTGAACTCCGGGCTCTTGGCAGACATATATTGGTAAGATAAGAATCCATAAAAATGCTGTCTTTTTAAAAATTTATTTTTAGATATTTCTAGATTAATAATAATAATTTTGACTTGTATTATTCTCCATCTTCCTAATTCTCTTTGCTTTTTATTATTAATTTTGACTAATATCCTTCATGTTAGTAATTCTATTTGCTTTTATTAATGATTTTGACTTGTATTATCTTTTATCTTTCTAATTCTATTTTTTTTTTATTAATAATTTTGACTTGTATTATCTTCATCTTCCTAATTGAAAACACATCTAGAATTAGACAGATAAAGGAAAAATACTAGTCAAAATTATTATTAATTACCAAAATCTGCTTGTCTGTCTCACAATGTCAGCCTATTCTGTAAGATGCACTTATCTCATAACACTTTTATGGATTTTTATTTTAGCTATCTGAGCTCTTCAGCTTCTGAACAGCCATTTTTAGACAAAGTGAACAAGAGAAGCTATCTTTTGGAAATATGTTCGATAAAAATGGGATTGTTATATTTCACTTTCAGATGACATATCAGAGATAAAAAACAAAAAAAAAAAAACCTCTTTCGGTTGGTAGTTGAGAGAATTATTGATAATTTGTGCTTTTCACTTGCTGAATCAAAGTGTTCTGTTGACTAGTAGAGAAACTTGGGGTTTTTTTTTTTTTTAAATAAAAGTTTATAACCCCAGTCCCAAATGAAAAGACCAAAAAGCAAACTATTTTTTTGACTTGCATACTTTGGTAGCAATATCTCATTTACGGAAAGCAATGTCAATATATGCAGAGGAGAAGAATGGACTGCTATTGACAGGTTAACAAAAATATAGCAGTTTGATATCTCTAAAAAATTAAAAGGGGGAACTTTTTCAAGCTGTATCTGAGTCAGTACTACTAGATAGTTGCACCACTTGGAAAAAGCTTGATGGGAACTGCACAAGGATCCTGTATGCAGTTTTGAACAAGTCCTGAAGGTCTTATCCTACAAATAATCATCTGTACAGCCACTTATCTCCCATCTTAATATCCAACCAATCAAGACTTGCAAGGTACTGCTGGAGAAGTAAGAAGGAACTCATAACGGACATTTTACTATGGACTCCTATGCATGGACACACCAGTGTTTGCTGACCAACAACAACTTATATTCATCATCTTTGTGCATGCACTCTTACTAAGAGTGATGTTGTCCAATTGGCTGGGGCTGTAGAATACACTAACTGCACCTCAGCATAGAGGTAAGACCCTCTCCCCCCCCCAACAAGTGTCCTGGATATGACACTAAACAATCTGATGGTGAGATTCCAGTGATGCTGGAGCTTTGGGGAATGTGGAGCACGTCTTTGTTGCCTTTGCTTCCTGGTCCACTCTGGCACAGAATGGTAGCACTTGATTGGGTCCTATCTATGGGTTAAATAGAACTAAACTGCATACTTAGACTAAACTGAATGGTTTGAATTTGAACTGTTTGACTAAACTGAATAGCTTGAAATAGAAATATTTTTGACAATTAAACTAGGTACTTATGCTAAACTGAATTGTTTGAAATAGAACTGTTTTTGACATTGAAAGTGTACTTATGCTACACTGAATTGTTTAATATAGAACTGTTTTGACATTTAACTATGTGTTAACAAAATCTATACTTATACTAAACTGAATTGTTTGAATTAGTACTATTTGAATAAACTGAATAGCTTGAAATAGAAATGTTTTCGACAATTAAACTGAGAGTTCATGATAAACTGAATTATTTGAAAAAGAAGTGATTATTTGTATAAAAATGGATTTGGCATTAAATAACCTAAAATGGTTGATATGCCATAAAGCCCAAACAACCAAAAGAGTGATGTTTGATTGGGATGGAGGGGAAAAATATTCAACATATTTTGATTATGATGATTTCATTTTAAATCCCCAAATAATTATACACAACATTCTGTGATGTCATTGTTTTTTTGTGGACATTTCTTTGAATTCCTGAAAGATTAGTTTGGCTTGCATTATTTAACAAAAATAAAATTAAGAAGATTTGAGAACGGTTCCACGGAAAAAATGAGCTCAGGCTCATTTAAAAATATTATCCGCAAAATGTATTTAGAAATCATATTAATATATATGCATAAAAAGGATTTGGCATTAAATAACCTACAATGGTTGATATGCCATAAAAGCCAACCAAACCAAATCCTATATATTTAATATATATATGTATAAAGAGGATTTGGCATTAAATAACCTACAATGGTTGATATGCCATAAAACCCAACCAAACCAAATCCTATATATTTAATATATACGTATAAAAAGGATTTGGCATTAAATAACCTACAATTGTTGATATGCCATAAAAGCCAACCAAAGCAAATCCTATATATTTAATATATATGCATAAAAAGGATTTGGCATTAAATAACCTACAGTTGTTGATATGCCATAAAAGCCAACCAAAGCAAATCCTATATATTTAATATATATGCATAAAAAGGATTTGGCATTAAATAACCTACAATTGTTGATATGCCATAAAAGCCAACCAAAGCAAATCCTATATATTTAATATATATGCATAAAAAGGATTTGGCATTAAATAACCTACAGTTGTTGATATGCCATAAAAGCCAACCAAAGCAAATCCTATATATTTAATATATACGTATAAAAAGGATTTGGCATTAAATAACCTACAATTGTTGATATGCCATAAAAGCCAACCAAAGCAAATCCTATATATTTAATATATATGCATAAAAAGGATTTGGCATTAAATAACCTACAATTGTTGATATGCCATAAAAGCCAACCAAAGCAAATCCTATATATTTAATATATATGCATAAAAAGGATTTGGCATTAAATAACCTACAATTGTTGATATGCCATAAAAGCCAACCAAAGCAAATCCTATATATTTAATATATATGCATAAAAAGGATTTGGCATTAAATAACCTACAATTGTTGATATGCCATAAAAGCCAACCAAAGCAAATCCTATATATTTAATATATATGCATAAAAAGGATTTGGCATTAAATACCCTATAATGGTTGATATGCCATAAAAGCCAACTGAACCAAATTCTATATATTTGATATATATGTATAAAGAGGATTTGGCATTAAATAACCTACAATGGTTGATATGCCATAAAACCCAAATAAATGAAAAAATCAAATAGATCTCTTTGCAAATTGTTTGTATTAAATAAGGATACTTGTGTGTCAGTTTTTTTTTAAGAATAATTACTTGTATGATTGTTTACTTAGTATCATTATTATCAGTTACTTGAAACCATATAACTGTGCATAAACAAAAGATTATTGAGTAGGAATAATTACTTAAATAGTATAATTGTGTATAGATTGTTTGTATTAGTTAGGAATACTTGAAACCATAAAACTGTTTGCAAATCATTTGTATTAGATGAGAATGCTTGATATCGTATAACTGTGTGCAAAAATCCTTTTCAGAAACTAGGCAAAGAATGTAGATAACATCATCATCATCATGTCGTGCCGCTAGCATGGATATCCCTGACCCTCTCTCGTCACTTCTCCCTATCATTCATTGCCTCTGGCAGGTCTTCAGGGCTACATCCCGTATCCTCACATAGCTGCTGTATGTATGTTCGAGCTGGTCGTCCTGCTTTTGCTTGGCCATATGTGGGGGTCCATTGGAGTACATCACCTATGAGCTCATCCTTGCTTCTCGAGCAGTGTCCTGCATGTTCATCTAACTTGGATAGTTTTCGTAATGGGAGGCAGGTGGCCATATAGTTGGTGCCTTATCTCTAGGCATAGAATAACCCCATGCTGGTTGATATGCGATTAAAATCAATCAATTATTGATGTTGTGACTGTGTGCAAACAAACGGTTATAGACAAAATGTAATTTTTAAAAAATCTAAAAAAAGGTAAAATTGGCGACCATAGTCGAGGTTGACCCGAAGGTTCCCTTTTTGATAGCTACTACACGAAGGTGTAGGGGAGGTAGCTCCTCCTTTCCCTGAATTGCTCCACTTTACCCTTGATTCGTACCTTATAATATAAGTGTTAAGCAAGGAGGCATCAAGTACCATTTTTTGAGTTTTTGGTATGACTCTACCTGGGATTGAACCCAGGTCTCCCGGGCCATTGGTGAACACTCAAACCTCTAGGCCAATGTTCGGTTAAAAAATCTAAGGAACTTTGAAAATATTATCATTGCAATCCAAATATTCAAAAAAATGAATACCATTTAAACAAATAAATGAAACTTCAGCTTATCAGAATTATAAGTTTTTTTTTAATCAAATGAGTCTACTGAGAAACTTAAGAATATTCTGATTTTTTTTTTCTTTGTACCTTGTGTATCACTCTACAAAGTGTACCTTTGGATGAACTTAATTTTTCTGAAAGTGTTCCTGTGCTGATGGTCTGGTCCTTCATTAAGTTCCTGAGTTGGTTGGAATAAAGGGAGAAGAAAAAACTGATTTGGCTGCCAAATCGGTTTTAAATTTGACCCCTGACAAAGTAAAGATTCTATATAGTGAATTCAAACCTAAAATCAATAAATTCTTTTATGTGATGGCATGCCTTGGCTCTGGAGCACATCTGCTCATTGGTTTGTGTGACCCCATGCTGAGGTGGTGTCACAAAAGACAGAAAAAAAGAAAAGTTTGAAGAACTGGATTTGTTCACTGATGGAAGGGTGTGTGTCACCTCCAACCTTCCTAAGCAACTGATCCCCCCTACCATGTGTCCAGCATGAATACTACCTTGCTGGACCCTAGAATATCACCCAAGCTCTGGAGACATTGGCAGACTGACCCTGGTGGCTTTCTCTGACCAACCCAATGTCTCAGGCTCCCCCTACTTTGAAAAAAACAAGAAGTGCTGGGTAATTTCCTGTTTCTTTGTTCCCTTTCCCCACATGTTGTTTAGCCCAAAGTTTATTCAAGGTCATGCAGTCACTTTGTTCTAACCCACAGTTGACCTACTGGCCTGTCAGGCTAGTGGTGAGTGAGGTGCTTCCTCCTTCCTTGTTTTTTTACATACAGCATAGATATGTCTACACACACACACACATATATATATATATATATATATATATATATATATGTGTGTGTGTGTACTTACCTCTTCTTATATGACCATGATATGCATATACACATACATATGTACATGTCTAATTCTATACAACCATGCCAAGGGTCCATTGTGTAACATTTATACAATATGGCACCTATGCTGGAACATGAACATTGGCAAAGTTTTCCTGATGAAATCCGTACTAGGAAAATGGAAAGTGACTTTCAGAAAATCCAGAAAGGAATTAGTCACTATATCCTGATTGCACATTGGTCTCACAAGACTTATGCTCTCCTTTATTCTCAAACAAGTGGAACAATCATGGTATATAGCATGTGAAATATCCTGCACGGTTAACATGTTCTCATAGAAGAGAGATTTAGCTCTCTTTCGCTTTTTTTTTTTTTTTTTTTTTTTTTTTTTTTTCAATGCAAACAATACGAAGGACCTATTTGAAAATGTTGACATGGATAATATTCTGTTGTTCCTAAGAAAAGAAACTTGGTTTTTTGAAGGATCAGTTATTAACTAATTTTGAATGAACAAGTCATCATTCTTAAAACACTTGAACAAATTTTAGCCAGCATAGTCTCATACTGTTGAGTTTTCTTCCATTTTTCAAGCAAGGGTATCTATTCTATATATTCCTCTTGTTTCCAGTGACAAACCCTTTCGCTCCTGTATACAACCAGGAAATTTTCCAGTTTGGGTCTGTTTTGGAATGATTACAAACAAAACACTGGGACAAATTCTGTCCTAGATTGGCATCTTTCTAAAAAAAATGATTTTTTACATGGCCAGCTTTATGTTACCAAGATCAGAGTTGGAAATCCTGCGCGGTTGCTCATCCTCACCAAGACATAAAACAAAATGAACACATACATTACAAGCAATCCCTAAAGACTAGCTATGACTATTCAATATTATTATTACAAGCAGACTTACCTGCACTACATAGGGGTTTTAAGATTACAAACAAATGTTTATAAATGAAGGCGGTATGCTTATTCAGTTATGGATAAATAGTAGGGCAGACTGGGTTCTTTAAACTTGGTTAGGCAACAAGTCTGGAAGAAGGAAAACACTAAATTCAGACCAATTTTATTTTACTTAAAAATTGTCCTGGTGGGGTGGGTAACGATATACATCACAATGTTGTCTATCCAGATATAATTTCATGATAAAAATATTTGGAATATCAGATTTTCCTTAGGAAATTAATATTCAGTATAAATAAATGAATGATTTTAATACAAAGTACATGAAAAAAATTATTATCTTAGACTTTTCATGTAGTACGGGTAAGTCTGCTTGTAATGATTATAATATTGTGTCGTCATGGGTAGTGTTTAGATAGCTACATTTGAAATAAGCTTAGCAATGTGTAAGAAAAAATTAAAATACCTTTTTGATATAATCTAATAAAATTATAAAAGAAAGTTTATGTAAATGAAAACAGTCTGTGAAAATAGCTTGATCTCTAAATCTTTTCTAAAGCCATTCATGTTGAAGTTTTTAGTCATAAACATCGAACCCATTTTCATTAAATACTTACATAGAAATACAGTGGAACTCTTGTGCTTTTTGAGTAAAGAAAAGCTAATCATTTTGAATTATTTCTTAGCAGCTGAATGTAATTAAGTGCCTTTGTTCAATGTGATATTTCTCAATGTTAAATGCAGGAGATATACATCTGTGTGCATTTTACAAGCTGGGGGTGGTGGCCTTGTAGTCTGGTGTATCTGATATTTTGTAGTGGGGTTTGTTAGAGCAGATATTTGCCATTGTCACTTCCTAGGAAGATATTGTCTAATCAATGAGCATTCTCTTCCCATTCCACTTTCCTCGGAGCAATTTATGAAATCAATTTAACTTGGTTGGTTTGTGTTTTATGGCATATCAACCATTGTGGGTTATTTAATACTAAATTCTATTAGATATATATATATGATTTGTAAGCAAATGGTTTGTTGGTTACTTTATTTTTAAGCAAGTTGTTAGAGCTGATTTGTTTGCACACAGTTAAATGGTTTAAGTGTTGCTACTTAACTTGAGTAATTCTATTTATCAAGTATTCTTATCTAATATGAGTAATTTGCATACAGTTGTATGGTTTCATATAACCAATAATCTCTTAAATCGATGATTGAACAGTTCTCTTTGATCTATAGATAGTGGAGGAGTTCCAGTTGGAAATGCAGTTTTTTTTTTTTTTTTTTTTGGCGGGGGTCTCCATGGTGTAGTGGCTAAAGTGCCAGACTGCAACCTCAAAGGAAGCAAGTTCAAGCTCCAGTCATGATATTATGTTCACTTTCAGACTAAGACGATTGAGAAAAAAGTATGAACCCCCCTCAGCTATGGGTTAAATAATTATGCTGCTGTTCTACAGTGATGGCTTTGGCATTAAATAACCCATAAAGGTTGACATGCCATTAAACAAAGAAACCTAAATCCATAGATGGGATCCTAAGAGTAACTACCAAATCTGGGTCAGTGGACCTGGGAGTAATGGCAATGAAGGGGTACTCTACACTCCTAAAGCTCCAGGACTGGAGCCTCACCATCAGACAAACTAGTCAGTTGGGGCTGTAGAATACACCAACTGCATCTCTGCAGAGGGTTGTAAGACCCTATCCACAATGAGTGTCCTGGATATTACTTGAAATAATCTGATGATGAGGCTCCAGCCTTGGAGATTTAGAGAAAATGGAGTACCCCTTCATTGCCATTGCTCCCAGGTCCCCTCTAACCCAGGGTGATAACACCTGTTAGGATCCTATCTATGGGTCAAATAGAACAATGTGTGAAAACAAATGACCGATGGTCAACTGTGACTGTTATATAGCAATACTTGAACCCATTTAATTGTGTGCAAAGAAGAACTCTAGTTCATTTAAGAATGTTATCTACAAATGTGAATACAAATATATATATTCAATATATACGTATATAGCAGATTTGGCATTAAATAACCTACAATGGTTGATATGCCATAAAATCCAACCAACCATTGCCATCAGATGCAGTTGAGTATCATAACCAGGACACCTCCACATGAGTGGGATGCAACACAATCAATTTTTAACCCAAGTTTAACGGAATTTTCCTTTTTCTAAACCAGTTGCCATACTAAGGCTAAAGAGCCCTGTTTGCCCTACTATTTTACTGATAGCTGGAGGGAGTGAAATTGGATTCATACCTTTCCCAACAGTATTAGTGCTACGTGAAATGCTAACAGGATTTGAACTGTCGATGTGTCCATTTCCTACAATGATATCCATAACACCATGTGTGTGCTGGGGTGTGTGTGTAGAGTACTCCTTCATTGCCATTACTTCCAGGTTTACTCTGACCTTGAGTTGTAGTATTAGGACCCTATGTATGGTCATATGGATCTGTTTAACAATTATTTGTATTAGATTGGAATACTTGATACCCTATAACTGAAAATTATTTGTATTAAGAATAGTTATAATTGTTTACTAAGGATTATTATTATTAGTTACTTGAACCAACATAAATAAAAGTAAAGTTGACAATCATAGTCAAGGGTGATCTGAAGGCTCCCTTTTCAATAGCTACTACTCCAAGGTGTAGGGAGGGTGCTACTCCTTTTCCTGGATCGTTCCACTTTACCCTTGATCCGTACCTTATAATGCTGAGTGTTAAGTAAGGATGCATCAAGTATCATATTTTTTTTTTTTTTTTTTTTGTATGATTTGACCTGGGGTTGAACCCTGGTCTCTTGAGCCATTGGCAAACACTCTACATAATTACCTAAATCAATTTAATTATTAGTCTTAGATCAGAATACTTGGAACTATACATCTGTATACAAATTATTTGTATCAGATAGGAATATTTGATATCATTTATGAAAAAGAACTTAAGAAACAAATGCATAAGAAAGTTAAATGTACAATGAAAGCAATTCCTTAGCTTTTAAGCATAAAATAACCCTGGACAAGTTGATATGCCTTAAAATTAATCCTTATTCAATTCATAACCTATAATGCCTATGATTACATACAACTAATATTTCTAGAATAATTTCTCATTGAAATACAGAAAGAACTTTTTTTTTTTTTTTTTTTTTTGTATTTCTGACATGCTATCAAATATTCGATCTTGAGACTTGGAATGAGGTGGTCACAATATTCCATTGCAGTAAAGAATATTCAAAATATGCAGGATACACTGACTGCTTCTCTGCAGAGGGGTAAGACTCCCCCAATGAGTCTGAGGGTAAGGTTCCAGTAATGCTGGAGCCTTGGGGAATGCTGAATATCACTTCATTGCCATCGTTCCCCGGTCCATTTTGGCTCAAAGTGGTAGCACCCTATCTATTAGTTAAATAGAACTAAACTGTGTACTTATGCTGAACTGAATTGTTTGAAATACAACTGTTTTTGGCTTTGAAACTATGTACGTATGCTAAACTGTTTGAAATAGACTTTTTTTTGAATAGAACTAAACTGTGTACTTATGCTAAACTGAATTGTTTGAAATAGAACTGTTTTTGGCATTAAAACTGTGAACTGATTGAAACAGAACTGTTTTACATTTAACTGTTTGTAAACAAAAAAACTACACTTATACTCAACTGAATCGTTTGAAATTTAATTTGGTATTAAATGACTTAAAAAGGGTTGACACCCCATAAAACCAACCTAAAATGCCTCCTTCTCTCCCCTATTTTGATAGGGTAATGTTTAATGAATTAGGCTAGCAGGCCATTGTTCATGGATTTTTGGTCTTTGGAAAAACTAGGCTAATCTTCTGTTGGGTATCACTTCTTACTTTGTCAGTCTGAGAAGTGATGTGAACATGAGATTATTAGAAAACTGATGGAGAAGGGCGGAGAGATTTTCCTGTGAGATGAATTTGCTGAGCGAACACATCTTATTCCTAATTGGCTGTCTACCATTTTTCTATGAACTTGTTTGGAGTTGCTAGGTTTATGAACAAGATACAGCACACAAGAAGACAACGGCTTAGTAAATGGTTACTCAACATAAAGATGAAATGTCTTTTAAGCTTTTGCTAGCAAAGACTAATAAATTAATTATGAATATTGTGTTTGATGGCAAACAAATGCTTTTTTCTTTCTTCCCCACACCCCGAAACAAAATGACTAAAAGTTCACCCTGTCTTATTATGAGATGAAAAGCTTTTCTAAAAAAGTTTTCGTTACAAGAGGCTAATGATATTACCCGAATATTAAATACTCTCTCTTTAAATGCATAATGTGTGTGTGTGTGTATATATATATATATATATATATATATATATATTTGTGTGCGTATGTGAGAGCATGTATAATGTATTTATGTGTGTGTGTGTAATGTGTGCTTGTTTGTATGTATAATATGTCTGTGTATGCGGATGTTTGATGTGTGTGTGTTCACATGTATTTATAATATAATAAAATGAAAGGACATTTGTTTTATCTCTGTATTTCATCTACCAACAACTATACTCATTACCATTTCCTAAGCTAGGTGTAGTTTGGCAGAAGGCCAGAGGTATGGAGCATCTAGTAAAAGTCAAATTTCCTCACAATCAGGTGCCCATATCAAATACATTTTATATCTCAAGCTATTCAGTTTAGTCAAACAGTTCTATTTCAAACAATTAAGTTTAGCATAAATATAGTTTTTGTCCACTCACAGTTAAATGTCAAAACAGTTCTATATCAAACAATTCAGTTTAGCATAAGTACACAGTTTAAATATCGAAACTGTTTTATTTTAAGCAATTCAGTCTAAATATCAAAACTGTTTTATTTCAAGCAATTCAGTTTAAATATCAAAACAATTCCATTTAGCATAAGTATCGTTTTTGTACACACACAGTTAAATGTCAAAACACCAGTCCTTTTTCAAACAATTCAGTTTAGCATAGGTATGCAATTTAAATATGAAAACAGTTCTATTTCAAGTTATTCAGTTTAGCATAAGTATGCAATTTAAATATGAAAACAGTTCTATTTCAAGTAATTCAGTTTAGCATAAGTATGCAATTTAAATATGAAAGCAGTTCTATTTCAAGTAATTCAGTTTAGCATAAGTACACATTTTAGTTCTATTTGACCTGTAGATAGGACCCTATCAGGTGCTACCACTCTGGGCCAGAGTGGACCTGGGAGCAATGGCAGTATAGGGGGTGCTTCGCATTCCCAAAAGCTCCAGAATTAGTGGAACATCGCCATCAGATCGTTTGGTGTCATACCTAGGACACTAGTTGGAAGCAAGGGAGTCTCACCCCTCTGCTGAGGTGCAGTCAGTGTATTCTTCAGCCCCAGCTGACTGAGCAGTATGTGCAAATAAAAATTATTTGTTTGATTGCAATACTTTAAACCGTTTGAGTGCAAACAAATGATTAATATTAAATAGAACTATTTGTGTTATGATATTTAGAATCTTAACTGCACGCAAGCAAAAGTAATACATGTGTTCAAGCAAAATAGCTCTGACTCATTTAAAAATCAGATTACCTACACATTGACTTAAAAATCATCTGTACATCCATTTAGTTATAAGCGCTGACTCATTTAAAAATGCTATCTATAAACTATGCGATTACAAATCATGATATGTATAAAGAGGATTTGGTTGGTTGGTTTCTTTTTTAATGGCATATCAACCTTTTTAAAACTGGTTAATCTTGTGCAAACAAATGAAATCCTGGTAATAGAAAATTCTACCTACCTAATATTCGTTTGGAAATCTTTGGTTGAATATGTATGTATATATCGACAGAATTCAGTGTTGAATGACCTATAAAGGTTGATATGCCATAAAACTCAAACAACAAACCAACCAAAAACCTTTGTAGGTTATTTAAAGCCAAAGTCATTCTTTTTGAAGAACAGTTGTGGTACTATTTAACCCATAGCTGGGAGGATGAGGGGGTTCAAACCTTTCCCAAGAGTATTTGCCTGAAAGTGAATGTAATAGCACGACTGGAGTACAAACTTGCTTACTATGATTCCACAGTCCATCACTTTAACCATTACACCACGAGGACACCCCCTGGAGGATTTGGCATTAAATAACCTATAATAGTTGATATACCATAAAATGCAACCAAAACAAACCAAACCCAACTATGCTGTCAGAATTCTGTAATCTCAGTCTTTTGTAACAAAGATGGTTTTTTTTTTTTTGTCACCCCAAATCATTAGATCAAAAGTATGGTTTTTGGTGTGGTCAAAAACTAGAATATTTCTGTCTATTTGAAGAAAAGAAAACATTTGCTATGATGATGAAAAATACAGACATTATTTTTAGCTGCTCACATGGAGTGTTTATGGAGAACCACTAAGTTGCACTGATCAGAAACTGTGTGGTTGTGGAGGTATCTTTCTTGACAGGAAAAGCTTGGGGTGAATGCAGAAACTACTCCATTGAGGCCAGTGATCAGCATTCAACCATGAATAAAAGAGAACTTAGACTTTGGAGGCTGATTTTCAAGGTGTTATCTGCCAAGATGTTTCATTTAACAAGAATTATGGCAGTGATGCAGCACAATCTTTCTGCTCATTGTTTCTGCTATTTAGCCTTTATTCGTTTACTAAGTTCAGCTCAGTAAAATGATATATTTTTCTTTGAATATCTATCTATATATTCATTTATCTATGAATCTGCTCCTATCTGTCTGTCTATCTATCTATCAAAGAGTAACAGAAGCTATGCACACACAATATTAGGTTTGTTTTTTGTTTTTAATGGCATATCAATCCTTGTGGGTTATTTAATGCCAAAGCTATCCATCTAGAAAAACAATAGTGGTACTATTTAACCCATATCTAGGAGGATGAGTGGGTTCATAACTTTCCGAAAGGTATTTGACCGAAAGAGAGTATATTAACATGACTGGAGTTCAAACTCACTTCTACGATTTTGCAGTTCAACGATTTAACCATCACACCATGAGGACAGCCTCGAACAAAATGTTATCTAATTATAAAAAAAAAAATAAATAAATAAAAACTCAGCACAAAACATTCTTAACACATATGACCTTAAACCATCAAACCAAAACACACCAAAATTTACCTGAATGTGTGTATACGTATGTATGTACATATAATGTATGTATATATATATATATATATATATATATATATATATATATATATGTGTATGTTATCCATAGACTGTTTCATTGTATCACAACTCTTCAGTGTGGCTTGACACATAGGACACTTGAAGCTGGGATTGAAACCTGCCCAACTTTACATTAGACTTAGTATCATACCACTCAGCCAACAAATGAACCACATCAGCTCGGGGAATTATAAGACATTAAGTAGTAGCTTTTGTTTGTTCACATTTTATACCTTACCGGACTCAAGAGTGCTCAATTCATTCAAAGAGCTTTTTATTATGCGAGTGGCAGCAGTAAATTTCTTCGTCCTTGTGCCCAACCCCCATGGGGGAGCGTGTGTGTCTGTGTTCATGTGTATATGCACATATATATATATATATATATATATGTTTGTGTTTGCATTTATAATATATATAAATGAAATTTATAGAAAAAAATCTGCTGCTGAGTAACGAGCAAAGCCTTTTACTTTATATAATCTTTTTTTTTTTTTTTTTTTTTCAAACTAATCCCCTTCCTTATCAATGCACTAACCTTATGTTTTCTCCATTAGTCATGTAGTTCAAACAATATATTTTGAAAATTTCAGATTTAAATTCAGCTAATTACTACATAACAGGCTAAATGTCTCATTTTTTTAAAACATTCTATTTCTTTGTAATATTTCAATATTTTTGATTTGGCGAATGTTTTTATGAATAACTATGTGAATAGAATGTCCAATGGAATTGAAAAAAATTGAAGACACGAAAGCCAATTTGGTGGAGTGTTTATATATCTTTTAGAACATTTTGCCTTTTGGATTTGGAAAATTCTTTTTATCTTTTTTATCTGAAATCCTTATCTGGTGAAGACCATACAGGGTGAAATGCCATGATGAAGTTGGTTTTCACATCTTTCTCTTCTAGATATTTTTATATCAGTGTGTATAGCCAGGAATTTTTCAAGTCTTTTAGGAATCAGAAAAAAAAAACATTCTAACCAAGATTTATAATATATGGAACTGGTTAAATTGATAAATTCCAATCTCTTTGAACTTTGGGTGGGGTGCCAGTTTATTCATAGTGTCAAGGTTTTCGTAGCAGCTGATTCTTTTGTGAGAGACAAGAACAAAAATGAGATCAGTTTCTTCTTCTCTCTTTGTTTTTTATTTAAAAAAATTTTTTTTAACCATTTCCTCCTCATTAACATTTGAATTGAATCAAATGCTATATTAATTTTTAGTTTTTAAGGCCCTTTGTCTCACTCGAAAAAATGGAAGGTGTTAATAATGGTTGGTTGGTTGGTATTTTGTGACATATCCTATTTACCAACCCCTCCACTCGGGCAGGATATGACACAAGGTCAATTTTTAAGCGGAGTTTAACAGGTTTTAATTCAGTTTTCCTTCTCCTAGACTAGTTGCCTGACCAAGGCTGAAGAACCTAGTCTGTCCTATTTACCCATAGTTGAAGGGAGAATAATTGGATTCATACCTTTCCCAAGGGTATTAGTGCTATGTGAAATGCAATCAGTCTCGTCCAGGATATGAACTCGTGTCGCCGTGTTCATTTCCTACGACGATAACAATTACACCACGTGTATTTTGTGACATATCAGCCCTTGTGGATTATTTAATGCCAAATCCAGTGTACATATCACGATGTCATGCCGCTAGCACGAATATCCCTGACCCTCTCTCGCCACCTCTGGCAGGTCTTCAGGACTACATCCCGTATCCTCACATAGCTGCTGAATGTATGTTCGTGCTGGTTGTCCTGCTTTTGCCCGGCCATATGTGGGGGTCCATAAGAGTACATCACTTATGAGCTCGTCCCCGCTTCTCCAGTAGTGTCCTGCATGTCTGGTTCGTCTAACTTGGATAGTTTTCATGATGGGAGGCAGGTGGCCGTACAGTTGGTGTCTTGTGGAGTATTGCTGCCAGGACTTGTTCAATATTGCTCGCAGCATTCTTGTGTAATTGCTGTCTAGCTTCTTCAGCCGTTTAGTTAGCGTCCAAGTAGTGCATCCATATAGCAGTATCGATACGACCGCTGCCTGGAAGAAACTGCATTTCATTTTATCGGTCAGGTCTGATTTCCATATGATCGATAGCCTATTGATAGCTGTCCATGCCTTCGTTAGCCACGTGTCGATGTCCTTTTTGGTTTATGAGATGCTGCTTTCTAGGTAGGTGAATTTGTCTGAGCCTCCATTTCAATGCACACGAAACAGAATATATGTGCTATAATCAAACAGGTGACATCTCCACACTAGAGTGTGTGTGTGTGTGTATATATATATATATATATATATATATATAAAAAACAAATGATTTGAAGTTAATATTATTTTCAAATGAGTCGGAGCTCATTTATTTGTACCCAGTTAAATGATTTCAAGTACTGCTATTTATTGTTTGCACACAGTTAAATACTTTTAGTTATTGCTCTCCAACATTATTAGTTGTATTTGCCCACAGTTAAATGGTTTCAAGTATTGCTATCTAATACTAATAATTCTATTTAATATTAATAATAATCCCTAGTAAAAGACTGAACAGTTTTATTTGATCCTAACAGGTATTACCATGCTTGAATCAGAGTGGACTTGGGAGTATTGGTAATGAAGGGGTATCTTATTCCCCAAACTCCAAGACTGGAACCTCACCATCAGATTGAGTTTAATATCATATCCAGAACACTAAATGGTTTCAAGTATTTCTAACACTAATAATTCTATTTAATATTTATCATTTGTTTACACATAGTTAAATGGTTTCAAGTATTGCTATCTAATACTAATAATTCTATCTAATAATTATCATTTGTTTGCACACAGTTAAATGGTTTCAAGTATTGCTATTTAACATTAGTAAGTCGATAGATCAATTATTTCTATCTAATACAAACACTATGCACACAACAGTATGGTCTCAAACAACTAATAATTATAATCCTAGTAAATGATTGAACAGTTCTATTTGATCTGTGGTTAAGACCCTAACAGGTTCTACCATTTTGGATCAGAGTGGAGCACGAAATAATTTGTACACAACTGGATAGGTTCAATTAACTCATAGCAATAATACTTTATAAATGATGGAACAGTTCAGTTTGAAATGTGTGTGTGTGTGTGTGTATATATATATATATATATATATATATATATATATATATATTATATGTATTATTCAGTCCAGTTAAATCAGAGTCTGGAATAATTCTGTCAGGATAATAAAATCATTCAACTATGAATATTTAAATTTTCCTGGTAAAGAGCAATAATTCCTTAAGAAAAACAAAACCGGTCACATGAGGATTATAGATTTATTTCCATCCTATTATGGGTATTGATATGGACTTCTTTAGATCCAATGGATATAATTAATTATATCCATTGGATCTAAAGAGGTCCTGTTATTTTTGGTGTTATTGATTCATATCAATATCCATTACTGGATGAAAATAAATTTATAATCCTAATGTGACTGGTTTTTGTTTTTCTTAAAGGTGTGTGTGTATATATATATATATATATATATATATATATATATAGAGCCAAGAATCCAGTGGCCAAAAGGTAATCAGAAAGCTATTTAGACAAATCTCGATGAACTTTGATTTATTCTTACAACCAATCTTAAGGGTCCCATTAAACAGCAAATTTTTTTATTTATTTATTTTTTTTTTGTAAATTATACATGATGGGGGGAAAAAGGAAAAACAATCAAATCAAAGGAAATAAAATGCACATGACACCACAATGTAACATGCGCAAGTGAACTGTACATGTTATATGAATGATAACACATCTGAAAGCTAACACATTTCACGAGAGGAACTTTTGCTCTGTTTGTCTTCATACCCTGTCCAGTGGTAAAAGCTGCTTGTGGCACCAGGAGTGGCAGTACCACTTAAGCCACTGAAACTGTCATCACTCCTGGTTGGTGGCTGATGAGATTGGCTAATCCACATGTTTTCATGCATTGTATAATAAAAAAATTATTTGTGTGTGTGTGTCTATATATATATATATATATATATATATATATATATATATATATATATATATATAGTTTTCCATAGACACACACTTTCATTGTATCATAACTCATCCTTGTTGTAGACATGCAGGATGCTCAAGTTGGGATTGAAACCTGCCTAATTTTATGCTAGACTTGGTGTCTTACTGCTCACCCCATTTTGTGAACTACGTCAGCTCAAGAAATATAACACATTATGTACTAGCTTTCGTTTGTTTACATTTTGTGCTACCGGAGACTGGAGTGCTCAGTTCATGAGAAAATCTTTGCATTACGTTTGTGACAGTCATTAATTCATTTGCCAGAAAGTAAGTAAAGTTGGCGACCGTAGTCGAGGGTGACTCGAAGGTTCCCTTTTTTATAGCTACTACATGGAAGTGGAGGTGAGAGCACTACTCCTTTTTCTGGATTGCTCCACTTTACCCTTGATATCTATCTTATAACTCTGAGTGTTAAGGAAAGAGGTATCAAGTACCTTTTTTTTTTTTTTGTCTTTGGTATGAGTCGATTTGGTCTGCTGGGCCATTAGCAAACAAATCTAGCCATTATGATGAACTCTGAGCATTTTTTCATCTCATTTTATTATTTTTTCTCCTTTCAGGTCTTTTAACTGAACTAATAATTTTTTCATGGTGTAATGCATTGTTTTGGTGGTAGATGGTTTAGAAGGAACATTTGCGTGTATTGTGATTATAGTTTGAATGGGCTAGTGATTGCATTTTACTAAGATTAGTTTAGACAAGCATCATTTGCTCTGAAGATCATTCCCCTTTGCTCTTCCTGACAAATTCTCAGGCTATGTGCTCCATTATGAATGTGACTATTCATTTGTGATCGATAAAACTAGATCATGAAGTGTGGATTTAATTAATCAGTTATGAATGTAAATATCTGTGATGGATATTTTCCTTTTTTTTTTTTTTTTTTTTTTTTTTTTTTTTTTTTTTTAAAGCTGGAGGGTTGTCTGGAAATTTTTTCTTATAATGAAAAAAGAAATTTTCAACAGGATTCATGTCAGCAGAGTAATTGTGTTAATAAGTTTTCATTAATACTATTCTAAAACATTGGACTCAATTTACTGTAAAAAGGAAGTTACCCTTTTGAGAAACAATTCCTGGGGTTTGGGGGTGAAAGTGGAGAAAACCATCTTCCTTGAAAAATGCTGTGTGTCCTAGGCCTGATCTGCTGAAAAAAAAAGAAATTTTTGATACTTACCAACCACAAGACTTACTGTATAAATTTAAATTTGGTGACTTTTGTATGTTCCCTGGTTAAAAACAATCACAAATTTCTGTCATTTTAGCAGGATAAATTTTGACCTGTGACCGAGTATAAGGTTCCTCTGTGAGGATTAGGAAGTTGGATTCTGACTACTTTATTTGTTTGTCTCTTAATGCTTGGCATTTGGATTTGTGATCCTGGATTTGCGATCCTGGATTTGCAATACAGACTGACCTTATTGCTTGCGTATTTAATAACACTTTGGCTTTTTTATTAGACCAGACATTTTTAAGTATATAAGTAAGTTGGCGACTGTAGCTGAGGGTGACCTGAAGGCTCCCTTTTCAATAGCTACTACACTAAGGTGTAGGGAAAGACGCTACTCCTTTCCCTTTAAGTATATAATAAGTACAAACTCAAGTTGTGCTAATACTTGAGGTCTAATACCTTTCGGAAAAGTCTGAACCTCCTTATCCTCACAGCTATGGATTAGATAGTATCTCTGTTGTTCTTTTATAAGGATGGCTTTGGCATTAAATAACCCATGAAGGTTGATATGGTATCAAACAAACAGCAAAAACATAGATAATAATGGGCCAGCAAAATGCACTTGTTATAAAAACCTGCTGTTACTTAAACTCTAAAAAGTGTGTAGTCCCTGTGGTGTAGTGGTTAATGTACTGGACTCTAACATGTTAGTAAGCGAGTTCAAACTCTAGTGTTATTATGTTGCTTTTCAAAGTAATATTCTCGGCAGCCCAGTTAGCTGGGGTTATAGAATAATACACTGATTGCACCTCTAAAGAAGGAGCAAGACCCTTCCCAGAACGAGTGTCCGGGATATGACTCTAAACCATTTGATGAAGAGGCTTCAGGCCTGGTTCTTTGGCAAATGTAGAGTATTCCTTCTTTATTATTACTTCCATGTCCACTCTGACTTGGAGTGGTAGTACCACTTAGGGTCCTGTCTCTTGGCCAAATAGAAATATTTAATTATTTAATTTACTTGAAACCATTTAACTGTGTGCAAACAAATGATGAATGTTAAATTGAATTATTAGTATTAGATAGCAATTCTTGAACCAATTTAGTTTGCCAAGAAAACAAACCCTATTTTAAAGATATTTCAGGTTTTTAAAAAACTTTTTTTTTTTTTTCAGTAAAAGTTGACAATGTCAGCCGGACTGTTGTTGTGGAAGATGAATTTGAGGTAAGTGAGTCTCTGTCTGTTCCTTTTACAGTTTAGTGACAAATAGAATTGCCATGCCAATCTGTAATAATTTTCTCCAGATTTAAAGCCAGTAAAAATTTGATCTTTTTTAGAAAGTGGATCATATAATCTCCTTTAACTGTTGGGGGTGGGTTTATGTAACACATGCTATCATGGGGTAAAATTCATGATTTTAACTGACTTAAATGCAAAGGGGAGAATATTCTTCTCTACCAGCAGAAACATTTTTAGGGCCTTTAAAAAAACTGAGACCACAAATAAGTAAAAAAAAAAAAGTAAAGTTGGTGACCTTAGTTGAGGGTGACCCAAAGGCTCCTTTTTCAATAACTACTACACCGAGATGCAGGGGGAGGGTGATCCTTACCTTATAATGCTGAGTGTTAAGCAAGGTGGCATCAAGTACCATTTTTTGAGTCTTTAGTATGACTCAACCTGGGATTGAACCCCGTTCTCCTAGACCATTGGTGAACACTATTCATTAGGCCAATGGCCCTGTTTAGACCACAAATTAAAGTAAAGTTGGCGACCAAAGTTTAGGGCTACCCAAAGGCTCCCTTTTCAACAGCTACTACACCGAGGTGTAGGGGAGGGCGCCACTCCTTTCCCTGGATTGCTCCACTTTACTCTTGATCTGTACCTTATAATGCTGAGTGTTAAGCAAGGAGGTATCAAGTACCATTTTAAAGTCTTTGGTATGACTCGACCCAGGTCTCTCAAACCATTAGCAAATACTCTACCCACTAGGCCAATGAACTGCTTTTCAAAAATTGATTTTTCTGGGAGGAAAAAAAGTATCACCTATAAATAAGTGACCATGTTCCAGACGAAGCTTTGTAAATTCAGAATCACCTATAAATTGATCAATTCATGCCATGTTCAAAAACAATAAACCCCAAATGACTTCGTCCAGTCTGCAAGGCATACCACTCTTCAAGGTGGGTGATCATCCTTCATCTGGGTGCCTGAATTTACACTCCCAACATCCTAGCTCTTCACGCTATGTGCAAACCAATTAGTAATTTTGAGCATATGTCCTAGAACTCTTACAAATAGCGGCTTTGCATGCCATGTACTATGTACACTTTAAATAAGGTGAGTGTGAATGTCTATTGTTAGAAGGTTTGGTTTCTTTGTTTAATGGCATATCAACCATCATGGGTTGTTTAATGTCAAGGCCATCCTTGTACAATAACAGTAGTGGAGCTTTTTAACTATTAGCTGCAAGGGATAAAACTGTTTATACATTTCCCAAGGGTATTAGTCCGAAAATGAACTTAACAGTGTAACTCGCATGCTATGATCTCGCAGTCCAGTATGTTAGCCACTACACCACGGAGACTTTCACCTCCTCCTGTATCAAAAAAGATTTCTTGAAACCCTATAACTGTGGGTAAGCAAATGATTATTATAGATAAATAAATTGGTTTTAAAAATCTTTTCAGTAGAACATTGAAAATATTAATGGTTTTGGTTATAAGCAAACATTTACAAATTAATAAAATTTTGGCATTAGATAACCCATAAGGAGTTGATATACCATTAAACAAATAAAGCAAACCAATCAGCTGAAAAAGCAAAACAATATTCGTTGCCTTTATCTTGATATTTCTTTATTTCCTAAGTCATTTTTAAATCTAAGTACTTTGAAGCTGAAAAACAATTTATCTAAGAAAAAATCTCTGCCCGAGCAATTTTATCTAAAATTCATATCTGACTAATTGGATATTAAAAGAAAAAATAAAGAATATTTTTCAGTCTTTTCAAGGACATTTTCAATAGAAAATCACTCGAAACCTGTGAACAAAGACATTTTTTTAACTTTCCTTCATATAAAAAGAAGCAGGACTTGAAAATATGAACTAGTCTAAATTGACCAAGTCAGTCATACAGGATTGGATTATGATTCTGAAGTAAACAATATATGTGTGTTATTTGTCAGATTATTCTTACTAGGATCTTTTTCGATATTGTTTTGATCTTAACATTTCAGCTGGTGAGTTCTCTAGCTTTCTTTATCACATCTGAATTTTTATGATGTGAAGTGTTGTCTTTATTTTTATATAGATGGACAGTTCTATTTCAAACAATTCAGTTTAGTTCTTTTTGACCCATAGATAGGACGCTATCAGGTGCTACCATTGCCCAGTCATCTGGGGCTGGCGAATACACTGACTGCTTCTCTGATGAGGGAAAAGACCCCTCCCTCTAGTGTCCTGAGTATGACACTAAAACAATCTAATGGTGAGGTTCCAGTGATGCTGGAGCTTTGGGGAATGCGGAGAACCCCTTCATTGCCAAAGCTTCCAGTTCCACTCTGGCCTGGAGTGGTGGCACCTGATAGGGCCTGATCTATGGGTTAAATAGGACTAACTGCATACTTATGCTAAACTGAATTTTTTGAATTAGAACAGTTTGACTAAACTGAATGGCTTGAAATAGAAATGTTTTTGACAATTAAACTGTATTTACACTTAAACAGTGTGCTTATGCTAAACTGAATTGTTTGAAATGGAACTGTTTTTGACATTGAAACTGTATTTACACTAAATTGAATTCTTTGATATAGAACTGTTTTAACATTTACTAAACTAAACTAAATTTACTGAATTAGAACTGTTTTGACAATTAAACTGTGTACTCATGCTAAACTGAATTGTTTGAAATAGAGCTGACTATTTGCATAAAAATGGATTTAGCGTTAAAAAACCTACAAAGGTTGATCTGCTATAAAACCCAAACAACCAACCAACCAGGTGCTACCACTCCAGGCCAGAGTGGACCCGGGAGCAATGGTAATGAAGTGGTACTGCGCATTCCCCAAAGCTCCACAGTTACTGGAGCCTCGCCATCAGATTGTTTAGTGTCATATCTAGGCCACTCATTGGAGGAGTCTTACCCTTCTGCAGAGAAGCATTCGGTGTATTCTACAGCCCCAGTCGACTGGGCAACAAGGAATTCAACTGATAAGATATAAGAAAGTCGACATTGAACGTTTCTTCAGGACTTGAAATTCATGATAAGTGTTGTTAAAATAGCGATCAACATTTGATGAAATTGCAGGAGAAAACATGTGAATTAAAAAGAAAGGTTCATAACAGTGCATTCAGCATTCTTATTTTTGAAATTATTGCGTAATTGGTATGTGGAAGGAGGTTTGAAATTTCTTGGGTTTCTAAGGGATATAACGCAAGGTGATACAAACAATGATTGAATATTTTTGAAAAAAAAAAAATGGAGGAAAAGAGAAAAGGAATATTGAACATATTGTTCATGAAGATATGTAATAGGATAGCATTTGGAATAAATTTAAATTTAATTCACAGGCTGCAGGAGGTATGAATATGTGAGGAGAGAAAATTAATTAATAATTTGCTATGTTGTAGCTATTTAGAAATTATTTAGCTAAGAAAGAGGATAGATTGAAAAATCTGAGTTGTGTATTAATGGAGGATAAAAATGGAATAGCATCGGCTTCAAAAAATTTGTCTCCATTTTTTTGTTATGGATATGAGCCCACTTTTTATATGAGTAAAAATTGATCTGTTTAGATGTGGTAACTCATGGTATACTGGTTATCATTGCGAGAAATGGACATGGAACCCAAGTTCAAATCTTGGACAAGGCAGGTTGTATTTCACATAGTACTTATCATCATGTCGTGCTGCCAGTACGGATCTCCCTGACCCTCTCTCGCCACCTGTCTCTATTGTCCATCGCTCCTGGTAGGTCTTCCAGGCTATATCCTATATTGGCACAGAGCTTTTGTATTTAGGTTTTAGCTAGTCGTCCTGCCTTTGCTTGCCATGTGAAGGGGTCCGCTGGAGTATATCACTTAGTAGTTCGTTCTTACATCTCCAGCAGTATCCCACATGTCTAATACATTTAACTTTGATAGTTTTCATGATGAGTGCTAGCTGGCTGTACAGCTGCTATTTTGTGGGGTATTAATTGTTGTCGATACTGCTGTATGGATGCACTAAACGTATGGAGAAAAAGCTTGATGGCAATTACACAAGAATGCTGCAAGCTGTATTGAACAAGTCCTGGAGGCAACACCTCACATATTGCTAATACCCTTGGGAAAGGTATGAATCCGACTACTCTCTCTCCAGCTAAGGGTAAATAATAGGGCAGACTGAGCTCTTTAATACTTACTGTGTGGTAACCAAATATATGTATTTACCAACCCCTCAGCACAATCAGAATGTGGCACAAGGTCAATTTGTTAAGTAGAGTTTAACAGGTTTGAATTCAAAGTTTTCCTTCTAGACCGCTTGCAGCCCAATCAGCTGGGGCTGTAAAATACACCAACTGATATGACACTAAACAATCTAATGGTGAGGCTTATGTAATGCTGGAGCTTTGGGGAATACAGAGTACTCCTTCATTGCCATCACTTCTGGTCCACTCTGGTCTTGGAGTGGTAGCATCTGATAAGGTCCTATCTAGGAGTTAAATCAAACTGTTTGATATTTAATCTGTATACTTATACTAAACAGAATTGTTTGAAATAAAACTGTTTTTACATTTAACTGTGTGTAAACAAATGATTAATGTTTAATTGAATTGTTAGTTGTAATTTATAAATCTCTTTGCTTCGATGTGGCACAAGGACGAATGAATGGGGCACCCAATGAGACTTGAACTCTCACGTGTAGGTTTGCTAGTCTAGCTTGCTAAACATTACACCACCAGAGGTGGCCTTTAATTGAATTGTTAGTGTTAAATGGCAATATGGGGAAACATTTATCAGTGGATAAACAAATGATTTATAGTCGATAGGATTATTCGTATTTATTAGAAACAAGTGAAACAATTTAACTCTAAAAATGAATGAGCTAAGGCTCGTTTAAAAAACTTATTTGCAAAATGTGTTTAGAAATCAGATATTTGATATATATATATATATATATATATATATATATATATATATATATGTATGTATGTATATATGTATGTATAAAATGGATTTGGCATTAAATAACCTACAATGATTGATATGCCATAAAAGCCAACCAAACCAAATCCTATTTATTAAATATATATATATATATATATATATATATATATATATATATATATAGATTTTCATTAAATAACCAACAATGGTTGATATGCCATAAAAGCCAACCAAACCAAATCATATATATTTAATAAAACCAAACTAGACCACTTCCAGTACCAAGGTTAAGGAGCCTAGTCTGCCCTACTATTACCCATAAATAGAAGGCGAATAGGTTGATCTATAGCTTTTCCTAAGGTATTAGTGCAAAGTGAAATGTAAACTGCCTTGTCCAGGGTTAGAGCTTGGGTTGCTGTATCCATTTTCTATGATAATTACATTATGAGCCCCTCCAATGTACAAAGTTTCATACATGTGTGATTGAAATGGGAATCAAGTTTACTTGTTTTTTGATAATGGAATACTGCTATAATTCTCTACTTATCATATAATGTTATATGCAGATTAATTTTTACTGCCCAATAAGAAGAATTTGCTAGAAGTGACTTGCATATGATTAGTATGTTGATTCACCAGCTTATTGGGTATATTTCTTACTTGCACTTGATGGCATAGAATGTTATATTTTTTCTTAAGGTCTTCCCACACACACCTAACTTTTTGCTGTGCTCTTCCATATAAATATTTCCCTTTTTTTTATTGCGGATAGTTCCCATGTTGTAATGGCTAACAAGCTAGAGTGCGACATTGTAGTAAGCAGGGCGAGTCTACATGGCTTAGTGGGTAAAGAGCAACATAGTAGTAAGTGGGGGTGGGCTCCATGTGGTGTGATGGCTAATGAGGTGGACTGTGATATTATCATAAACAAATTGAAACTACAGTCATACTGTTACATGGAATTTTGAGTTTAACAGCATATCAACCCCTGTGAGTCATTTAATGCCAAAAAGGTTATTTTGAATTTCAGTCATTAAAGTAGCGGTTCTATAGAGATGTTTGGTTATATCTTGCTGAAAAAGTTGCTTTTTTTTTTTTTTTTTTTTTTTTTTTTTTAGAAAATTAAAAATGTTTTCAGGGTTTGTATTCTTAAATATATCCCTCAGGTTTCTTGCTTGATAGTACTTAGTATGGATATGTTTAAGGTTGTTACAATTTAGAAGGATATGCTTGGTTGTGAGTTGTACTTTGCATGTTGGGCACACTGGGACATCCTCCCCTTTTAACAGGTGTGAATGAGTAATGTGGGTGTGCCCAATATGCAATCTGGCAAGTATTACTTCTTCTTTTCTCTTTGAATTTTGAGCTGAGACTTTAGAGGAAATATATGAATCCCTTTTATCCTGTTGTTCTTCTACAAGGATGGCTTTGGCATTAAATAACCTACAAAGATTGATATGCTTTTAAACAAAGAAACCAAACCAACCCTAAGTACATCCTTTAGACTCGTTGATAGTGTTATGGTTTCAGTAACTTAAAGATTAGTGTTGCTAACTGCATACCCGATAGTTCAGAATTCAATGTTTCCTTCAAGACTGGTTGCCTTGACAAGGCTAAAGAGCCCAGTCTGCCCTCTTATTTACTCAAAGCTTATGAGAGAAGAGAAGGTTTCATGCCTTCTCTGAGGTCATCAGCAGAAAGTTAAGCACAAGCAACCTCATCGAGGATTTGAACTCAGCTAGCTGAGTCCATTTCCTATAATGTTAACCATTACACTTTGTGCATTTTCATAGGAAAATAATAGGATTAACAATCAATATAAAGAATGCTTTGATTGGTTGCCTACTGTCACATGGTATTTTCAAAGGCCCACCTCTAATCTTTACTTTGATGGTCGTTTGGCAATTCTCATGGCTTTCATGCCAAGTGAAGTGTTATTTATCTGAAATCCTGATTGACAAACCAACCTACATTTTAGAAAAAGTCTTTATTAAGAATCTCTTAGCTGTTTATAATGGGGTAATGAAGTCATTCACATGGCAAATGTTAACCAGTGTGTTCTCATCTACTGAAGGCGTAAAGAGTGGGTGGGTTGGTGAAAAACACACTTGAGGAGAATTTTCAAGTAGAATGACCCCCAAACACTTCTGTCTAATTTCCTTAAAAAGAGAATAAAAGAAATTTTTATTTTATTTTTTTTTTTTAATTTTTTTTTTTTAGAGAAAATAAATGCTGTCTTTAGATTTTGGTTATAAATTCTAGATGCCTTAACCCAGGGGTGCTTAAACATTTTTGGCTTGTGAGCTACTTTTAAAATGACCAGATCAAAATTATCTACCTGTATTAAAAAATGCTATATATATATATATATATATATATATATATATATATATATATATGTGTGTGTGTGTGTATGTACTAAGTATGCCTTGGTTTGGTGAAGAAGGTGTATATAGTAAGTATTAAAGAGCTCAGTCTGCCCTACTATTTACTCATAGCCAGAGAGAGAAGAGATGGTGTCATGCCTTTGCCAAGGGGCTTTAGTATGAAGTTAAATGCAAAAAGCCCACGGTCTCATTCAGGATTTAAACTTGGGTTGCTGATTTGATTTCCTACACCGATAACTGTCACACTGTAACATATTGACCTTTGGCCCAGATGTCAATTGAGAAACAGGTGCATCTGGTCGAAGACATTAAGATATAGCCTTGACTGTGGAAGGGTTGAATTGGGTGCAGATGCGACGCTCACAGGAAGCAGGTTGGTGTCAAACAATGATATAACCCGGAACGACAGGAAGTTCAGTTGGTTGGAGATAAGATGCTGTAGAGAGAACCAGCACCCAGCAGAGGGCTATGGCACGTCAGGACCCCCGGTTGAGTAGCCCAGCAGAACGAGAAAGAAGTGCTGCTAAAGACAGAGGAACTGGGGGTGAATATGTAGCAGTCTCTGTTCAGTCTCCAACTCACCTTTCACACATAACCCTTTCGTAACCATTTTGAATAAAGTGTGAGAGGTATATTTTTCTAAAGAAGCTTGTTCGTTCGTCATTATTGTTGATTTTGTTTCAGCATGTATATGTGTATGGTTGTATATGGTTGGGACTATGCAACAACACGAAGCACAGTTTCTTCTTCAGATGTTTTAGTTTGGGGTGTAATTGTTGAGGATTTAAGTTAATCTTCAAATTATCAGATAATACGAACACTGAATCTGGCAAAGTCATTTTATACAGGGTGCGGCAGAAATACCTCCCCTATTTTAAACTGCCATCTGTTTGGTGCAAGTAAACTTTGGCAAGTGGCAATGGTAGCTCCATTTAGTCAGTGTCTTACCATGCTTATCATCTCATCTACAGGATATGCCAGAAATATCTCACACATTTTAAACTGTCATTAGTTAAGTACTAGTGAACTTTAGCGAGTGGTAATATTTGCTTCATTTAGTTAATGTCTTATCATTTTTTTTTTTTTTTTTTTTTTTTTAAACTGATTCAGTCAGTTATGATCATGGCCTGAACTGATGCATACTGTATTTTATGTTGAAGCATTTTTAAAGACCATTTTGTCCTTTTCTGTTACACTGGGATGATGCTGTTCTGGATAGAATGACCTATAGCAGTACTGATTTCCTATCCAGAACAGCATCATTCTGGTATAATATGAAATAAACAATCTGAAGATGAAAATGGAGTAGTGCCCTCCCCTACCTCATTGTTGTAGCTATTGAAATGGGAGCCTTCAGGTTTCCCTCAACTATGGTCGGCCAACTTACTTTCTAT
Organism: Sepioteuthis lessoniana; assembly: GCA_963585895.1. Lineage (NCBI taxonomy): Eukaryota > Metazoa > Mollusca > Cephalopoda > Myopsida > Loliginidae > Sepioteuthis > Sepioteuthis lessoniana. The sequence goes on from OY757935.1 coordinate 14,542,380, forward strand.
CTAATGCTAAAAAGCATTTGACCCATATTTGGGCTCTAACTGGGGTTACCACTCTGTTTGTTTATTTTTTTTTAACAGCATATCAACCTACTTGGGTTATATAATGCCAAATCTATCCTTCTCGGTACTATTTAAACCATAGCTGGGAGAATATGGAGGGTCATGCCTTTTCTAAGGGTATTTGTCTAAAAGTAAACATAATAGGGTGACTTGAGTTTGAACTTGCTTACTATGTGTTGGGTATCACCCACCTTTCTCCACACAATGGACTAGTCCATCTGCCATATATAGCAGTAGCTACTAATACCAGCAGACAAGAAGGTGAAGAGCTGCTTCGTATAATGGAAGCCAATACTATCGTTGGACTATATCTTTATCTTGTATTCACTAATCCTATGTTCTTGTCTACTAACAGTCTCTCTATTGTAAAGACCTTTTCCTGAGAATATAACTCTATTTCTTCACATATCGCGGTTTGTCCTTTATTCAATATTACCAGCGTTAACTAACCAGAACACAACACTATGATTCTGCAGTCCAGCGCTTTAACCATTACACCACGAGGACGCCCCTGGTTACCACTGTGAGTCAGTGGAACTGAAGGTAATGGTAATAAAGGGATGACTTCATACTCTTCTGTTCTGTTGAATTAATCTTGCCATTTGATGCAATTTAGTATCATGATTTATTTTCTGTCGGCATATTTTATAAATTGGAGATGACTATATCAGCATAAAAAATAAATTCCTTTGTAAATGTTTCAGATAATTTGAGTTCAAGTCTGTAAGATCTAAATGAATATTACAGCCAAGTAGAGAATTAAGAATGTTACAAGTTTGAACTTATTTTGTTAATTAAGTTAAGTGAATGTTAATGGGGGAATCACCGTGACTCCCCATGCTGGACTGTGATATAGTAGTAAGCAAGTTTGAACTCCGGTTGTTCGATTACATTCACTTTTAGACTAATGCCCTTAAAAAGGTATGAACTATCCTTATTTCTAAAGAGTTGTTTTTTGCTAATGGTCCCATCAAATACAAATAATTTTTAAACCGATCTATTTGATCCATAGATTTCATAATTCAGCTTTGAATAATCTGTAAGTGGTTGATACACAGTTAAACAAAAAATCAAACAATTTAATAAAACCAATTACAAAATGTGTGCTTTAAATAACCCATAATGAGTTGATATGCTATTAAACAAATAAACCAAAGTAACCAAATAATTTAATAAATAATTTATGAGTGAAAAAAAATGTGTGCTTTAAATAACCCATAATGAGTTGATATACCGTTAAAAAAATAAATCAAAGTAACCAAATAATTTAATAAAACAATTTATGAGGGAATAAATTGTGTGCTTTAAATAACCCATAAAGAGTTGATATACTGTTAAACAAAGAAACCAAACCTATTTTTACTGAGAGTTTTGTCTTTTAATAAACGAGTAGTGAAAATTTTATAATCAAGTAATCCATTAATTTTTGATTAATTTTTAAAATAGGATTATTTTTTTTACCTAAAAAGTTTCCTACCTTTTTGGCTGGAGCTGTAGAATATGCCAACTGCACCTCTGTAGTAGAGTAAGACCCTCCACCTCTGCAATGAGTTTCTTGGATATGACATTAAACAATCTGATGGTGAGGCTCCAGTAATGCTGCAGCTTTAGGGAATGTGGAATACCCCTTCATTGCCATCACTCCCAGGTCCACTCTGGCCCAGAGTAATAGCTCTTGATAGGGTCCTATCTATGGATCAGATAGAAGTGTTTGACATTTAAACTGAGTGCAAACAAATGACTTATGCTGAACTGAATTGTTTGAAATAGAACTGTTTGATCATTTAACTGTGTGTAAACAAATGACTGATGTTTAATTGAATTGTTAGTGATACATAGCAATACTTGGAAATTATTTAACTTTGTTGACTTATATTTACAAATCATATATATCTATACATGTATAAACTGCATTTAGCATTAAATAATCTACAATGGTTGGTATGCCATAAAACCCAACCAAACTGAGGACTGTTGGATCATTTAACTGTGTGTAAACCAGGGGCGGAGACGGGACTAGTGCTACTCGTGCCCGGCACGACCAATAACTCGGTCAATGTTATTCAAAATGGATTAAAAATCATCCATTAATTTCAAGCAAACATACTTAGTCTGATCTATTCAAGTTTCGATAACTAAGTAGCCAAAAGTTCATAAATATATCTGGGAATAATACAACGATGCTGTTTTGAAAGGATGGTCTTTGTCCGGCCACTGTCAGATTCATTGAACATCCCATAAAATCGGCTATAATGTTGAACACGCGCTATCCGTGCCAGCACTAGACCCTTATAATAACAGTAATGTTAAAGAAATCCGATTTTTGGCTGTAGCCAATAGCAAGAGCAACTCTAAACACTGTGCTCAAAAATATTAGCACGTTGTGACTGCTGACAGCTGTCTTGGGAAGAGGGAGAGGGACAGAGAGAGAGGGGGGATAGCAGATTATAGCCGTCACCGACATCATCATCATCGCTATGGTAAATGTTGGTTAAACGGCGTGTTTTAATTCGTTTTTTCACTAACAGATGTCTATTTCTTTAATGAATGTTGCATATATTACATTCTGTAACTAAAATTTGTTTATTTGAATACATTTTCAACAAATAATCTTTATTTTAAGCGAAATTGAAACTACTAGCTATGTCTGTGTATATTGTCATCAGTTTCTTTATTCTAATAAACATATTTTTCTCGTCATTGTAATGAACATCTCTTTTCTTCTATACTTTTGAAAGGAAAAAATATTATCTTATCTACTGTATTAACAAGACTACAAATTATATAGTATCTTGATTGTTTACAAAAAAAAAAACACCATGCAAGGTACGTTTGTCAATCTGTGCTATACAATGGAGAATCACGCAATAGCAACTATGATGACTTACTTTGGGTCCACGGACCACGGGTTGGGAACTGAAGTTGACAGAGGGCGGGGGGGGGGAGCATGAGTAGCAAAAATAGGCTAGAGTCGCCACTGGTGTAAACAAAGGACTGATGTTTAATTGATTTGTTAGTAATACATACAAATACTTGGAATGATTGAACTTAGATGACTTATGTTTACAAATCCTACATATGAAGAAAATTGAAAAACAAAGAAATCTAATCGTGATGAATTTATCATGAAGAAAAGACAATGTTTTGGTTTTAGTAAACCTTAATCAGGACTTTACAAGGATCATTCAATTAGAGTTCTTTTTGAAAAATTATTACGTGATTGGCATTTTCATACTGTGAGATTAATTTCCATTATTTACTTCCAAATATATATATATATATATATATATATATATATATATATATACATGATTTGGTATTAGATAACCAACAATGCTTGATATGCCAGAAAAGCAAACTAAACCAAATCCTATGTATTTAATGTGTATATATATATATATATATATATATATATATATATATATATATATATATATATATATATATAATTTGGCATTAGATAACCTACAATGGTTGATATGCCATAAACCCAAACTAAACCAAATCCTATATATTTAATGTATATATGTATAAAGATGAATTGACATTAGATAACCAACAATGGTTGATATGCCATAAAAGCAAACTAAACAAAATCCTATGTATTTAATGTATATGCGTATAAAGAGGATTTGGCATTAAATAACCTACAATAGTTGATATGCCATCAAAGCAAACTAAACCAAAAAAAAACCTACAAGTGAAATTAATATTTGTCGACTTTACCAAGGCCTTCGATTCCATTCACAGATGAAAGATGGAACAAATCCTACTAGCATACGGCATACCTAAAGAAACCGTAGCAGCAATAACGATTCTCTATAGAAACACCAAAGTAAAAGTATGATCACCAGATGGAGACACAAAATACTTCGACATTGTAGCAGGAGTACTACAAGGGGACACACTAGCTCCATACCTCTTTATCATTTGTCTAGACTACGTACTTAGAACATCAATTGACAAAATCAGAGAAAACGGCTTTGAGCTGACAAAGAAAAGCAGCAGAAGGTACCCCGCAAAAACAATTACCGACGCCGACTACGCCGATGACATAGCAATACTGGCAAATACATCCAACCAAGCCGAAACACTACTGCATAGTTTGGAATGAGCAGCCGCAGGTATAGGCCTCTATGTCAATTCACACAAAATGGAATATATATGCTATGATCAAATAGGGAACATCTCCACTCTAGACGGAACCCCTCTTAAACTAGTAGACAAATTCACTTACCTAGGAAGCAGCATTGTATCAACCGAAAAGGACATCGACATGAGGTTAATGAAAGCATGGACAGCTATCAATAGGCTATCGATTATATGGAAATCAGACCTGACCTATAAAATGAAACGCAGTTTCTTCCAGGTAGCAGGCGCATCGATACTGCTATATGGATGCACTACATGGACTCTAACAAAATGGCTGGAGAAGAAGCTCGACAGCAATTACACAAGAATGCTGTGAGCAATATTGAACATGTCCTGGCGGCAACACCCCACAAGACACCAACTGTACGGCCACCTGCCTCCTATCATGAAAACTATTCAAGTTAGATGAACCAGACATGCAGGGCACTGCTGGAGAAGCAGGGATGAACTCATAAGTGATGTACTTTTATGGACCCCCACACATGGCCGTGCAAAAGCAGGACGACCAGCACGAACATACATTCAGCAACTATGTGAGGATACAGGATGTTGTCCAGAAGACCTACCTGAGGTGATGAACGATAGGGAGAAGTGGCGAGAGAGGGTCAGGGATATCCATGCTACCAGCACGACATGATGATGATATATATATAAAAAGATAATTTGGCATTAGATAACCTACAATGGTTGATATGCCATAAACTCAAACTAAACCAAATCCTATATATTTAATGTATATATGTATAAAGATGAATTGACATTAGATAACCAACAATGGTTGATATGCCATAAAATCCAAATCAACCAAATCTTATATATATAAAGAGAATTTGGCATTAAATAACCTACAATGGTTGATATGCCATAAAAGCAAACTAAGCCAAATCCTATGTATTTAATGTATATATGTATAAAGAGAATTTGGCATTAAATAACCTACAATGGTTGATATGCCATAAAACCAAAGCAAACTAAAGTAATTAATATATACATTAATCATGCCTATATTTTAGCAAAATTGTAGTCATGTATGGTATAATGTTTAATGTAGGAAATCGATATAATGACCCGTGTTCAAATCTTGGATGAAGCTGTTTTTATTTCCCATGATGTGAATACCCTTGGGAAACATAGGCACTAACTATTCTTTCTCCCGCAGGGGGTACATAGTAAGACAGACTGGGCTCTTAAACTTTGATATGGCAACCAATTTTGAAAAAAGGAAAACTCAGACCTGCTAATCTCCTCTTAAAAACTGACCTTGTGTCACGTCACTTCCCCTCATGTGGAGGGGATGGGTATATATATATATATATATATATATATATATATATATATATAAGCAAAAGTTAAGAACAAACAAAAAAATTGATTTTTCTTTTTTTTTTTTCTAATTTTCTTTTATTGCTTTATTCACTTTTAACATTTCACTGGAAAAATGTCACTCGTGACAGCAGAAATGCGGGAGATATGTCAGTGCTCATAGTTGATAAGGGAAAACTTAAAATTGATTATCAGCATCTGTACATGTGTGCATATATATATATATATATATATATATATATATATATATAAACTAACATGTCTAGCAAGTGTCTGGCAGAACTGTAGAGCCATCTTTTTTAAAGTCTTGTTACCGTGATTTGAATAATGAAATGATAAATCAGGAATTGACTGTAAGTGGAAGATTTGGCTTATTCTTTTTCTTATGTTCATATATTTAGCTGGATACTCTAGTCTTCAATCTGGGACTTCTTTAGGTGGGTCTTGGGTTCATCTTGGTCTCTGTGTCCACTTCTCCTTTTATGAATGACGCGAAGACTGTACTTGATTTTCGACATCTTTATTCACCTAATTTTCCAAGTTAACTGTACGTCTGGAGAAATAGCCATTTTAGACATCCATTCATTACCGCACCTGGACTGCTCTCTCATTAATTCTATGTAACTGACTCATTTTCACGATTAAACCAACCAATCAGAACTGCTAAAAGGGGGTCAAGTTTTGTCTATCATATCAGTGGTTACTTTCCATGACTTTACTAACAAATCACCAGGTAAGTTTTGAATTGATAAAATTTGAATTCTACATTTACCTTACAAAATTAATAAGCAACCTAATCATTATGTAACTCAAATCGCCTCCTCCGGGATTTGAACTTGAGTTGTCGGGTCCATTTGCAAAGAAAATAACCATTACACTTGATGACTCCATTTATATTTGATCTAACTTTCTATCTGTTCATTTTAGAAAAATTATCTAAATGCTCAGTCTAATATAGAAATTAAAACCCAACAGAATTTCTACTCTTCTCTGCCATAAATTGTTTGGTTAGGTTTTATGGCATATCAACCATTGTAGGTTATTTAATGCCAAATCCTCTTTATACATTTATATTGAATATAGAGGATATTGTTTGGTTGGGTTTTATGGCATATCAACCATTGTAGGTTATTTAATGTCAAATCCCCTTTATACATATATATTAAATATATAGGATTTGATTTGGTTGGGTTTTATGGCATATCAACCATTGTAGGTTACTTAATGTCAAATCCCCTTTATACATATATATTAAATATATAGGATTTGGTTTGGTGGTTTATCAACTATTGTAGGTTATTCTATGCCAAATCCTCATTCTACATATATATAAATAGGATAAATATATATAAATAGGATTTGGTTTGGTTGATATGCCATAAAACTATTGTAGGTTATCTAATACCACTTCCAGTTTTTACATATATATTAAACATGGTTTGGTTTTATGGCATATCAACCATTATAGGTTATTTAATGCCAAATCCTCTTTTTATTTATATATATAGGATTTGGTTTGGTTGGGTTTTATGGCATATCAACCCATGTAGGTTAGTTAATGCCAAATTCTCTTTATACATAAATATAAAAGATTTGGTTGGGTTTTATGGCATAGCAAACATTGAGGGTTATTTAATGCCAAATCCAGTTTTTAAGTAAAGTTAGCAACCCTAATTGAGGGTGACCCAAAGGCTCCCTTTTCAATTGCTACTACACCGAGGTGTAGAGAAGGCGCTTCTCCATTCCCTGGATTGTTCCAATTTACCCTTGATCCTTACCTTATAGTGCTGAGTGCTTAGCAAGGTGGTATTAAGTTCCATTTTTAGAGTCTTTGGTATGACTTGACCTGGGATTGAAGTTTATACATATATATTAAATATATATATGATTTGGTATAGTTTGGTTTTATGTCATATCAAGCATAGTTGGTTATTTAATGCCAAATCCAGTTTATACAAATACATTGAATATATAAGTTTTGGTTTGGTTGGGTTTTATGGCATATCACCCATTGTAGGTTTTTAAATGCCAAATCCAGTTTATACATATATATTAGATATGATTTGTCACATGATATTTTTGAAATATGAATGCTGACTTATTGATCAGATGGTTAATGCCCCCAACTTTCTCTCTATGTATGATCTTCTCTTTTGTTTTGCTTTGTTTTTCATCAATCATCCTTTGGGGATCTTACGACACTTCATGACATCTTCCTTGAATCCTGATGATGGTTTATTCAAACCGAAACATAATGTCAACTGTCTTAGTTATTTCTTCACATAAATTACTTTGTTTTTCAATATTTTGTCCACATTTTTGGATTATTTTCTATTATTTACTTCCTTCTATATGGCCAAACAGTTCTATTTCATATAATTAAATTTAGCATAAGTCATTTGGATATTGTGATTAATGTACAGGACTCCAAGATTATAGTTAGTGAGTTCAAACTCCAGTCACTTATGGATTAATACTCTTGGAAAAAGGATGAACCTCTTTCCCTCTAGCTGAGGGTTAAATGGTACTGCTAATATTCTGCAAGGATGACTTCAGCATTGAATAACCCATGAAGCTTGATATGCCATTAAAGCAAAGAAACCAAAACAAAACCATATTCTAGACTGGTTGCTATACTAAAGTTTGAGGCCCATCTGCCCTACTATCCACCCATAGAGAGATTCTTACCTAGTCGACTGGGGCTGTAGAATACACTGAATGTTTCTCTGCAGAGACCATCCCCCTCAACAAGTGTCCTGGATATGACACTAAACAATCTGATGGTGAGGCTCCAGTAATGCTGGAACTTTTGGGAATGCGGTGTACCCCTTTATAGCAATCGCTCCAAGTGTAATATTATGGACGGGTGCTGTCGTCAATCAGTGAAGGTGTCATGAGACTCGCGCGTGTGGGCAGAATGACCTGCAAAGTTAGACGTGATTTTAAAATAATTACAGATGTAATATCACGTGTTTCACTATTGACATTGAACATTCGCGAATCTTCGATTTGTTCTCCAAAATCTCTATATAAGAAAACAAGTAATGAGATTTTGGCAGGGTTGAAGGCAGTTGTCAAAACGGGTGCGTTAGAGGTTCCGGAGGCCCCAACCCCTCATACCTCAGACTGCTGCGACCCATCTGCTGTGACAGGCGTGTGTCAAACAGCCAGCTCTCACACACATCCCATCACCACTGAGAGGAAGGGAGAAGAAGGAACTTTTCGAGTTGCAGTGATCATAGCTGATCAAACAGCCAGCTCTCACACACATCCCATCACCACCGAGAGGAAGGAGAAGGAACTTTTCGAGTTGCAGTGATCATAGCTGAATAAAAACGACTGCTATATTTTTCCCCTTACCTTCGAGTTTGAGTATTTCTTTTTCTGCGGACTTCTTTCTTGACAGCACAAAACGTTGGTCCTATGGTACACAAGGTCCATTCTGACCTGGAGTGGTAGCACCTGATAGGGTCTTATCTTTGGGTCAAATTGAACTAAACTGTGTACTTATGCTAAACTGAATTGCTTGAAATAGAACTGTTTTTCTATGCTAAGCTGAATTTTTCAAAATAGAACTGTTTTTTGACATTGAAACTGTACTTCTGCTAAACTGAATTGTTTGAAGTAGAACTGTTTTTGGCATAAGAATGGATTTGACATTAATAACCTATAATGGTTGATGTGCCATAAAACCAAACCATAGGGAGATTCATACCTTTCTTAAAGGTATTAGTACTATGTGAAATGCAAACAGCTTTGTTCTGGATTTGATCTCTGGAACACTGAATCCCTTTCTTCCAGTAATAGCCATTACACTATGAAAAAAAGTAGTTCTTCAATTGTTACTTTTTGTTGAAATTGCAAGATATGTCTGTGTTTAAGCAAGTGAGCATAGGGCACCACTGCATGCTGTGTATCATTTAGTGGTGTTGTTTTCAGTGTAACATGGGGGTGTCTCCCTAGTGTAATCACTAAAGTGTTGGACTGCAGTAAGAGTTCAACCTCTAGTCATGCTACTATGTTCATTTTCAGAAAGATTTGAATCCCCTTATCCTCTCAGTTCTGGGTTAAATAGTATCACTGCTGTTCTTGTACCATAATGCTACTAAATAGAAAGTTTACTGTCATGGTTCCAAAATGACGGTTGTGACATAATGGTACTAAATCGACATTTGTACCACCACTTGCTTGAATGTGTTAATGGCCATATCGCTTTTTTTTTTTGTAGTAGTTGGACCCTGTTGTGACCCAACCATGGGAAATGTTGACAAACGCAGGAAACTGTCTTAGTTTACTACACAAAGATTTATTCACTACTACAACTAGTAAGTAGTCGCCGGGAGAAAAGAGAGAGTATGAAAGTTGAGTTGACTGCATTAGCTGGAAAAAATAAACAACATGTCATGAGGAAAAAGAGAGAGCAGACACAGACCTTGAATTTTCTTTCTGTATTTTTGCCTGAATTTACATCTTCTTGGCTGGTGGTCTACTGCCTGTCCTTATTGCATCCCGTCTTTTAGCCAACTCCCCCAAACTGACTTGTCCCCTTCCTTCTGCCTGGTGTCAGCAGAAGGAACATCTGTTTCTGCTGGTTCCACACCTGTGCTAAAGATTTGGGACCTGTGGTTTTTTTCTAGTCCTCCAACTAATGCAGTCATTCACCTGTAACTGGTTGACCTACAAGTGCCTTGGCCTAAGTTATTCAGAGGTCAACTGCCCACCCCCATAGAGTTTATGTTTGCCTTTTTTCTCATCTTTTTCTTCTCTTTCTCCTTCTGCAGAAGTTAGCCTTTCATACTCTTTACAACCTGGACCAACCATATCATGTTATGTTCTTCTGCGAGGAAGACTTTGGCATTTTGTTTCATAACCCATGAAGGTTGATATGCCATAAAAAAAAGTTCACTGGAACCAGAGGTTTGCTGGGGATGAGAAGTCCATGTCTCTGAGGACAAGACAGGTCTTGCCTCTAGGGGTTTCTACATGTTACGAGAATGAGATTTTCATGCCTCTATCTTATGTAACATATCCATGTCCAAAAATACGACCAAGATATTCACATGCATAAAACGTTCATAATGTTCATACGCATATAGGAATCCGAAAAACACGAAACACTTATGACTCTCTTTTTTGGTTCACGTACCAAACTTTTTATTACCCTTTTGAGTTTAAGGTTTTCCGACATTAGGAGAGAGAGAGAGAGACACAATTTCTTACTATGCTGACTTTTCCATCTGACCCCACCACTACTAAAGAGAAAAAGCCACTGGAATGTGTGAATTAGCTTAATTAGAACAGTTTTGACAATTAAACTGTGTACTCATGCTAAACTGAATTATTTGAAATAGAGCTGACTATTCGCATAAAAATGGATTTGGTATTGAATAACCTACAAAAGTTGATGTGCCATAAAACCAAACCAACCAACCACTGGAGTGTGTTTGTTTATAATTTTGTTTCTCCTCATGTAAGCTTACTTTAGTTGCAAGCTTGTTGCTTTTTTTATGTGAACATGCTGGTGTATTTGCTCTGAATACTGTGCGAGTGTTACATTTCAAAACACAGGTAAAACAATAATCACTGTAGTGTATTGCCCTGTCGACTGGGGCTGTAGAATACTTCGACGGCAACTCTACAGAGGAGTAAGACCTCCCCCCCTACGACTGTCCTGGGTATGACACTAAACCATCTGATGATGAGGTTCCAGTAATGCTGGAGCTTTGGGGAATGTGGAGTACCCCTTCATTGCCGTTGCTCCCAGGTCCACTCTGGCCCAGAGTGGTAGTACTTGATTGGGTCCTATCTATGGGTCAAATAGAATTAAACTGCATACTTATGGCAAACTGAATTGCTTGAAATAGAACTGTTTTTGACACTGAAACTGTACTTAAGCTAAACTGAATTGTTTGAATTAGAACTGTTTGAGTAAACTGAGTAGCTTGAAATAGAAATGTTTTTGACAATTAAACTGTGTATTCATGCTAAACTGATTGTTTGAAAAAGTGATTATTTGTATAAAAATGGATTTGGCATTAAATAACCTACAAAGGTTGATATACCATAAAATACAACCAGCCAACCAACCCGGGGTTGTAATGGCTAAAGTGCTGGACTACAGCCTCAAAGTAAGTGAGTTCAAACTCCAGTCATGGTATTTGTTGTGACCTTAAAGGGCCAGAAATAAATAAGTGGAGGCTTATAACTTTCTGAACAACTCTCTTTTTCTATATACACATGCACACATATATATGAAATTTATGATTTGGTAAAATTTATGAAATTTAGGAAGAGTTTCACTCGATTTATTGCAAGAGTGTTTCATCATAATATATCTCCCTTCCCATTCCTTCTGAGTCTCTCTCTCTCTCTCTCACTCTGTTTTCCTCTTCTCTCATTTTCTGTGCCTATTTTCTTCTAGTCTCATGGTTCCTGTTTTTCCTCCCCTCTCTTGTTTCTTTTCTCTTTCCTTTTTCTTTTCTCTGTACCTTTTTTTCCTCTCTCTCTTTACCATCATGCCTACTCTCTCTTTCTACCTTCTTGTCTCTCTTTCTACCTTCTTGTCTCTCTTTTGTTACCCTTCCTACCTCACTCTCTGTCTTCCTTTTCCTTTCTGCCTCTCTTCTCTCCTCCTCTTCTGTACTTGTTGACTGAACTTCTAGTTTTTTGCTTTACATTTCTTCTCCTTTTTTTCCTCTTTCTACCTAAAATTCTTTCTTTTATATTTTTACTCTTTAGATTATTATTATTATTATTGACCTTTTTAAAATTTTTAGTATGATTGTTTATTGTTTTCAAGTCAAAAATGAACTCATTTTTTTTTCATTCAAGTCAAGAATCAACTCATTTTTTTTATTTTTTTTTTTCATTCAAGTCAAGAATCAACTCATTTTTTTCATTCTTCCCCTTTCCAAAATTCTTTTACCCTTCTTGAGAGTATTTTTTTCCAGAAGTACCATTAAGATATTAATGATTATTTTTATTTAGAAGGGCTGCTTTTAAGACTTGCTGTGGATCTCCTGGATTTCACAGAATATGGATTCAACTTGGTATCTATTTGGGGAATATTTGTCTTTTTATTTTCTCAACAGGAAATAGATAATGTCCTTGAGCTGCTTCAAGTTCTCCCTGAAGTTTTTATAGACTATCGATCCAAGATTAAAAAAAAAAAATCTACTTATACAGTAACATCCAGAAAAAAGTATATACCTGACAATTTTTTACAAACCAAAGTCCCCAGGATTTGATTTTATTATTTCTAGCGGATCCATACATAAAGAGATCTCATCATTAATGAATGCCAGGAAAATCCACTCTGTAAGCTTAGAATATGCTAGCTGTATTCTCTGCAGAGGGTTAAGACCTTTTCAAAAAGCGGTGTTCCAGGTATGACACTAAACTGCATCTAATGGCAAGGCTTCATATTTAGAGATCTGGTGAGTGTAGAGTACCTACTCATTGCCATTACTCCTTGGTCAATTCTGAGCTGAGTGCCTGTTAGGGTCCCATCTGTGGATCAAATAGATCCATTTGAAAATTATTTATATTCAGTAGGAATGCAGTTCTTGTATAAAAAAGGTTGACATGTCATTAAAATCAATCAATTATCAATCGGTATGCAGCTTTGGGAATTATAGTGAGAGAGATTAGATGAGCAGCTTTGTTATCAGTTGGAGAACAAAGCTGAATATCTGCTTCGTGTGGTTTTAGGAATTAGATTAATGAATTCTGCAGTGAAAATAATTGTTGATGAAATGTAAGAAATGGTTTCCTCGATCAGAAGGGAAGTAAGAATCCAAGTTCATATGGTGGTTTCTTAAAAGCAATAGCTGATCTTATTTGAGACTGGTGGGATTAAGGTTCTTTATTTGGGCAATGTATCTCTTGGATTTCATCCATGACAGTTTCAAAACATTGTTGTATGATTTGAAAACAAATGGTCTTAAAATGTAATTGCGCAATTGAAAGCTAAAATGATCATTGTATGAAATATTGATTAAAAAAAAATCTGTAAGACATTTATATACACAAATTTGATGCTTCTGTAGTATTTTACCAAACAAGGTTTTCATTTCAAGATGATGACATGAGGGTTATGTCATCAAAATAAATTGTTAGATATTCAAAGGTTTCCTTTTTATGCAATTTGAAGAAATCTTACTGAACTGCCTCAGCTGCTGTGGTACATCTCTCATTGCATTATGTGTTCCCATGCTGTGATTATTGCACAAAGCTCAAGGTGGTGTCTCAAAAGACAAAGGAAAAATTAAAAAAAAAAGACTGGACTTGTTCATGGGTACATGTGTATATGCCACTTTGGGACCTACCTTTGGCTCTCTTCCCTCCACAATGTGAATTCAAACTTGCCACTGCCGCTCTGTTTAAGACTTGATGTGACGCAAGTCCTTGTCATGACTTCTCCTGTCTGGGTAGATCTCTAGCAAACTCTCTAGCAATGTTTTTTATTTAATAGCTCATTACAGCTGTTCAATAAAATTATTCAGATGTTTCATATTCATTATAATTATCTCAAATAATCATATTGAATATGAAACAGCTGTAATGGACTATTAAAAAGAGCATTGGTTATAATTGATTTACTAATCATATACATATTCAGACACACCATACACACACATACAGTCTAAAAGAGCTCTGTGTTGCACTTTGTCATGGGGACTCACCCAGTTTCAGTCAGATGAATTAGAAAAAGATAGACTATTTACTTGGTCCCTAGAGAAATCTCTATAGTCCAGTGGCTAACGTGCCGGACTGCAACATTTGTTGTAACTGAGTTCAAACTCCAGTCACACTGCTATGTTCTCTTTTTGGATTAATACTGGAAAATAGCAAATAAGTTGATTTTTTTTTTTTTTTTTTTTTTTTTTGATCAGAATTATCGGTTAGATGAGCTGACAGGTGATAATGATGATTGAGAATCTGAGAGACAATCCAAACGCGGAAATAGAACCTGATCTCGACCCATCTCCAGTTGATGACAAGCGTGACACAACTGCTCCCTCCCCCATTTCCCAAATGCCAGAAAGTAAACCGAAACTACATCCTCCACTGTATTTAGCTTTCTTTATTTGTTACCGTTTTTTCAGTATGAATTGGGGTGGTGGAATTTGAACTTCATTCTCTCTTGAGTTTTGATAATAGAAATAGAAGATGTGATTGATGTAAAGATTTTTTGAAAGAGATACTTCTAACTAAATACAATAGTATTGTGGAAATAAATAGATGCCTCCATTATAGCAGTCAAGGCTTGACCTATGCCTGTCTTAACATTGTTTTCAATAGATGAGATATTGCTACCAAGGTATATGAACTGGTCTACTAATTTAAGAGGCTGACCATTTAATCAATTTAGGGGTATTAAGCAAAGTAAACTATCAGATTTAGTTTCTTTGTTTAATGGCATATCAACCTTTGTGGGTTATTTAATCCCAAAGCCATCCTTGTAGAAGAACAGTAGAGTTACTATTTAGCCTATGGAGGGATAAGGAGGTTGATACCTTTCTCTAAGGTATTTATCTGAAAGTGAACATTATAATATAACTGGAGTTTGAACACCTTTTGAGGTCAGAGTCCAGCACTTTAGCCATTACGCCGCTGGAACTTTCCCTAAAATTTCAGATTTGGTACTGTAAGAGAGTGTGTGTGTGTATATATATATATATATATATATGTGTGTATGTATATATATATATATATATATATATATATATACACACACACACACTTGTATACTTCCCATCTAGCTTTTTCTCCAGGTGTTTTGTTAAAATCTAAGTGGTGCAACCTTACAATAGTACGGACATGGCTACAGCTATGAAGAATTCCTTTTTTATTTTATCAGCAAGATCAAATTTCTAAATGGTCAATAACCTGTCAATAGCAATTTGTGCTTTTTCTCTGCATGTATTGACACCTCTTTCAGTAGATGAGATATTGCTACTGAGGTATCTGAACTGGTCTACTAATTTCTGAGGCTTGCCATGCAATGAGAAGATGGTGCCATCTTGATTAGAATACATGAACACTCTTTTATCTTTTTCACACTGGAAGCAGCACCCTACAAAAAGCAGCTTTATAGCCACTTACCTCCCATTTCACAAACCATCCAATTAAGATGAGCAAGTCATGATGGGCCCTCCTGAAGAAATCAGAACAAACTCACATGATATTCTCTTTTGGACTCCTACACATGGACACACTAGTGTTGAGCTAATCAGCCAAAACTTACCTTAATCAGCCCTGTGCAGACACAGGATGCCTTCTAGAAGACTTTTCATGGGTGATGACTGGTAGGAATGGATAGTGGGAATTATTCAAGGAATCCATGCATACCTTGATTAAGATTTATATATATATATATATATATATGTATGTATCTTTAAGAAAAACAAAAATCAGTCACATTAGGATTATAAATTTATTTCCATCCTGTTATCATCATCATGTCGTGCTGCCTGCACGGATATCCCTGACCCTCTCTTGCCACTTTTCCCTATTGTTCATCGCCTCTGGCAGGTCTTCTGGACTACATCCCGTATCTTCACATAGCTACTGTATGTATGTTCTAGCTGGTCGTCCTGCTTTTGCTCGGCCATAAGTGGGGGTCCATAGGAGTACATCACTTATGGGCTCGTCTCTGCTCCTCCAGCAGTGTCCTGCATGCCTGGTTCGTCTAACTTGGATAGTTTTCGTGATGGGAGGCAGGTAGCCGTATAGTTGGTGCTTTGTTGGGTGTTGTCGCCAGGACTTGTTTAATATTGCTTGCAACATCTTTGTGTAGTTGCTGTCTAGCTTTTTTTCGAGTCGTTTTGTTAGCGTCCAAGTGGTGTATCCATACAGCAGTATAGACACGACCGCTGCTTGGAAGAAACTGCATTTCATTTTATCAGTCAGGTCTGATTTCCATATGACTGATAGCTTATCAATAGCTGTCCATGCCTTCCTTAGCTGTGTGTCTTTGTCTTTTTCAGTTAATGAGACACTGCTTCCTAGGTAGGTGAATTTGTCAACCAGTTTCAGAGAGGTTCCGTCTAGTGTGGAAATATCGCCTGCTTGATTAAAGCACATATATTCAGTTTTGTATGCATTGACATAGAGGCCAATGCCTGCGGCGGCTTATTCCAAACTATACAGTAGTGTTTCAGCTTGTTGGGGTGTATTTGCTAGTAATGCTATGTCAGCAGCGGTGATTGTTTTTTTTTTTTTTTTTTTTTAACACCAAGAAAAAAGGGCTTCTTCAGATCCAATGGATAAATTAAATGACATACAGAATAGACACGGGAGGGTGGGAGGTGCTAGAAGAGGCATGAAGAGTTACCTCTCCGTTTACCCACTTCCAGTTTTTTATTTTTCTATTACCGGTTGGAATCACAGTAAATTAAATTTAAATTTGTTTTTATTCTAATTATATTTCAATGTAAATTCCAGATTTAATAATAATTTAGGGAAGTATGACATTCCTTAATGACCTTATGTAAGTATCCAGTATTACTTCAATTAATTTCAAAATTTAGATATATATTCAAAATTTATATTCGAGCCTATATATATATACCTTCAAGAAAAAAACAAAATTTGGTTACATTAGGATTATAAATTTATTTCCATCCTGCTAAGAGCATTGATATGAATCAATAACTCCCCCCAAAATTTAACAGGACTTCTTCAGATCCAACATGGAGATAATGAATACAGCCAGAATAGAGGTGGTCGCAGGAGGGAAGGGGAAATAAGGAGCCTTCTCCCCTTAAAGATTACTTCTGGTCTCCTTTTGTTTCTGGTTGAGACCACAACAAAGTAATGAGATGTAAATTTTGATTTAATTTCTACAATAATCTAAACTTCATTTTAAAGGAACTTTTAGGTTTAACAATAAAATAATGAATTACAACAAAACTAAATTATTTCAAATAAATATAAAAGCAAGGACTACAATTTAATTGATTACAGTAATACATATCTTAAACTCTTAAAGCAAAATAGTGCTCAGGTCAAATAGTGGGCCTATGGTGTATAGTAAAATAGTACTTAGCTTGGAACATAAGGCCTTCTGCATTAAGCAAAATAGTACTCTAGTCAAATAGCGGGCCTATGGTGTATAGTAAAATAGAACTTAGTTTGGAACATAAGATTTTCAGAATAAAGAAAATAAACCCTTTTATCCCATCAGCTATGGTTTAAAGAGTATGTTCTTCTTTAAAGATGACTTTGGCATTAGATTACCCGCATAGGTTGAGATGCCATTAAACAAAGGAACCAAACCAAACCAATCGAAAATGCTTTTAAAATAACCATTGTGTTGTAATGACTGTCTCTATTTTTAAAATAAGTTTTAAACATAATGATGTTCATTGCACACTAAGAGGTAACTGAAATGGCTGCTGCTGCTCAAAGATATCTTTCACTGACTCATCACTGCTAGTGCCTGTATGGTGTTAATTTTAAATTTTAGAAATCATCCTGCCGAATCTTATCTAATAAATTTGGTTGGTTTCTTTGTTTAATGACATATCAACCTTTGTGGGTTATTTAATACCAAAGCCATTCTTGTTGAAGATCAGTAGTGGTGCTATTTAGCCTTTAGCTGAAAGTGTGTGTGTGTGGGGGGTTCATATCTTTCCAAACGTGATACTCTATAAGTGAACATAACACGCTAGAGCTTGAATGTGTTTACTACAATGTCGCAGTCCATCGTATTAGCCACTGTGCTCTCTGGGGTCTCTCCTGCCTTGTGTTAATCTCTGGGGTCTCTCCTGCCTTGTGTTAATCTCTGGGGTCTCTCCTGCCTTGTGTTAATCTCTGGGGTCTCTCCTGCCTTGTGTTAATCTCTGGGGTCTCTCCTGCCTTGTGTTAATCTCTGGGGTCTCTCCTGCCTTGTGTTAATCTCTGGGGTCTCTCCTGCCTTGTGTTAATCTCTGGGGTCTCTCCTGCCTTGTGTTATAAAATGATGTTTAGAAGATATCTTGGTTTGTATTTTAGATGAATCTTGTGCCATTTTGTAAAAAATATTGAAAATAATGAAGCCAATCTTGTTAGTTTTAAATAGAATAATCCTTTCTACATGTTTTTTTTTTTTTTTTTTAAATTATATTTTTATCTTAAAATATTTATTTAATTTTACTGAAGATATGTGTGTTCAAAAAGTATTGAGACCAAAGCTTTACATATTTTTCTTTTTTAAAAATTTCAAATTCAAATAAAGATTTGTGTATCGCTGAGCTCCTTGTATGGTAAAAAGATCTCTAGAAGTTGTGGAGAAAATTTAACAAGTTCATCCAAACTTTTGTTTAAAAAAAAAAAGACTCTTTTGGTAAAACACAGGATAGTGCAAGTGCAGATTTGGCTATTACTCTCAGGTCACACTCTGACCTGGAGTGGTAGTATCTGTTAAGGTTCTGTTTATAGGTTAAATAAATTTGTTTGAAAATTATTTGTATTAGATAAGAATACTTAATAACATAACGGTGCAATAATTACTTGAAGCTATAATGTATATATATATAAGCCATAATGGTCGGTTGGTTGTGTTTTATGACATATCAATCCTTGTAGGTTATTTAATGCCAAAACCTATTTATACATATATTTTAAATATATATGATTTGTTAATAGATAGTTCGCAGGTAGCATTATTTTTAAATGAGCTAGAGCTCATTTATTTGCATACATTTAAATGTTTTCAAATATTGCTATCTAGCACAAATAGTTTTATTTGCACACAGTTAAATGGTTTCAAGTATTGTTGTCAAACACTAAGAGCTTTATTTGTACACAGTTAAATGGTTTCAAGTATTGTTGTCAAACACAAATAACTTTATTTGTACACAGTTAAATGGTTTCAAGTTTTGTTGTGTAACACTTGTAAGTCAACATAATTGGTTTAAAATGTAGTCAATGATTAAACAGTTCTATTTGATCCATAGATGGGACCCTAACATGTACTAACACTCTAGGTCACAGTCGACCTGGGAGTAATGGCAATGAAGGGGTACACTATATTTCCCATAGCTCCATGACTGAGCCTCACTGTCAGATGCAGTATTGTGTCATATCCAGGACACTCCTTGGAAGGTTGGTTCTATTCCTCAGCAGAGATGCAGTTGGCATGATTCACAGTCCCAGCTAGCTGAGCTAAGATTATGAGGGGATTATTATTAATTTAAAACCATATAACTGTGTGCAAATAAAACTATTAATACTGAATAGCAATACTTGAAACCATTTAAGTAAGTAAAGTTGGCGACCCTAGTCGAGGGTGACCTGAAGGCTCCCTTTTCAATAGCTACTACACCAAGGTGTAGGGGAGGGGGCCACACTTTTCCCTGGATTGCTCCACTTTACCCTTGATCTGTACCTCATAATGCTGAGTGTTAAGCAAGGAAGCATCAAGTACCATTTTTTGAGTCTTTGGTATGACTTGACCTGGGATTGAACCCAAGTCTCCTCGGCCATTGGCGAACACTCTAACCATCATGACTATGTCCAGTACATGTCCAAATAACTATATTCAAATAAATGATAATTACTTGAAACCTTATGATTATGTATAAATTATTGATATTAGATAGGAATAATTGAAACGAGACAAGTGTGAGCAAATTATTTGTATTAGATAGGATTATTATTATTAGTTACTTTTTTCACACAGCACATGGCATGGACAGCTATCGATAAACCATCGGTCATATGGAAATCAGACCTGACTGATAAAATGAAACGCAGTTTCTTCCAAGCAGTGGTCGTGTCGATACTGCTGTATGGATGCACCACTTGGACGCTAACAAAACGGCTGGAGAAGAAGCTAGACGGCAACTACGCTAGAATGTTGCAAGCAATATTAAACAAGTCCTGGTGGCAACACCCCACGAAGCACCACTATACGGCCACCTGCCTCCCATCACAAAAACTATCCAAGTTAGACGAACCAGGCATGCAGGACACTGCTGGAGGAGACAGGGACAAGCTCATAAGTGATGTACTTCTATGGACCCCGATATATGGCCGAGCTAAAGCAGGACGACCAGCTAGAACATACATAGAGCAGCTGTGTGAGAATACGGGATGTAGCCCAGAGGCGATGAACGATAGGGATAAGTGGCGAGAGAGGGTCAGGGATATCCTTGCTAGCGGCACAACATGATGATGATTAGTTACTTGGAACCTTATAACTGTTCAAGCAAAGGATTATTATTGAATAGAAATAATAACTTGGTACCTTATAAGTTATTTGTATTTGCTATGAATAGTTGAAACCATACAACTGTGTGGATTATTTGTATTTGATAGGAATACTTGTTGGGTTATTTTGGATATAGCTATTTATTAAGCACTCCACGTGTGCTAAAATATGGCACAAGGCTTTTTTTTATTGAAGGAACTAGGTGCAGGACCATAGTCTACACACACCCAGCAGTTCCAAAAATTCCTCTGGCTCCATCAGTATTTTGTTAAAAAGGAGTGCCTCAGGTGAGTGAGAGCTTAGGGGACAGCCTCTTGAGGCTCAGCGAATTGTCAGCTTTGGAAAATTGATAAAAAAGGGTGTTAATCTGAAAATTAACGTAATAGCATGACTGGGGTCTGAACTTGCTTACTTCAAGATTGCAGTCCACGTAATGAAATATTTCAAAGTGAATAAAATTACTGTATTAAATAACTTATAATTAGTTGGTATGTTGTTAAACAAATAAAGCAAAAGAAACCTTTCTCTCCCTTTTCCTTTTTATCTCTCTCTTTTTCTCCTCTATTATAATCGAAAATTTAGAAATGAATTAATCTTTTGGTATTAAATAACTCATAAAGAGTTGATATGCCATTAAACAAATAAATCTAAAAAAATATTTTCCATAGTTCCAGATGTTGCAACGAAGTTGTAAACTAAGGGGAGATAATTATTATCTCCCTTGGATTATATTTCATTGCTTACATATGTAGCCGTTTTCAAACATTTTAGTGTGCTACTCTCTTCTTTATTCTCAGACAATATGTCCCAGCTCTCCAATACTACGCAGATACGGCGAACACATTTCTCTTATTGATTTTTGGTCTACTTCAAATTTGATTATAATATTTACACTTAGTTAAACCATTTTTTGAATCAAAATATTTTCCCTTCATTCTGGACGTCTTACACACAACTGTAAAGGTTAATCAGCCAATTTGTATTCTAAGTTTTTATGATCATCAAGGCATGCTGTCATTTTTAAGAGAACATTGCTTATGAGCTCGTCTTATTTCCCCAGCAGTGCTCTATCACGTCTTGTTTGAATGGTTTGTGAGATGGGAGGTAAGCGGCCATATAAACACTGTTTTGTTGGGTGCTGCTTCCAGGATTTGTTGAGAACAGCATGCCGCATCTTTGTGTAATTCCTATCTAGCTTTTTCTCCAGGTGTTTCATTCGAGACTAAGTGGGGCAGCTAGGTTACAGTTTGGAAGAATTCCTGTTGTATTTTCTCCGAGACAGCAGATTTCTCAGTTTTACATTTTTAAAACGATGTGGACATAATTGAATACTTCTTGTTTTATTTTTGTGTGTTTCTTAGTTTGATTTGGTTTTGTTTCTTTGCTTAATAGCATATCAACCTTCATGGGTTATTTAATGCCAAAGCCATCCTTGTAGAAGAACACTATTTAACCCATAGCTGGTGGGGGTTAGAGGATTTTTAAGAGTATTAGTCCAAAAGGGAACAACGAAATAACTTGGCTGATGTTCGAACTTGCTTGTCACAGTCCAAAACGTTAACCATTACGCCACGGGGACTTCCGCCCCGGTATTTCTGAGTTTCTGAGAAAATAGGATTCAAACATTTTAAAAAAAAAAAAATGATAAAGGGGAAATAATTATCATCTCCCTTGGATTTTATATTTAAAAAAATGGACTGTAGATTTTTAAGTGTTGTTAAAGACTTGTGTATGTGAATATTTTGTTAAATTTCAAATAGTTGATTTTATTTTTTATCGTTTTTTTTCTTTATTTCTTGTTTTTTAATAGGACTGTACAGTGGATGAACTCCGTGAAGAGTTACCTGCCTCTCAGCCTCGCTACATTGTACTTAGCTATGTATATCATCATGACGATGGACGTACATCTTATCCACTCATTTTTATCTTTGTCAGCCCACAAGGTAAGTTGCTTTCATTCACATGAATTGGATTCACTTGGTTTTTCTGCTTAATCGTTTTAATTAATAAGAGTGTGGTTGCAAGGAAAATCATTATGGACAAAATTTTTGAGTTTAATTTGTTTATTGTAAAACTATCAGAAGTTGGGTGGTGTAGAATTTGTAGCCTCAAGAAGGAATAGTGTTCTTTCTTCCTCTAGATGGGATCTCGAGGCGAGTAGGTGTGAGTTCATTCTTTTTTCAATATAAGTGGTGTAAGTTGCCTAGTTATAGTTGGTCCAGTGTATTATGAAGGTGCAGGTTTGTTGATGTTGGCGGTCGTCTCTGCCCTTGTCTGAGGTGTAGGTGGGGGGAACTGCGATTTAACTGACTTGCTCCAAGCCGGAATGCTGCTGTAATAGATGTAACAGAGACTTATG
This sequence comes from Sepioteuthis lessoniana, assembly GCA_963585895.1. Classification (NCBI taxonomy): domain Eukaryota; kingdom Metazoa; phylum Mollusca; class Cephalopoda; order Myopsida; family Loliginidae; genus Sepioteuthis; species Sepioteuthis lessoniana. The sequence continues at coordinate 14,565,473 of OY757935.1, forward strand.
AATGCCAAACGCATGTGCTATCTTGCTTGTCCGGTGCGTGTGCGCCAAACTGCTTATTTTATGCAGTAGACTCATTTGCATAAGAGGGCCAATGAGTGTTGTAAAAACCAGGCGAGTGGACTTGGAGATTTCAGATTTCTTGTAGACTTTGGTGAGAGTGAACAGTAGAATTACAACTTTGACTGAGATCTACTGAAACCGACTGTGTAAATGCTGGAAGTATGATTACAGTTGAGCACTACTGAACCCTACAATTGATAAATCCAGTCTGACAAATTCAATTCTCTACAATACGACAGACACACAAAGACATTTTAAGGTGCATGCACAAATCAAGACTCATGTGCAGCTATCACAAAAAATGCCTGATCTCTTTGGCATTCGCCATATTGGGGCTAATCAGGCGTCTAGGCATAAACTTAACCTTGCAAAGCAGTCTTCAAGTCTGTGGGTGCTTTTTTCTTTCTTTCTTTTCTTTTTTTTTTTTTTTTTTTTTTTTTTATATAGCTCTGTTTGGGAAAGAATTGATTGCAGAACCATTTGGGAGAAGGTTTTTGATTGGTTAAAAAAAAAGTTTTTTTTTGTTTGTGTTTATTTTTACATTTCAACAGGATGAATGTGCAGAGCCTACTTGTACAGTGATGTATTTTATTCACCTTGCAATAAACCACCGTTCAGACAACATTTAGTTAATGTTGACATTTTCAACTGAAATGTATTCCTGTTGGTTTTTCTTCTTGTGTGTTTTTATTTATTTATTCCTTTTGTTGGTGAGTGGGGTATATCCAGTATTAAAAAGCAGAAGAGATGTTGATTGAAGTTGTTTAATACGAATAATTCAATTTATTTTATTTTTTGAGTTTCTTTGTTTCTCTAAAAAAGAAAAATGTATTTTTTTGCCATGTGCAGCAAAGAAATTGAAACGTCAAGGGAGATAATTATTATCTCCCTTGGATTAGATAAAATGTTGCTATCTCGAGCCTTTTTTTTTTTTTTTTTTTTTTTTTTTTTTTTTTTTTAAACAAGGAGAGCTGGATTTCGACCTTAAGATTAGCCCTGGACCAATAGAATTTGGAGCCCCTTCATTATATATGCCCCCCCCATCGTGTCTACGAAAGAAAGATTTATTTTTAGCTGATGCTTTTTCAGTGTAAATTCCAACTACAGAAAACCAATTATTCTAAATCTGTTCAAATTTGTTCTAAGCTGAGGTTTAAGTTTGTTTGTTTTTATGGCATATCATCCTTCTTGGGTTATTCATTGCCAAATCTTTCAAGAAGAACTGTAATGGTACTATTTAACCCATAGCTGGGAGGATAAGGGTGTTCATACCTTTTCCAACCATTATACCACGAGGACACCCCTCAAATTCATTCTAAGGAACCCTGTTAAGTCTGAAAATAAACAACTCTCCTCTGCTCTTCTATTGTTATTTTTTTTTCTTTTTTTAACATGGTTGCAAGACTAGCGGACCTTTGGGCGGGGGGTTTCTTTAGTTTTGGGGCCCCTGGTCTGTGGCCCATAAGTAAATCTGGCTCTACATATAGCCCTCTTGGTTCTTAGACTACATTTTTGATGTTAATTTCTAAGGCAGGCAGGACTTGGAGTGTTAATGCTGCAGTCTTAAGATTTTTTTGTAAATATCGATAATTGCATATTGTCTATTGATGCCATGGATCAGTTTAAAATCAAGGTAAACAAGTATCAAATAAAGATTTTTAAGTCCAACAACAATTCCCTAGTTAGAAGATATGCTTGACAGTTAGGTTTCTTTTTGTCACTCTCTATTTGGCCTTGAACCAGACAAAGCAATTAGACAATGTCTGCTTGGATGTGGTAAGAAATTAAATGGCAATAGAGAAAAAGATTCAGTGAAGTTTTTTTTCTCTAATGCTATTTAATTCTTGAATGGAATGAAAAAGAAACACATAATGTAATGAAGGAAATCTATCTATCTATCTCCATTTTCCCTGATTGATGGAGAGTCCCTGTGGCATAGTTTCTAGTGGACTGCTGTTACATAGCCATAATCTATGAATATGTGAAATGTACATATTCATACCGATACGGAAAATGTTCACAAATATATATAGGAATCTGAAAAACACACGAAATTGGTTCAGGTACGAAACTTTTATTTACCTTTTTGAGTTTAAGGTTTTTCGACATGAGGAGAAAGAGACAATTTCTTCAACAAACACACGGCACATTTTGTAGACCCCAACTGGTCTCGTCTCGTCTCGGTGAGACCAAAAGTCAACTACCTTCCTCTAGACTTGAATCTCAACTAACTGTTTTTTTTCAAATTCCAAAATCCTCAGCGCTTCTGGGCATGACGTCCTTCACGTCCCCGGTCACATTTCCTATCTGGGGTTTTTGTGACATCTGTGATTGTCATATCCCCCCCACGCGTGTGCGTGAACACCTGCACTTAATGTGTGCACCTAACTAACCCCTGCACTAAGCGAATGGTTCTCAGCCTAACTAAACCGAAAGGCAAGATATATAAAATGAAAAATAATAATATAAAAAAAATCCCTCCGCAATTATATAACACTGCAACATTGTAGGAAGTGTATTTGAACCCTAGTTGGGCTTTTGTTTACTTTCAGACTAATACCCTTGGGAAAGGTACAGAGTTAGTTTTCCTTCCTGCTATGGGTTATATAGTATCACAGCTGTTCTTCTACAAGGATAAATTTGGCATTAAATAACCCATGAATGTTGATTAGCGATTAAACAAAGGAACCAAACCAAACCATTTTATTTACTTGTCTACCTATTTGTCTGTTCATATCTATAAATTCTTCAACATTTTACTTTTTTTTTTTTTTTTTTTTTGTTTCCTTTTGCTTTTTCTTTCATTTCATTTTTTGTTTGTTTGTTTCTTTCGTTTTGTTTGCTTTTGTTTTTTCTTTCATTTCATTTTTTTTGCGTCTTTCTTTCTTTCTTTGGCACAATTTAGATTTTTTTTCTCAATTTTACTTTTCCGCTACCAGTATTTATCTTTTTTTTCAATTAAATTCCTGATTTATTCTTTTTTTTTTTTTTTTTTTTTTTTTTTTTTTTTTTTTTTACATTCAAACCTTCTGTTTTCCTTCTCTTCTCTGGTTAGAATTTGGATTTTGTGTGTGCAAAAAAAAAAAAAAATGTCCATTGAATTCTTATACCACCATGTCATTCTCTCCCTTTTTTTTTTTTTTTTTTTTTTTTTTTAACTGTCTCCTTTGGATCTTTCTACTGTTCCCCACAGTTGGTTGTGGTAATGCCTGCTTTGTATAACTGTGTTTGGAAACAAATATTTTCTCCTTTTTCTTCTACACTGATCTGTCAGTGATGTTTAGAATATGCTGATTGTATCCCCTGTAGAAGGATAAGACCCCCTCTCCCCTCCAAAAAAAAGGTGTGTCCAGAGTATTGGTGCTTGTTAGTCGTATCTATGAGTCGAATAGATCTGTTTCAAAATTATTTGAACAATAGGTATTTTAATAGGTATGCTGGATGCCATCTCACAGTAAATTATTTGTAATAAGAATAGTTACTTGAAGCTATAATTGTTTACTATGGATTATTACTATTAGTTTCCTGGAACCATATGGGGGGGGGTTAGTCCTTATATCATTGTGGTTAATGTGCTTGAGTCTGGCATCTTAGTAAGCGAGTTCAAACTCCAATCGTGCTAGTATGTTTGCTTTCAGACTTATACCCTTGGGAAAGGTTCGAATCCCCTTATCCTCCAAGGTGTGATTTTAATAGTATCACTGCCCTCCCTCTCCTAAGATGGCTTTGGCATTTACTAACCCACAAAGGTTGATACACTATTGAATAAAGAAATCAAACCAAACCTTGAAAACCTATGATTTAAATAGAAATAATTACTTGAAATCATTTAATTATTAGTATTAGATAGGAATGCTTGAAACCATACGACTGTATGCAAATTATTTGTATTAGATAAGAATATTTGATATCTTATAAAAAAAACTTTTCAGAAACAAGTTAACAAAAATGTAAATATAAATATATACAATGAATGTAATTTCCTAACCTCTAGGCATAAAATAACCCTAGACAGATTGACATGCTGTTTAAATCAATCATTTTTCACTGGAATGAGACTCATTATTTCACAGATCATGAAACATGGTCGTATCGATACTGCTATATGGATGCATTTCTTGGACGCTAACTAAACGGCTGAAGAAGAAGCTAGACAGCAATTATGCAAGAATGTTGCGAGCAATATTGAACAAGTCCTGGTGGCAACACCCCACAAGGCACCAACTATACGGCCACCTGCCTCCCATCACAAAAACTATCCAAGTTAGATGAACTAGACACGCAGGACACTGCTGGAGAAGCAAGGACGAACTCATCAGTGATGTACTCCTATGGACCCCCGCATATGGCCAAGCAAAAACAGGACGACCAGCTCGAACATACATACAGCAGCTATGTGAGGATATGGGATGTAGCCCTGAAGACCTGCCAGAAGTGATGAACGATAGGGAGAAGTGGCGAGAGAGGGTCAGGGATATCCGTGCTATCGGCACATGATGATGATGATTTCACAGATCAGTTACAGGTTGCTTTTCACCAAATTTTGAATGAACTTGTGTAAATTTAAAGAAAACAAAATTTTGGACTGTTGTCAGATTTTTTTGTATTACAGTAAATTGTCTCGTACAAGTTGATATGACATATAAGATGACCTGAGGATTTTTAGCTTGAAATTTTGGGTGAAACCTATAACTGCTTGATAAGTCAATCCCCAAACATACAGTAGGCTACTGGTAGGCCCAAACTTACCCCGTCGGCCTAAATGAGGATAGACTACGATAACATGTAACAAAAACATATAATAAGTATATTGGAGTTTAACTTCATAAATGTCTGATTTAAATACTTCTAAAATTACAATGTGGTATATTAGAATCAAGATTTTAATCATCAATAAAATAACTTTTAAGTTACCTTTTTATTTAAGATATTCTGCAATATAAGTACAGTAATTATGTCAGTGTGTGTATATTCAATCAACTACCATTATGTCTAATTAAACTGTCATTACTCCAGGAGTGTATGGTTTATATAAGTTTTCTCTGAAATCAGGATTACATCAGCCATATATGAAATATGTAAGTAAAGTTGGTGACCGTAGTCGAAGGTGACTCGAAGGCTCCCTTTTTGATAGCTATTACACCATGGTGTAGGAGAGGGCGCTACTCCTTTCCCTGGATTGCTCCACTTTACCCTTGATTCCTACCTTATAATGCTGAGTGTTAAGCAAGGTAGCATCAAGTACCATTTTTTGAGTCTTTGGTATGACTCGACCTGGGATTGAACCCAGATCTCTCAGACCATTGGCGAACACTCTAACCATTATGCCAATTAATTCACAATTTATTGCGCTATTATGAAATTGCACAGAAAAACAACATATTATAGTTGTCTGACTTGTCACTTATGTGCTGTGACATTCTGGTTAATATTCAGTCAGTACAACAGCTGTTGGAAATGGCATGTGATATAGTGTTAATATAATACTTAATTTCTTTTAGTTTTTTTTTTAATATCAATATCTATGTTAATGTTTAATATGTGCACCAAACATGAGCTTAAGTCAGAAATGTTCATGTCAGTCTGTTGGAGTTACAGTTAATAAGAGATATATTGATTGTTAGGAGTATTATTCCTCTGGTTGATCCTTGTGTTAAAGGTTTGGATTTTAACCCTGTTGTATAAGTTGACCTCTATTTTTGTGGAGATTCTTTGAAGCTTAAAAGTTTGACTTGTATGCCATAATTTACAATTGGTGCATACTTACATTTATGTCTGCAAGGTGCAGTTTTGTTCACTTCGATACTAGCCATAGCAGAATATAAACCCTCAGTGTTTAAAATTCTGAAGTTTTCTAATAATTTTTTTAAAAAGTTGAAATGTTTTTGCAACTTGTATACTTTCTCTTTTTCATTTGCTAAGAAATTTTCATAGCTGGAATATATATTGTATCGACGATATTTTTAATAGCAGATCATGTTACATACATGTTTTTATTTACTAAGTTTCACTTAGGGAGTAGAATTAAATTCACTAACAATGGTTTGCTAATCTAGATGGGCAGCAATTACACTGCAGGAGATGCCCATATATAGAATTGTTATATGCTAAGCTTAGCTTATTTATGGCACAAAGTAAAAATCAAACTCAGTAACAATAGTCTGTTAATCTATCTTGTTAATCATTACATGATGTGAGGTGACCAGGTTACATATACACAAACAAATGAGGATTTTAATAATCTCTCACACACACACACATATATGGGTTATAGATGACATGTTTTAGGAGTAGATTTCATTCATTTTCTGGCATCCATTTTTGGTTGTGAAAAAAACTACAACCTCTGGTTGGCCAGTCAACTGGGCCTGCAGAGTACACAGACTGTATCTCTGCAAAGGGTTAGGACCCCTACAACAAGTGTCTTGGATATGACACTAAACAATCTGATGCTGAAGCTTTGGGGAATGTGGAGTACCATTTTATTGCCATCATTCCCAGGTTTACTCTAATCTGGAGTGGTAGCACCTGATAAGGTCCTATCCAAGGGTCAAATAGAACTGTTGGACATTTAAACTGTGTACTTCTACTAAACTAGATTGTTTGAAATAGAACTGTTTTTACATTGAACTGTGTGTAAACAATTGACTGATGTTTAATTGAATCGTTAGTTTTAAATAGCAATACTTGAAAACATTGAACTGTGTGCAAAAATATAATAGTAAATAGAATTATTTGTATTAGATAGAAATAAGGGAAACCATTTAACTATGAAAAAAATAAGCTCAGGCCCATTTAAAAATGTTATTTATAAAAAATATTTAGAAATCATGTTTAATATATATGTCTAAAGAAGATTTGGCATTGAAAAACCTGTAATGGTTGGTATATTGTAAAACCAAACCAAATCCTATATATTTAGTATATATGCCTAAAGAGGATATAGCATTAAATAACCTACAATGGTTGATATGCCATAAAACCTAACCAAAACAAATCAGGTATTTAATATATATGTCAAAAGAAGATTTGCTATTAAATAGCATACAAGGTTTGATATACCATAAAACCTAACTAAACCAAATCATATATATTTAATATATATGTATAAAAAAGATTTGGAATGAAATAACCAACAATAGTTGATATACCATAAAACCTGACCCAATCCAACCTACACCCTCTGATTTAACAAGGGGAAAAAATGGCATGATAGTGATTTGGTGGTGGGAGAGAAAAAGATATGCACATTAAGATTGTTGGTGGATACTTAGCCGAAACATTGTCTATAATACCATCTCCATATAAAAGGGAGTAATGAAAAGTCCTCATTCCAACCAAGAAAGGAATAACTTAAAGCCATGAAACATACATATTCTATCCCCAGTTCAACGCACTTATTACATTACTTGGCAAGCTTACTCAACCTTCCTAAAAAAGAAAAAAGAGACACGAATAATTCTCTTCTTGGTTAGGCTAAGAACTTTAATAGGAGAAAACCTGACCTTCTACCTGGGATTTTAATCTAGTAACATTGGAAAATGCTTTTGTGATGACCTAATATCCTTGAGGGCTTAACATTTGTAAGTAAAATTGGCAACCTTAACTGAGAGTGACCCGAAGGCTCCCTTTTCAATAGCTACTACATCATGGTGTAGGGGAGCGTGCTACTCTATTTCCTGGATTGCTCCACTTTACCCTTGATCCTTACCTTAGAATGCTGAGTGTTAAGCAAGGTGGCATCAAGTACCATTTTTTGAGTCTTTGGTATGACTTGACCTGGGATTGAACCCAGATCTCTCAGACCATTGGCAAACCCTCTACTCATTAGGCTGATGGTGGTCATTGTAGGTAGACCAATTTTCCAGGATCACAAAATCATAAATCTGAAACTTTTCTTTTTAAGTCATTTTCTATAATAAATCTTTTCATAAGTCATTTTCTATAATAAATCTTGTCGTAAGTCATTTTCTATAATAAATCTTGTCGTAAGTCATTTTCTATAATAAATCTTGTCGTAAGTCATTTTCTATAATAAATCTTGTCGTAAGTCATTTTCTATAATAAATCTTGTCGTAAGTCATTTTCTATAATAAATCTTGTCGTAAGTCATTTTCTATAATAAATCTTGTCGTAAGTCATTTTCTATAATAAATCTTGTCGTAAGTCATTTTCTATAATAAATCTTGTCGTAAGTCATTTTCTATAATAAATCTTGTCGTAAGTCATTTTCTATAATAAATCTTGTCGTAAGTCATTTTCTATAATAAATCTTGTCGTAAGTCATTTTCTATAATAAATTTATCATTAGCTTTTTTTTTTGCTTTTTTAATCAAATTTAAAAAAGTAAATTCATTCAAAGCTTGAATAACAGTCTATAATTTTATTGCAAAAAATTTTGATAAATTTTTTTTCTTTCCAAATTAAATTTCTAGGATTTAGTTGAATGCACCGTCAGCGACCTCTTTAGTTCATTAGGGGTTTTTGGTTATGCACTTATTCTATTAAAATTTGTTTTAAAAATATTTGTCCTTATTTATCCTTTTAAGATGTAAAAAAAAAATAAAAACAAGTTTTTACATTTTAAAAGCGGGTTTTCAATTTTCTGAGAAAATGTTGGCTAGTCTATTTTTAAATCTTTTAAAAATTTTCAAAAAAACTGTAGCAAGCAGTTGACAGTGTGGAAATTGGAGGATAGACAAATTGTGTTGGTGCAGAAATCGCAAGAAGGGAGATACAAAGATCAAAGCAATAAGTCTAACAATAAAACAAAGAGCATGTTTAACAGCTGTGGAAGAAACGAATGTAGACTTAAAATAAAACTAATGAATTTTCCTTTCAAAAGATTCTTTTGTAATGTTTTAAGATGAAAGAAAAATGCTATCATGGTGCATAGAAAACTCAAAAACCACACAGTTCATAAAAGAAAAAAGATTCCTCAAATAGCATTTTATGAAACAATCCAGGTTCAGGGATTTATAATCGTATCTTCACCATTGTGAAATTTTTTTTAATTAAAATAAATCCTTTGAATAACATTAACTGTTAATATAGTTGAGTTTTAGTGTCAAAAAAGAGAAAAATCTTTAAAAAAAAAATTACTATAAGTTTATGTTTTTGATATTTTTTAAAAAAGATTTTTCTGTTTTTTGCAATATCTAAACTAGTTGTATAAATAAGCAACAAATTGCTGAGATGGCCGAATGACACTATAGTGAATCACCCTAAAACTCTACCTCAAAACCTAAACCTGCTCTTCTACAGTAAAAATAAAAAAATGATTCCAGTATGAACAATTTTCAAATGATTTTTATGCTGAAGAAAAGATGTTATTTTACAAATTCTGTCTCTACAGTGTTGACATTTTTAGGGTTGGCATAAAAATCATATTAAATCAAAAACCCAATATGAAGCTGGATCATTTTTATCATTTAGAGTATTCCAACTATTGGCTTCATATATATTCACAATATTTTGGTTGATGCATCCTTCAGCCGCCTTCAGTTGTTTCCTATCAAACTTGGGAGCCTACAATCTGTTCCCATGGATTAAATAGAGGGTTTAGTTCAAAGTTCTGTGTAGGCTCTTGAGTTTGCCAAGAAACACCTGAAGAAGGCCGTAGGGCAAATCAGCTGAAACATGAATATAATAATAAAGATAATAGTCCCCATACTCTAAATGATTAAAATCAAAAACCCATTCAGCAAAACTTTCCAAAAAGAAATCTCAACTGAAACAGAAAAAAACAACTTTGCTCGAGTCTAGAGTGGTTCGAGATGATTTTGCACTTAATCTGACATCCCTCTAAACAAAATTGACAAAATGAGGTCATTTATATTAATTTATTGTAAGTAAGGTAGTGCTATTCCAACTGTCAATTTTGTTAGGCAACTTTATCTACCTTGATTGTTTGCTCGTCATTTTGCTAATCTGAAAGCCAAGCTTGTGAACCTAAAGTAGATGAAACAACTGATTTGTGATCAGAACATTTTGAATTTGATTGCAAGAATTCATTAGGAGTTACTGTATTTGACAGCATATAAGACACACCCCAATTTCAGCAGAGCAAATAAAAAAACAACAAAGTATTAATATTAAATGTGATGAAATGAATATAATCAATGATAACACTTTTAATCAGTATTATAGCCTTTAAAATTATGACAATAGGAATATGAAAGTTACTTTAAAGTCTAAGCTAATAGGAGTTGCCAGGTAGCTAATTTCAGCTGACTGTCACAAATTTTAAAACTACATATGGCATATAAAACGCAAGGGAATTTTAAAAGATTTTTTTTTAGTTAAAAAAGTGCACCTTATGTGCTGTCAGATATGGTATTTCTTATCAATGTTGTAATCCTGACAGAATACAATCATCAAACTCTAAGTCAGGCATGCATTTGAGCCATAACTCGTGTTTAGATTGCATTTGAGGCATTTCTTACAGATTCTGCAGTCTACTGTAAAAAAATGCTCACGGGTAATTTTTATTAAATGTTTTTGTTAACAGTTACTAAGTGTTTGGATTAGCACATATCTTAAATCTTGTTAGTGAAGTATTTTCCTTCTTGCCAGCAATTTGATAATGTTAGCCAGCTCACTACTTTCATAAAATTATCCTTTTTAAAAAGCCTAGCTAAAAATAGCGATATTTAAAATGGCTTGAAAGCTCCTTACCTAAGGAATAAATGAAACTGTCCCCCTATGTCAGTGGTGACCTGATGGAATATCTGGTTTAATGTGGCCAAATATCACTCATCCTATGTACGGTTTTAGGAAGGATTCTTTAAGCAAGAAAAGACCCATGACCTTGCTGTAGTAATTTACTAAGCATTTTGCTTAGATGTGGCGCAAGGCTGTATGATTGGGGCACCCAGTGAGACTTGAACTCATTCATGAAGACTTGCTAATGAAGCTTCAGCCCTAATTTGTGTCTGAATCTGCATTTTATAAATGAGAATTGTACTTGTTTAATAACAGCTTTAACAAACTTAGAAGAGACTAAATCTCCACTTGCAAGTGTTGTATATAACATCATGGAGGATATAAAACATTATTTACATACTGGTATCTCAAAATCAACATTTGGCCCAGAAACTGAATATCTTTGATATGTACTTGCAAACACAGAGAGAGACCATCATCTCAAATTTCCAACTTTTACTAAGCAATTTGTCCATTTGTTCTTAGACAGCTACCCTGTATAAGCCATGATATTGAGAGTATTGCAGCTATTAAGGACTAGCAAGGTCCTTCTACTGATCTTCTTGAAGAATTCCAAATTTATATGAATTACTCCCAAGATGAGTGACCAAATCCTTTTAACATCCCAGCATTTTAGAATTGAATTAAGAGCAGATTTTTTCTTCTAGAACAAATTGCTAAAAAGATCATATGGATGCCTGTTACCAATGTAAATGCTGAATGTTCATTTACTCAAAAGTTCATGTGAAAATCTTACCTCAGAAAACAGCAAGCAGTTTATGAGGTATTACAATGGAGATTTAGAGAAGAGATTTGAAGATTTCTAATTTCTAAATTTAGGAATTAGTCAATCTTTTAACCAATTTGAGCAGTATTGATATTTCAACTTAAAATAAGTTGTTTTATATAATACAATTTGAATTAATATATTCAATTTTCATTTTTTGATACAATGATTCAGTTATTACAGTTGATTCCCTGTTTTATAAAAATTTTAGTGAAAAACTTGATTGACTGAGATATTTATTATTGTGATTGAAGTTATTTGCTGTTGATTCTTTTAATTTAGAATTTTTCGTTGATTTTAATATTGTGAATCAATAATTATAAATCAGTTGATTCTGAATTCTTCTACTTAAAAAGGAGTTTTTTTATTATTTATTTTTTTTAAGATGCTTAACAATCTGAATATTTGTTCTAAAAGAAATAATTTCTGATGAATAATTCTACACCAAAGATAATTATGCACTGCAACATTCCATTGTTTTATTGTTGATTCATGTTACATGTTTTTAATTTTTAATTATAATTTGTTTCTTGAGACAGATTTTAAAATTTCAAAAAAAAAAAAAAATTATTGAAGATACCTATTTCTTTAATAAAGCATGGAATCTTTTTATAAATAATAATACTCAGAACTAATTTTATTGCACTTTTCATCTGAATTGCTATAAAGATAGAAAAATCAGAATTTCTCAAAAAGAAAAAAAAGAAGGAAATTACTAAAAGTGGAAATAGAATTAAGGAAAATTTGAAACAGAAAATTGAGGGCCTTACTACTAAGTACTAAAAATTGAGGGCCTTACTACTTGTATTAAAAAATCTTAAATACATGACAAATACTTTTGTTAATCAATAACAAAAACATAGGAAAAAAAGTTATAACTTTAGTTTCTGGCTATGAAATTTTAGCTATTTGTCTACTTTGTATGGTTAAATAAAAAGATAAAGATTTGGTTTAGTTAACCTGACAGACCCAAAGAAAGAGTCCAGTTTAGCATTATATTTACAATGTAAAATATAACCTCTTAAAGAACTCTTTAAGTTTTCAAAATTTTAGAAACTGTATTCTAAAACCATACTCTGGGATTAATTGAGTAATCACATAAAATTTGGTCGCTATAGGTTGAGCTGTCATTTGGTTATTTGGTGATAATATATGGACAGATAAAAAGGTATTAAAAAAAAAAAACAGACAAAAACAATCATCTATGTATTTATACAGTTCTTGATTTCGTATTTTTGAGTAAGTTTTAAATTTGATCTGCTTCTAAAAATGTTTTCTTCTGTATATTTTAGCTTTTAATAACTTTTCACTCCCCTAAAAAAACTCAATACAGACACATATACTCTGATTTAAGGCAGAATGCTGGTTAATTACAGCTTGAACCTTGGAAAATCGCATAGATACGACATTTTGATTATATACTGTGGTTCACCTGCATAAGCTAATAATCTCGTTATTTTTATGGGTATTATACAACATAGATGCTGTAACGTGGAAAAAATAGTTTTATATGAATGAAAGTGGAAGGAAAAAAAAATTGTTTAGAACGAGTTACTTCCCTTACATTCTATACTAAGTTGTCTCCCTCTTTTAAGTCCCTCACTTGCTGATAATAATTTTTTTTATTTTTTAAAACTATTATGGTACCCGTAAAAAAATAACGAGTTTATTTAGATGTGGATCAGCACTTTTATTTAGGACCAGAATATCTATGTGCTGTGCCTTTGATTAAAGACGTTTCTCCCTCGCATTAATTGAACTTCAAGCTAAGATGAAAGGACAATAACTGTTCCTTCTCAGTTGTGTGGTCATAATGTAATATATTTGGGTATGTGTCTTGGAAGGAACAAATGCCATTAGATGTTGAACTTATTTTGGAATTGAGTATGCAAAAAATCATCTCTCCTGCAGTTTAGATAGGAATAAAATTTCTGCTTGATATGTTTTGTGGTTTACAAATTACCTGACACCGGTATTTATATATAGAAATTTTTGATTTTAATTTTATTTATCTCATTCAATATCAGGCAATGTCATTCTCCCTTTTCCTTAATTTAAAAAAAAAATCCTTTTAGTACTGAATTTGATAATACTAACTGACTGGAGAGGTGAATATGGTACATAAAATTCTTTGAAATTTTCTTTCACTTAATGAAAATAGAAAAATTCAGAAATAAATTTAACTTGAAAATGGTTTTTAAATTTTACAAGACATTCTTTTGGAATTTTGAGCTGAATTACCTCCCTTGATTAATTTTTTTTTCTTTTCAAGTGTTAGATTTTATTTTTTTAATTTTGAGTTTTATATTTTATTTTGTTTTTTAATTTTGTTAAATTTATTTTGCTTTTATCTATTTTTCTATGTTCTTCAATTTTCTTTTTATAATTTATTGCATCATTTTATTTTTTGTAATTCTATGTTTTTATGATTTTATTTTTTATGATTTTGTTTTTTTAAAATAATTTTACTTTTGTTTAAATAACTTATTTCCGATTGGATAATAATTTAATTATGATTTATAAAGAAATATTTTAAAAAGTTTGTCAAATTTTTTTTTTTTTTTTTGAATAATTTTATTTTATTTATTTTTTTTTTTTTTTGGAATTCGGGTAGCCATCTTGTTTCTGGTTGAGTGATACAGGATACTCTTAAGTAACAAGGCTGCATTAAGTTGGTTAATTTGCCATTTGTTTATATGTGACTTAATGGCATCTGATTGGATAATCTACTGCTTCCATTTTAGTCACCTTTCATTGGCTAATCAACTGATGAGAAAGTCCATAAATATTTGCTGACGATTTATAAACGTCCGACACATAGAAATCCCCTCCCCAAACAAACCAACAACCTTGAATTTAATTTCTTTAAAGAATTTAAAAAAAATTAGATTTTTATTTTTTTTGTTTTCTTGTTATTTAGATTATTTCAATTTTTAAAAATGATTTATTTTAATTGTAACTTTTTAATAATTTAAACTTACTTTTTAAAATTATTTTATGTTTATTTTTTTTAAATTATTATTTTTTTTTTTTTTGATTATTCAAAAATATTTTCTGTTTGACTTATTTTACTTTTTATTTCTAATTTTTTTCTCCTCTGCTCAAATAATCACCTGAATAAAACCATTTTATTTTGACCCTTAAAAACAGTTTTCATTTTTAAGCAGCCCTCCTCCACGCTAGTGGATGGCACTTTAACAGTGTACTGCTAATTTACTATCTGATGTACATGACATTTATGGTATATAAGTCAAAAGCATGATATTGTAATGTTACTGGAGTGGATTATTGGAATAATAACTTGAATTGTAACTTACAATGGAAAAGATTTTATTTTACAAGATGTACAAAGATGTGTTAACAGAGGTATATTGCTAACTAGTCCCACTAGCAAGGCAGACCCACTCAGCCAACACCATCAATGCTCATATTCAAAAAGAATAGTCTTTTCTATAAAGAGGGGTATCATCTTTTTTCTACAATACATGAATAAAAAAAAATGTAGACATTGTGTAATTTTTTTTCTATCATTAAAAAAAAAAAAAATTTGGACATTGTTTTTGTAATTTTTGTAATAAATAAAAAATTCTCAGACATAGTTTATGTAATGTTGTTAAACAAAAACAATCTTAATTTTTTGAGCCCTTGAAATTTAGTTAGTCAAGGCACAAAAACGTCAGTTTTTTTAATTCCTCATAGCATCTCTTGTATAATTTTAGTTGTCATTCAATAATGGGGGAAATCCAGCAGTGTTTCTTGCCCAAATTCCTCTGCTAAGAATTTTCCCTTTCATACATTTGAAATTTCTTTGAAAGCATTTTATTCAATGTATGCAAAAGTTCCAAGAGATCTATATTTTTTAATTATCAGGGACTGAACTATTTTGAGGAATCCCCGTAGTGTAATTGTTAGTGTTGGACGAAGGCAATGAAATAAGTAAGTTCAAACTCCTGTCATGCAATTAAATTCACTTTCTAACGAATACCTGTAGGAAAAGTATTCATATTTACCCAACCCCTCCGCTTGGGGAGGATATGACACAAGGTCAATTTTTAAGCAGAGTTTAACAGGTTTGAATTCAGAGTTTCCCTTCTCCTAGACTAGTTGCTTCACCAAGACTAAAAAACCCAGACTGTCCTACTATTTACCCATAGCTGGAGGGAGAATAATTGGATTCATACCTTTCCCAAGAGTATTAGTGCAATGAGAAATGCTATCGATCTCATCCTGGATTTGAACTCGTGTCACCGTGTCCATTTCCTACAACGATAACCATTACACCACAGGCACCTCCTGTAGGAAAGGTATTAATCCCTTTATCTTCCACCTCTGGATTAAATAGTATCACTGCTTTTCTTTGATAAAGATGGCTTTGGCATAAAATAACCTATAACGGTTGATATGATATTAAAATAAATCTAGCAGAATTATCTTGTAAGATTCCTGGGTATGACACTAAACTGCTCCTGATGGTGAGGCTCCAAGGAATTTGGAGTCATTCCTTCATTGTCATTATACTCTGGTCACTCTATAGTTATCTGATAACGTCCTATCTATGAGATGAAGATCTAAAAGACACTGATTGCATCTCTGCAGAGGATTAAGACCCTCTGCTTGCCCAACGAGTGTTCTGGGTATGGCACTAAACCATGTTGTAATGCTTCAGAATGGAATCCTGGTGGCTAAGCAGTCTGTAACCCATCAACGAAAGTGGTCTATTGAATTGCAACACTCCACTTTGGCCCTTACTGAGTGAGGTGTATTGTTGGGCAAGCCCTATCCAATCCATCGACTGATCCAACCCTAGCATCTATATGGTTGTCCCAAGTGTATTCTTCAAATTGCTCTTGTGGCAAACAAGTCTCCAACCCTATTTTATTTTAAAGGCAGAGGCTCAGGATCAAATTACACTGAGATAGCAATGTATGAAATCATTTAAACTGTGTGCAAGCAAATGATTGATGAGTGTTAAATTGAAATACTTGAAACCATTTAATTGTATCCAGACAAATGATTGACTTTTTTTCTGCTTTTGGGCAGGCCACCTGGTATTTGTGCAAGGTGATTATATTTCTCCTCCTACAACTTGGCTTCAAGAAGCTGTCTCTTCCAGGTCATTGCCAGACTAAGCTGATTACTTGGTGCCTGAGGTATTCCATTTGGGGAATGTTGATAGGATCAAGTTATTTTTGCATAGTCCCCACTATAAAATGGCCTTGTACCATACTCTGGTTTGGTGGGAAATTGGGGAAATAGCGACAAATAATTAAAAATTATTATTTGATAGTACTACTTGAAACTATTTAAACTATGTGCAAACAAATCATTAATATTAGAATTAAATAGCAATACTTGAAACTATTTAACTGTGTGCAAACAAATGAGCAGGACACATGGCGTAATGGTTATAGGCGTTGATTCCCTAAGCTTCTAAGGAGACAATCATCTGGAGGTTGCAGGTTCAATCCTCACTACAGGTGAGTATACAGGAATACTTAACACTTGTACCCGGTTATTGCTAATGGAATCAGAACAGGTGACCCCCGTGGTTTCAATAAAGGTCGTAGTTCGAATTTCGGTCAAGGTTCCCGAGTTCGACAAACACCTGAAGAAGGCCGGAGGACATATCGGCGGAAACGTTGTGGAAATAACAATAAAGATGAAGACAACAGTCTGAAAACCCTTAATGATAAAAATAAGAGCTCAAACTCATTTAAAAATAAAGTTACCTACAAACTATTTGTTTCCAAATCATAAATGTGTGTGAGTAAAACATGATTAGGCATTAAATAATGCAGAAGGGTTGATATGCCATTAAACCAAATAAACAAACCATTTCTTCTTTCTTTCTCTTTCTCTCTCACTCTCAGATATATGCTCTCGCTCCTTCTCAGACATGTACACTTAGCAACACTCTCACTCACACAGAGTAACACTCACTCACACAATATTTCCATGGAACTACAATTTTATTTGCCGTCAAAATAAAACCCTTATAATTCTGTTTTGTTTTGTGATCAAATAAATCTTTTTTTCTATCAAGATGGTTCTATATTTTCTATGTTTTTTTTTTTCTTTTCAGGTTGCAAACCGGAACAACAGATGTTGTACGCAGGTTCTGTAACTTCTCTGACTAAAGAACTTGAAATGACAAAGGTGGGTTGATCATGTTGTGTCTGTGAGTAAAGTTGGCAACCTTAGTCTAGGGTGACCTGAAGACTCTTTTCAATAGCTACTATACCAAGGTGTAGGGGAGAGTGCTACTCTGTTCCCTTGATCGCTCCACTTTACCCTTGATCCTTACCTTATAATGCTGAGTGTTAAGCAAGGCAACATCAAGTGCTATTTTTTGAGTCTTTCAACCTGTGATTGAACCCCAATCTCCCAGACCATTTACAAATTGATAATAAAACTTGAATTTTGCTATTAAGTGTAATTTTCTACGCGTGCTGTCAAAACATTTTGAAACATTTTCACTTATACGCTGATATTCAAATCTTTGCCAAATATAAGTTTCAGGAATAAAAAAAATTAATGTTTTAACTGATGGGATATTGACACTTTCACCAACAGTACGTACTGGCAAAATTTTCATTTGGCCAGTCATCTTGGCCTGTAGAATACACCAACTGCATCTCTGCAGAGAAATAAAACCTTCTCGACAAGTATCCTGGATATGGTACTAAACAATCTGATGGTGAGGCTCCAGTAATGCTGGAGCTTTGGAGAATGCAGAGTACACCTTCATTGCCATCACTCCCAGTCCGCTCTGGCCCTGAGTGGTAGCACCTGATAGGGTCTTATCTATGAGTCAAATAGAACTGTTTGACATTTAAACTCTGTGCAAACAAAGGACTTATGCTAAATTGAATTGTTAAAAAAACAAATGCACTAATAGGACTAAAATTTTGGTTTGGCTGGCTTGGTTTTATGGCATATCAACCATTGTAGGTTATTTAATGCCAAATCCAGTTTATTCATATTTATATTAGATGTATATGATTTGTAAACATAAGGCAACAAAGTTAAATCATTCCAAGTTAACGAACATTTCAACTAAACATTGGTCATTTAAATGATCAAACAGTTCTATTTCTAACAATTCACTTTGACCCATTGATAGGACCCTATCAGGTGCTAACACTCTGGGTCAGATTGGGCCTGGGAGTGATGGCAATAAAAAAAGTACTCAGCATTCCTGGAACCTCACCATTAGACTGTTTAGTGTCGTATCCAGAACACTTGTTGTGGGAGAGGGTCTTACCCCGCCGCAGAGATGCAGTCGGTGTGTTCTACATTCCCTGCTGGCTGGGCAAAGCAGAGAGAAGATATCTTTCTCAATTTCGACTTTTTCGTTTGTTTTTTTTTTTTTTTTTTTTTTTTTTTTTTGCATGGCTACTCTGTAGTGAGGAATGTCTTCCTGGACTATTTGAGAACTGTTGTTTCTCCTAAATCAGGCATTGGAATATATTAGTCATCTCCAGTGGTTAATAAATCCAAATTCAGTGTGGTCATGTCCTGTGGTGTTTTCATGTTGCTTGTTTCGGTGTGTTAGCTTGCTAGCAGCAGATACAACCCATATGCAAAGTCCAGTGAATTCAGCGAAACAGGCGTGTTACCTTATTATCAGCCGGGTGGAATAAAGTCCTTTTTCGTCTGAAGGTTCCCGCTGAAGTGAGAGCAAATCTCTTTTCGCAGGGATGGTTCTTTTTTTTTTTTTTTTTCTTCATGCATGTGTTATCCACTTCCTGTCAGGGGCTTCTGGGAGTTCCTGCATTTTTAAAAAATTTATTTTTATTTTATTCACTCCCACATATTCCCCCAGTTCTGGGTCAAATACTATCACTGCTGTTTTTCTATAAGGATGGATTTGGCATTAAGTAAGCCATGAAGGTGTGTGCCATAAAACAAAGACTCCAAACCAAATAATTTGTACACTATCATAATCATTTTAAACAGGTAAGCACTTCATGCATGTTTTAAGAGCCAATGTCTCAATAAAGTTCACAATCTTCTTAAACTGGTAAACACTACAAACTTAGTTGCAATATTAATGTTTTTAGAGATAATGTATTAATTAAGCTTACCACGATTTTAAAGAGGTAAATCTTTCATACGTAGTTGTAATATCTGTGTTTTAAGAGCCAATGTAGTTCAAACATTTTAATTTTTATTTATTGCCGACTTTTTTTGTCCTCATCTTGGTAGTTTTTTTTGTTGTTTCTTCTCACTACGTTTCGGCCAAATTTCACCTCTGGCCTTCTTCAGGTGATTAACTGCAACCTCAGATAGGAATGCTGAGTTCTTGTAACCGTATCCCCAGTAATTACTGCTTTCCATAGTTGTTGTTTATTGCACCACATTTTTGACCAAGTAAACCTCTGGCTGGCTTGGGTAGGAATTGAAACCGCTATCTTCTGACAATGCTTACCTGGAACCGTAGAAACTCAACGCCTCTATCTGCTGCGCCACGGGCCCCGAAGGTTGGATTTTTTGGTCTTATAAATCCAATTATTTGTTCTCCTTATCTGGTCTTCCATAGTTGGGTCCGTACCAAATTTGTAATTGTCTTTATTGGGAATCCTTTTAAACATTATCTTAAATAGATCTACTTGACCCATAGATGGGATCTTAATAGGTACTACTACTCTAGGTCAGAGAATCTGGAAGTTGTAACAATGAAAGGGTGATACCATGCTCCAGAAGTGGAGCCTCACCACTGAATACAGATTAATGTCATACTCGGGATACAGCTAAATATTCTAACTTTTACCAAAAATTCAAAGATTTGGTTCTCTTATTTGTCTAAATCCCTGAGAGGAAGCTTGATAATTTTTATCACTTATAGTATTCAAACTCTTCATCATTATACTCAAAGCATTTTGGCTGATATGTTCTTTGGGTGTTTAATGTCGAATTTGGTAGCCCATGCAGAACCTTGAACTGAACACTTTATCTATGGTGTAGATTGTTTTAATTCCATTGACCATTACTGAATACAAGTGTTAAATTATTGTAAGTATTTCTTGTTATTTTTACCTGTAGTTGGGATTGAACCTGCTACCTCCAGATAATTTCACTCAAAAGTAACTTTTCAACCAAATGCCTTATCCATTGCGCCATATGTCCTACTGGACAATTCAAAGTAAATTTTTGGGACATATAAACCTATTCATACGAAAGACTCAAAAAATGGTACTTGATGACACCTTGCTTAACACTGAGCATTATAAGGTAAGTATCAAGGGTAAAGTGGAGCAATCCAGGGAATGGAGTAGCACTCTCCCCTACACCTTGCTGTAGTAGTTATCGAAAAGGGAGCCTTTGGTTCACCCTCGACTACGGTCGCCAACTTTACTTTTTATTTTTATTATCATGTACGATTTTTATCTCGGTTCAGTTTGAGGTTCTATGTAGGCTCCTCAGTTTGACATGAAACAGCTGAAGAAAGCTTGCCCAGTAGAATACACTGACTGCTTTGCTGCAGACAGGTAAGACCCCCTCCCCCTACAACGAGTGTCCTGTATATGACAGTAAACAATCTGATAGTGAGGTTCCAGTAATGCTGGAGCTTTGGGGAATGCAGAGTACTTCTTCATTGCCATTGCTCCCAGGTCCACTCTGGCCTGAAGTGGTAGCATCTGATAGGATCCTATCTATGGGTCAAATAGATCTAAACTGTGTTGGTTGAGATGAGACATTCAAACTGCATACTTATGCTAAAATGAATTGGTTGAAATAGAACTGTTTTGATATTCAAACTGCATACTTTAGCTAAACAGAATTGTTTGAAATAAAACTGTTTTTACATTTAACTTTTTGTTTTGCCCCATTGGCTGGTGCTGTAGTATACACTGACTGCTTCTCTGCAGAGAGGTAAGACCCCCTCCTCTCCAAAGAGTGTCCAGCATATGACAGTAAACAATCTGATGTTGAGGTTCTAGTAATGCTGCAGCTTTGTGGAATATGGAGTACCCCTTTATTGCCATTGCTCCCAGGTTTGCTCTGGCCTGGTGTGGTTGCACCTGATAGGCTTCTATCTATGGCTTAAATAGAACTAAACTGCATACTTATGCTAAACTGAATTGTTTGAATTAGAACTGTTTGACTAAACTGAATAGCTTGAAATAGAAATGTTTTTGACAATTGAACTGTGTACTTATGCTAAACTGAATTGTTTGAAATGGAACTGTTTTTGACATTGAAACTGTACATATGCTAAACTGAATTGTTTAATATAGAACTGTTTTGACATTTAATTGTGTGTAAACAAAATCTATACTTACACTAAACTGAATTAGCTGAATTAGAACTGTTTGACTAAACTAGATAGCTTGAAATAGAAATGTTTTTGACAATTAAACTGTGTATTCATGCGAAACTGAATTGTTTGAAATAGAACTGATTATTTGTTTAAGAATGGATTTGGCATCAAATAACTTACAAAGGTTGATATGCCATAAAACCCAAACAACCAACCATATACTTATGTTAAACTGAATTGTTTGAAATTGAACTGTTTATATGTTTAAAAATGGATTTAGCATTAAATAACCTACAATGGTTGATGTGCCATAAAACCAAACCTGAAGAAGATTGAAGAACATATCGGCCAAATCATTGTGAGATGAAGACAATAGTCTGAATATTCTAAGAGATAAAAAAATCATGGTTCATTGCCAAATAATCTCTCCTTGGATTCAAGTACATATTTGAAATATTAATTTCATTAAGAATTTTTTTCTTTTCTTTTCACACAGATTTTTGATGTTCGCAACACTGATGAATTAACAGAGGAATGGATTTTGGAAAAACTGAGGTTTTTTTGAACAGAAGAAGAAAAAAGGAAGAAGTAAAGAAGACCTGTCCCCCTCCCTCACCTTGTGTATTTCATCATGACTTTGTTACCCCACTTCCCTAAAATTCTTACTCCCCACCCACAAAAAAAAGCAAATATAACCTAAAATAACAAACTCTTTCTATTCTTGTTTTGTGTGTGCGTGTGTGTGTGTGTGTGTATATGTGTGTATGTTCAGGTATGATGTCTACTGCTATGAATGTGTCATGTTTTGTCACTTTTCTGGGCTTCATTTGGCATGGAGGAATATTTTTTAATATTTTGAAATGAAAGGGTCAGGTGGGGAGAAAATAACCTTTAAAACAAAACTTAAATAAAACAAAGAAAAAAATGTTTAAATATTTAGAAACAGTTTAAACAAAAAAGAAAACCAAAATGGACTAACAGGAAAAATGAGTATTTTTTAATTTCTAAAAAAAATTTTTTTTTTTTTTTTTTTTAACTGCAGAAAAATAAACCATGGGTACAATTAAAAAGCAGTAAAATGAGACAATGCTTTCAAGTCTGGGGGGGAAAAAAAAAGACCCCAAAAAATAATCAGACATTAAAAGATGTGCCAGAGATTCTTTATTGTAAAATTGGGAGGTAAAAAAATAAAACAATTATAAAAAAAATAAAGAAAAAAATTTTATTCCTTTATTTTTATTTTCATTAATGTTATTGTGCAAGTTGGTCACTGTTTCATTTCTGCATTTTTGAGTAGCATATATTAATATATTAAGCAAAGTTTTAAGCTTTACAATTGAAAAAAAAGAAAAAAAACTCATGATAAATGAAAATTCCCTTTTTGACGATGAAAGTTACGGTGTCAAATTTTAATTTTTTATTGATATGTTTATTTTCTTGAACTAATATGCAAGTTTTATAAGAATTTCTCAATGGCTTGAAAACTTTAGTTTTATTTTTAATAAATTCTTCCTTTTTAAATTTTGGTACTTATTGAGAATTGGTATCTTTTCAAGAATGTGAAGAAAAGTACACAACAAATTGTACAATATGAAAACTGATTCTTGGATGTTAATGAAATCAAATTAAGGGACAAAATTATAAAGAAAAATAAAACCATTTTTTAAAATTTTTTTTATGTATAGGACAATTTTATAATGAAGTAAAATTTTCAGTGATGTTTTTTTTTTTTTTTTTTTTTTTTTTTTTTTAATTTAAATATAAAAACCAAATATTGGGCTTAAGGGTTGGATCTGGGTTTGTTTAAATTAATAATAATGTTCCATATTGAACACAACAATCATGCTTTGTTGTGTAGATTCTTTTGATTTTTCTTTCTTTTTTTTTTTTTTTTTTACAATTCTTAAACAGATACCCAAATTCTAAACAAGGATCTTTTTTTTTTTCTTAACCCTGTATCTTAAAACAAAGCAAAAACATTCCTGATACTCTATCATCTCTTAAAAGCATAAATATTTTTTCCCAAACCAAACAATATATTCAATGGTGACTCAGTGTCTCATTTTACTGAATCAACTGGTAAAAAAAAGCCTAGTAGGAGGGTAGGGGTGTATGAATGAAAAAAAAATGCTTAACAAAACAAATGATTGAGAGAGAGAGAGAAGAAAAAAAAACAAATGCAAAAAATCATAATAAACAATTTTTCAATTTATTATTATTATTTTTTCTCAGTTTTTATTTACCACCTGATTTGATTTTGATTTTGAAATTTTGAAATTTTGATTTGAAAGCATGGGGCTCGATATTGTCAACAAAAATTTTTTTTTTTTTTAAATTTAAAAACTTTTTTTAAGTAAATACTTAAAATTTTCTTTGTCTTCATCATTTTTTGTTTGTTTATATATTGGTATTTATGAGTTATAATAATCATTCTAGTCTCATTTGCTGGCATGAACAGATGCAAGTCATTTTCTTGTTTTATTAGTTTATCAACAATGAAAATTTTGCTGCTGCAAAAGGGACAAAACCTTTTTTGTTTCACTACTTCTTTTTCTTCCTTAAAAAAAGAATTTTCAAGGGAAGACAACATAAAACAAAATGAAACTTCTTTAATTATTCAAGCAGTTACATACTTTCTTGGTTTTATATCTGTGGATTACGCTTCTGTATAAATAAGTTAAAAAACCCAATAAACCCTTTTCTGTTTGGAAAGGAAGTTCATAAGAAGTTAAAAGACAAAAACATGAATTCTTCTGGTGAAAGAAAGAAATAAACTTCACAAATGTCAAATATGGAGTAAGCTCTCAGAGTAGATAATAATTATTACTCCCTTGATTTGCTGTTGGATATAAACCTTCACCAAATCTTTACATGGAGACCTGAAGTAAATAAATATATATTTTTAGGGAGCTGAGTAAATTAAGTTTTTCTAAGTATGAGTTATACTCATTAGCATTTTGTATTTCGAGATAAAAATGGATTTCTTGAGATTTTCTTAACCCTTTCAAAGTGTAATTAAATTTCATGATTATTCCTGCAATGATATTAATTATCCACAAAAAGATAAAATTGATACAGGGTTGGTGTGATGTCTAGAAGTCACGGTGAGGGTTTATTTGCTTCTTGTAGCATAAGTTTTTTTTCAAAGCCATAGAGTAAATCTGCTTTCCGCAGCTAATGGTAATAAAATTTTAAATGGCTATATCTACTTTTCGCAGCAAAAGAGTTAATTTGTGTACCTGTATTCTTCTTAACCATTCCAAGTGCTTCTGTTACAACTGGAATAGTGGTTGTTTTGAAACGTCACATTCTTGCAATTTTTATTTCCAGATCCTTATGTTTTGAAAATTTATCAAATTCTTTAGCTGAGATGTTTTTATCAGATCCGAGATGATTATATATGAAATAGCATTTATGGTCTTTGAAATCTTTTGATATTGTATCTGATCTTGTAGATGGTTCTGGTTTAATGGCATATCAACCTTTGTAGGTTATTTAATGCCAAATCTATTCTCCTAGAAGAACAGTAGTGGTACTATTTAACCCATAGCTGGGAGGATAAGGGGGTTCATACCTTTCTCAAGGGTATTTGCCCGAAAGTGAATGTAATAGCGCGACTGGAGTACGAACTCGCTTACTACGATTCCGCAGTCCATCGCTTTAACCATTACACCACGAGGACACCCCTGATCTTGTAGAGTACAGTTGGTATGTGTATGGTGACATCCCAGTGTGCAGTAACATCTCCTTCAAGCACTGATATTCATTTTTATTAGTACCATTTTTCGGCATTGGCTAGATTATAAATTTAGCATGTCTTCCAAACTAAGTATTGCATAATACTATTATGTCAATTGGATTTGAGGTGGAACAGCTGAGTATTGGTTAATATTCTCTGCAGTTTGTATACAATTGCTACATTTTAAATCTGCCCTATTTCTTAAAATATGTACCTGGTAAGATCTTATTAGCAACTCTTAATCTTAAATGGCTAAAATAAATCCTTCTGTTACTGGTTTCAGCCCAGTTTTCTACAACCACTGATTGGCCCAATTTTTGTCAATATCTGTGTCTCGGGTTGGCAATGTCTATCAGCCATATTCTGGTAATCAATGAAAAAGAATTGTCTGTGTTTATGACAAATTTTATAAACATTAGGTTGATGTCAAATGTTCAAGTGGTATCTCTTGCATAATGTAAGGAAAATCTTAGTTTCCATGCAGCTCTTTATTTCATGTCAGTGCATACTCTTTCAGAATGCACATTTGATGCTGTTTAACCTTTGTGTTTAATCTGCAAAAAGTGAAACTGCAGCAGATCACTTTAAAAACTTATGTTTAAAGATGCAGTGGATGCAGAAAGCTTATATTCTTTTTTGCTGAGATGTTTTTATCAGATGGGATTGTCATATCTCTGAGATAGCATTATGTTATTTTAAATCTTTTATTATTGTATCTGGTCTTGTTGCTTGTTGAGTAGGGATGGTATGTATGTTGAAGTCCTTGAGCAAAGTAATATCTTCATGTTGTAGCAGTGGTAGTGTTTATTTTTTGTTTATACATTTTTTTTCTGCATGCTGGGTCAGGGTTCGTTGGTATATATTCTTTTACAGGTATTGCCCTACACGGCAATGATTATTTTAAAATTCAGTTTGAGCTAGGGAGGAGCAGCTAAATATTACATGGTCAATAATCTCCTCAGTGTGGGTACAGTAACGAGATTCTGGGTCTGCCCAGTAACAAAAAAAAATGCTTTCAAAAACTTTGGAAAAAGAATTTGGGAAATATCAAAAGAAAGATATACAAGTGACAAATAAATTTGTATTTCAATACTTCAGGCTGCGGTAAAAATAGTTATCACATTTTAAACTTTCACCTATATGGTGCAAGTCAATTTAGGCAAATAGCATTGGTAGTTCCATCTAATGCATGCCTTACTATTTTTTTTTTTTTTGATAAAATCCGTTACGAACATAGCTTGGACTGGTGCACACTGTCTGTTTGCTGTTGAAATGCTTTTTAAAACTGGTGAATCTGTAATTGCAACCCAGAGAGCTTCTTATACTCTTTTCATGTCATGTTGGAATGATACTGTTTTGGATAGAATTTTCTATCTAGAACAGCATATGAACATAAAATGAGCCTGAAAGGATCACTGTGCAACAATTACAAATGCAGCAATATTTAAAAAAAAACGTAACTGCAAGCATACAATGTGCTCGGATCCAAGCCATGATCTTCACTGATTGTATTTGAAAAAAATAAGACGTTAGCTAGATGGAGCTGTCATTACCACTTGCCAAAGTTAATTTGTACCATACAGGTGACAGTTTAAAATGTGGACGGTATTTCTGTCTTGCCTTGTATGATCATTATGATATTGTAAAACTAGATTTTCAAATGTATTTGTTTTGTATCTAATTGTGTTTAAGACCCAATTTTTGGCTGGTTGGTTTTGTCTTTGAACTTCAGAGAATTTAAAGAATTGTTTTCAGTTCCTAGAATTGTCGATTGCAAGTGTGAAAGAGTTGGGGGGGGGGGAATAAGAGATTACTTCAGTACTATTGCTACTTTTACTTGGACTCCCACTTAAATTGCACTTGATCAGACACATCTACACTCACTCATGTTGCACGTTCTCACTTGGATAGTAATTTACAAAGCTCTTTGCTTCGATGTGGCACAAGGCCGAATGAATGGGGCACCCATTGAGACTCGAACTCACTCGTGTAGGTTTGCTAGTCTAGCTTGCTAACTGTTACACCACCAGAGGTGCCCACTTGGATACCCTCTCACATATTCTCATTCATTCATTCATTCACACACATGCTGTCACTCACTCACTCACACACACACACACACACACACACACACACACACACACACACACACGCTCGAACTTTTCACACATATACACACACTCTTACAAAGACATGCATATTCTCTCTCTCTCTCTCACACGCACACACATGCTCACTTCTTCACACATGTACACACACACACACACACACACACACACACACACACACACACACACTCTCTCTCTCTTTCTCTCTCACATACAGACATGCATATTCTCTCTCTCATGCAAACATACACACTCTTTCACACACACAGGCATATTCTCTCACACACACACACACACACATTCTCTCTCTCTCTCACACACACACACACTCACATTCTCTCTCTCACATACATTCTCACTCTCTCACACATACAAACATGCATATTCTCTCTCTCATGCAAACATACACACTCTTTCACACACACAGGCATATTCTCTCTCTCTCTCTCTCTCTCTCTCACACACTCACATTCTCACTCTCTCAGACATGCATATTCTCTCTCTCATGTAAACATACACACTCTTTCACACACACACACACACACACACATTCTCGCACACAATCACTTTATCATACGCATAAACTATTTTTGACTGCAAAAACAGTAATAGCACTAGCAATTTATCACTAACCCAGGGTACTCCAGCAATACCTCACAATAGTATAAGTCCTTGTTAGTTTTCTATTAAAGTATGAGAATTCCAGTCCCATGCAGATGCAGCCTCTTCTTGATCTCAAAGTCTCTTCCTTTTTTCTGATATTGACATTCCGATCATTATTCTGAAGAAAAGTTTGTAATTAAAAACCCAAAATTCTACTTTATTAGGAAATGTCTTGAAGATCTTATTGTTACACTTCATGTTGATATGCCCAGTCACCATTTTCCTTAAAAGGAAATGTTAGTTCAATGATGGAAACATTTGAAAAAAAAAAATCATTGGACCAGATGACAATCACAGAATTGTTAATAAGATTTCTATTGGGAGTAGGTATAGTGACAGTGGATATTGAATATTGGTGTCAGCTGTCAGTGTTCAATTCCAGATAAAAGACAGGATATGAAAAAGTTGATTTTTGGGTGATACATCCAGAGAATGTCAACTTTGAACTCAAAACTAAAAGAGTATCCTCTGGAGGCAAAACATTCAATTTTGATTTCTCTCTGGTATGGGGAGCAGGGGGATTTTCCATGTTTAAAAGCTACATGAAAATTTATTGTTTACTAATAAGGTCAAAATCAAATTTTTAGTATTATGAGCGGGGTTATTGGTAATGGTAAGTGCAAGGTAGGATATTTAGTTGTGTCTCCACACACACCAAATTCCAATATTAGTGTTAGTATACCTCTTTTTGCACTAGCACTGGATAAGTGGAAGGAAAGATAAAAATAGCACAAGTAAACATATAGACTATTTAATATATATATATATATAGTACAATTAAATGGAGACTTAAACTCGGTTAAGCCGTCATAATAAATTTATTTCAGCGGAGAATATTGTTGGTATATTCTCCGTCTTGTCAGATGACTCTTTTACATGCTCTGTATTGTCCCAGAGATGCGAATGAGGAGTTACAGTTCGTATTCAGAAGATAAATAAGGAAAATTAAGAAATTAAAAAATAAATTAAAAATATATATATATACACACACACAGATGAAACGTGCACATTATTTCATGATTAAGCAGCATATAAAAAAAGCATTGCAAAATGAGGAAAAATCTTGTGTTCTTTGCTTCTCTACTAAGATGAAAACAACCAAACGGCAATTCCATTTGCCAGGTGGCAGGACCAAATCTGTTCAATGAACAGCGATACAAAAAGAAGTCTTATCTGTTCGAAGAATGGTAACAAAAAGAGAACAATAGTAGATTCGGAATGCTTACATGACCAATAGACATGTGATGTCTAGATGTGCCCACAAATCTAAGGGGAGAAAATTGTTGTTGCCCAACAGCATATTCATAAGTCTAAATTTTAAACTTTTAGTTTTAATTAGATAAATTTGGATAAACTTAAAAAAAAGTTGTATGGGTTAAAGTGAAGCTTTTGATATAAATTTAGAATTTTCCATCTCCTAGACTGGTTGGCTTAGAATTTATTCATTGCTTAAGGGAGGGGTAGTTTCACGCCTTTCTCAAAAGTATTAAGGTGAAGGGAAATACAATTTCAAGCAAATGGTCTAGAAGGAGGAAAATTCTAAATTCAATGTCACTGTGTCAGGATAATCTGGGACCATGTAACCCAGTAAAATTTGTTCGATATTATGTAAGGATAAGATAGGCACTGTCCTGAGAGACATCATGAAGAGGAATTGCTCGACATGGTGACCTGGATACCTGGAAAACGTTATGGGCCTATAAACCTCGTGTCTGTGCATTCACCAGAAGTTATGATAAATGCTATGTTGAAATTTCTTGCTTACCATATTTTTATAAATGTGTTATAATGAAATGCATAGGTAGTTGATATATGGTAACCAATCTAGAAGGAAAACTATGAATTTAAGCCTGAATTGACCTTGTGTCATATCTTAGTCATCTCGAGAGTTTGGATAGATATAGATATAGCGATAAAATACATAGGTAATTTCATGTTCATTGCTTAACTCATAGAAACCTGAGCTCCCCATTGCCTGTGGCCTACTATACCTGGTTTCTGAAAATGTGAAAATGTTGCTATCTCTTATTCAATAGCCTGATTGGCTGTTTTATTGCAAGGCAACAGTGATGTAGAAATAGATTGTCCAGATGAAATTCAAGCTGCTCTAGTAGAAATACTTTTTCGTAGAAGTATTTTTGTCATTTCTCATTATCATGATGGAACTTCATTTTCAGAGTCACAATCTTCAAATTCTCTGTTAAGATCAGAATTACCAAAGTACAAATTGAGGAAATGACTTTCCACTATCTTGCTTTGAAGTTTCACCCTCATTCTAAATTTAGAGATATACCACTCCAGTATGCCATGGCAACCTGGCATTCAGGCTGGGTGGATATATTTCTCCTACTACAACTTGGTCTCAGGGGACTATCCCCCAGGTCTTAGCTTGTAGGACTAAGTTTATCGCTTGATGCCCGAGGTGCTGCAAAAGGATAATGCTGATGTGGTCAAGAATTTTTGCACCTGCCACACTTGAATTTGAACTTGTGCACAACCCCCAACATAAAACAGCCTTCCGACATGGTGGGATGTTAGATAAATACGAATATGCCCCCACAAGCTGGTGACGTTACATGCTAATCATAGGCAAATCAGTTCTCGCAACCTATTTTTATTGGCAAGAGATATAATTTGCATACTACATCATAGGAAATTTGGAGAATTCCACAAAGTATCCCACTATCAAAAAATGAATTAACTTTGTGTCTGCGTCTTAAGTGCAACTAGGTTCCCGCATAGGAAGGGGTAAAGTAAAGTTTTTTTTTATTTGAATTTAGAGTTTTTCTAATCCTGGCCAAAAATGTAAATTGTTGTAATCTGTTATTTAGTTGTCTGGTGGGTTGAATTGTTGCTAGGTGATAGTGATGTAGAAATAGGGTTTCCCCTGCTAGAATTCAAGCTGTTTGGGTGTGTGTACTTTTAGGTAATGGTAAAAATACTGACTCTTTGAATTTTAATGAGGAAAAAGGTTTTTATTTTATAAAACAAATATTTATTTTTCAACATAATCTCCTCCTTTGTCACTGCACTTGACCCATAAATATTTTGTAACTTTTTTTTTGTACTTTTGATTTAAGATTTTTTTTCTTACAGTTTTTTTTTTTTTCTTTTTGTGTGTGTGTGTGTGTGTTCATGCACTCGTAATTCATATTGTTCTCAATATAAACTATTTAACCCTTTCAATGCAAAGTTAGATTGAAATTATTTAGTAACAATTCATTTATTTAAAAAAAAAAAACAATCTTTCTTTTTTTTTTTGTACAGGTAAAACTCTATCTTTAACCCTTCCACAACTAAATTAAAACAATTTTTTAAAAAAGTTTTGGATATATAAAATTATACTTTAATGTTTTAAGGGTTAAAATAAAATTTGACTGGAACACAGGTGTCTCAGTGGGAGTGAAAGGGTTAAATGACTTTTTTTTCAATGGTTACAGATAAGCATAAAAAAATCATTGTTTAGTCATTATTGAAGCTTTATATAGTTTTTATACTGTAAAATACTGCCCAAAGGATGTCATCTCATAATATGTGCTTTAAATATCATTAAAGATATGGAAATAAGTTGCATACCAGCAGCCCTTGGTTCGCGTACCAGCACTGGCATTGGTGTACCAAACTTTAAGTGACAATGGTCAGGATTTTGTGCTTAAAAGCAAATATTGAGACCTTGGCTAAGTTGTTTTTTTTTTCTTCTTTTTTCTGATGACTTATTTCCATAGGAATCTTTGTATGTGTGCTTGTAAGTTTTGCTATAATCAAGAAGAAAAAGAAAAATGCATATATATATATATATATATATATATATATATATATATATATATATATATATATATATATATTTCCTTTCAAAACAAGAAAAGATTTTTTTAAATACTGGAAAACCGGTGAATAATTGGAAAAAAAAAAGATTTTTTTAAAAAAATCAAACAAAATATTGCCTGCTTTTTTCACTCAGACCTTATAAACAATTTTTGGTACATTTTAATTCTTATAAAATCTATAACTTCTGTCATTGAACTGATTGTCATGTCTTGTTTTTCCTCTGCACAAAAACTACCCTCCCACAACAACAACAACAAAAAAAAAAACCCAAAAAAACTGGATACTTTCTTTTTTTTTTTTTTTTTTTTAATAATTATTCTGTATAAAATAAAAAAATCTATTTGTCCTTATTTTTTTCCCCTATTCTACACAAATATGGTGGAATTCCTGGCTTAAGACCTTGAGTGAAATAATTTACTGTATTTGGTGGCTTATAAGATGCACCTCAAATTGGGCCGGCATCTAAAATAAATAAATGATTGGGTTTAAACTATAAATGTTAGATGAAGGGTTTTCATCCAACATTCGTAGTCCTCCCCACAACCAGGTCATTTTTAAAGTTTCATATGTATTCAGATCCTTATTAATTACTAATATTTTACATTCAAAAACCTTGATAGTTTTGTTTAGGGACATGGATAGTTAAGCTTTGTCATTTTATTTTTTTTTTCCTGACTGGTACTATTCTCTATGAAGTAGTATTAAGTCCTTCTGTTAGTCATTGTTATCTTAGTAAGGAGTTGCTGTTATCAGTGTAGAAGCGATTGCCATCATGTTAAGTAATTTACTAAGTTTTTTTGCTTAGATATGGCACAAAGCCATATATCGTCACCTTATTTACATTTGCAGAGATGTTAGTGGTTTAATTTAAGGGTCATTGCAGCATTACAATTCTACTACCCAGTAATCCAAAGCTGACCTTTGATCTCATAAGATGCAGAGGGATTTTCTGGGATATTTCTTTTTTTATTTTTTGAAAAAGAAAAAAAAAGGTGTGCCTCATAAGTTTACAAATACAGTAGTTAATTAATTCCATTCAAGATATTTGCTTCTTCAAAAATTTCCTTGATTCAAAGAAAACTACCTTTAATGACTTGAGAATTCTGAGGAAAGTTATATTATCAAAGTTCTTTAATTGATCAGAGCTATTTCAACATTGTTCCAAAATGAAGCTCGACTTACTAAACAACTTCAATCAGAACAATCCAAACACTGTTAGCAATAATCTTTTTATCCCTTTTTTTAATTTTCTATTTAAAATTTATTGAAATTATATTTTACATATATTTTGGCTTGATGAACAAAACTTAATAAATATATCAAAATATTTGAAAACCATTTAGACCTTGAGCAAGGTCTTCAGTTCTGGTGATTCCGCCACACCCAAAAGCCCCTTACCCACTTGTAACTTTGACTTGTGACTTACTAAAACTGTTGGTATGAACACCAGCCCAGATTTGATCCTAAAGAATAGCCAATTAGAAAAGCCTTGGGCAAGTCTTTCTCAACACTTGACGACTGCAGTTGGTGGAAAATTCACAACACTAAACTGGTATAAGTAACTGCTAGTTTTTGGATAACTACTGTAGTGTAATGGTCAACAATTTCATCTCATCAACCAATTTTTAAATGTTGTGAATTTATTTCTCGCTATGACTTTGTGCTGTACGCAGTTAAAGTTATCAAATAATTTTTATCAGACCTTTTGCAACTGTTAAAAAAATTAATTAAAAAAAAAAAGGCTATTTAAAAAAAAAAAAAAGAAAAGATTTCTTCAAAAGTCATATTTCTTCCACAGTTCAGAATGTTAAAATCTCTACCCTGAACATAATTATCATTACCCTATTTGTGGCTCAGGAAATATATCATGAGATATTAATATTTATAGGAACCTAACTTAAGTGTAAATGATCTGATTCTGACAAGGGCTTCCAAACTTTATATTCCTTCTTAGATGACAACAATACAAGGGGCCTCATTCAACATAGATTCCAACATATTGTACTTGGAAAAAAATAGGATAAAAATTTTTAAAATCATTTTAAGTTTTTACTTGTTTTTATGAGAAAATTAAAAAATATTTTTTGATTTTAGAAAGTAAAAATAAAATTTCAGGATTTATAATAAAGAATTGTTACGGATTGTTTACTGGATCATTCTCTTTCAACTTACTCTCCCCACTCACTCTCTTTCTACGCCCACCTTTTTTCTCCCTCTCTTTCTATTTTCTCTTTTTTTCTCTTTCAACTTACTCTTTTTTACCCCCTCTCTTTCTACTTCTACCTTTTTTCTCCCTCTTTTTCTACTTTCTTTATCTCTCTTTTTGACTTTCATTATCTCTTTTTTCTCTTTCTATTTTCTATATCTCTCTTTCAACTTACTCTTTTTTTTTCCTCCTTCTCTTTCGACTCCTGCCTTTCCCCCTCTGTTTCTACTCCTGCCTTTTCTCCCCCCTCTTTCTACTCCTGTCTTTTTTTTCCCTATCTTTCTACTTTCTCTTTTTTTACTTTCATTATCTCTTTTGTTCTGCTTTTTCTCTCTCTCTCTCCTTTTCTATTTTGCTCATACTTTTCAAAATGCCAATAACAAACCTGGAATAATGCAGGAACTTGTAATATTGCTTTTTATTGTACTCATTCTTTGCTGTTTTTTTTTCATAATCTCTGGTTAACCACCCACTCTCTCTCTCTCTCTCACAATATTCTCTTACTATTTCTGTTTTTACTCTCTTTCTGTTTCTATATCTCTCTTTATATTTCTATATCTCTCTTTATATTTCTGTTTCAGTCTCTCTCTTTCTGTTTCTATATCTCTCTTTATATTTCTGTTTCAGTCTCTCTTTTTCTGTTTCTATATCTCTCTTTATATTTCTGTTTCAGTCTCTCTTTTTCTGCTTCTACATCTCTTTTTTTTTTATAATCTTTGTTTCAATCAGTTTCTATTTTCTCTATTTCTCTTTCAATCTCTTCTCTCTCTCTACTTCTCTCTTTTTATCTCTGTTTCAATCTTTCTTTTTCAATCTGTTTTAACTCTCTCTTTCTATCTCTATTTTGATCTCTCTCTCTTTCTCATATTTTTGTTTATTCTTTGCATTGGCTGCGGACTTAACCTTCTCTGTTTCTTTTCTTTCTGTTTCTCTCTCTTTCTCTCTCTTGTTTCTATCTCTTTCTCTCTCTCATTGTCTGTATTGTTTGTAGGTCTATCCTTCTCCTTTTTTTTTATATCAATACTGGATTGGTCTTTCTTTCTTCTCTCTTGTTTTATTTTTTCTCTTGATATTTTTTTTGTTAGACTTGGTTTGAAAGAAAGCTTTATCAACCAAATTATTCTTTAATCAAGAATGAAAAATCAAATAACAATCAAACGTTTAATTATGTTCTCTTCTTCAATGACTAATTTTCTTAAACTCTCAAATTCATTTTGTTTTTATGGGATGTAGTTGCTTGCCTCCTTCTCTTTGGTATTGAATTCAGAGATTTTTTCCCTTCTTCTAGATTATTTGCCTTACCAAGGCTAAAGTGCCCAGTTTTGCCCTATCTATCTATCTATCTATATATATATATATATATATATATATAGTTACAAAAATTATTTTGTGAGTCAGGAACTATCCTACTACTGTTTTGCCTGACTCACGAAATAATTTTTTTATCTTGCTCTACATAGTATTGAGCACTCTTTGTAATTGTTGCTTCACGGCATTTTATGGTGTTTTTTTTTCTTCTGACCAACTGATTGCATATCTCTTGATTTTTTTCAATTGGTTCTACAAGGTTGGCCTTTTCTTTTTTTTCCCGATAACTTTTTTTTTTCTTTTTTCCCTGGACAGTGATTTGGGATATATTTTTATCTCTGAATTCTAGCTGGTTTTTTTCTTTTTGCCTGTCACTGTAAGTGATTTTAGTCAGTAAGTTAGTGTATATATATATATATATATATATATACTCTGGTTGCTGATAGGGTATAAAAATGTAAACAAATGGACGCTGCTGCTGTTGCTACATAAATACCTTAAAAATTCCCTTAGCCAATCTGGTACTCTTGTTGGCTGAGCGGTCTGAGACTTAGTATAACGTAAAGTTGGATGGGTTTCGATCCTGGCTTCGAGCGTCCTACGTGTCTAGCCACACTGAAGAGTTCTGATTGATCAAAACAGTCTGTCTGTGGATGACAATATATATATGTATATTTTTTTTTAATTTTCTGCTTAAATATTTTGAGTTTCCTATTCTCCATTGAAGACACAAATACAAGTTCTTTTTATATTTTACTGGAAATGATATGACAGTTAATTTGAATGTAAAGGGTTAAATATTAGGAGGTGCCTGTGGTGTAATGGTTATTGTCGTAGGAAATGGACACGAGTTCAAATTCTGGACGAGACTGATTGCATTTCACATAGCACTAATACCCTTGGGAAAGGTATGAATCCAATTATTCTCCTTCCAGCTATGGGTAAAATAGTCGGACAGACTGGTTCTTCAGCCTTGGTTAGGCGACTAATTTAGGAGAAGGAAAACTCTGAATTCAAACCTGTTAAACTCCGCTTAAAAAAAAAAATTGACCTTGTGTTATATACTGCCTGAGCGGAGGGGTTGGATAAATATGGTAAAGGGTTAAATATTTCCAAGTTATAAGCAGAACCCAAAATGAGTTTCTAACTTGTCCTCTTTCTTCCTCACCCTGATCCCAATCCTCATGTTCGTATTTTTTTTTTGTCAGCCTTATAACATAGTTTTGTCAACTGATTCATTGCTCCCGGATCAATGTGTCCAGTATCCAATCCATTATTCACTGTTCTACCCGTCAAATAGGTTGATATGTCTGCTTTTGATTAGCTCATCTGATATCTGATCTGTCAGCCAGATGATTCATCAGCCGTTGATTTTCTTGTCCAAGAGCCGCTCCGCCATCCCTTAATCTACTGTCTGCTCTGCCACTTCTGCATCCTTCTCTTCCCTCTCCCTCCTCATCCAGTAACCGATCCCAGTCCTCGTCCTGGTCTCGTAGATGTCAGATGCTCAATCTTCTGATCTGGTACCCTCTTTGATCCATTTGTCTGATGGCCGATAGAGCACCTCCTTGATTTGCCTGTCTGTTAACTGGATCCATCGGTTCCCTCCTCCCTCCTCCTTGATCCAATTTTCTAATGGTCGATCCATTATATGCACTGCACATTCTGCACGCTTATGTCTTGCAGCCAGCTCCACACTGCCAATCCTAAAAGCACTTTCACACAGTAGCTACCTTTGTTTTTTTTTCTTCCCTTCAGACCAAACCCGAATATTCCTCTGACGCAAATATGTGTCCAGTAAACATTAAGGCTTTAAACTGAGAGCATATTAATGTTGCTGAGAATAAAACAAAACAAAACAAAACAAAACAAAAAAGTTACTAAGGTAGTTGTATATTTCTTTGCAAACTTAAATGTCCCATGTTCAAGTCTTGGCAAAAGCCAGGATTTCAGCTGCTGATTTTCAAGGCAGGCAAGCATTTCCTTGAACAATTGATGCTGAAGAACCTTCTTATCTATCTATCTATCTATTCCTTGGCAGTCAGTACGTTAATATACTGTTAAAATTTGTATGATGTATAAAGAATCATGGATGATTGATGTGACATTGTCTTTTTAATCATGTCTTTGGTCTTTATTGGTGCAGCACACTTTTCTCTGTTCTTGTGCCAGACTAAGCAAAGTGTGCCAGTGGTACAGCACATTTTTTGCTTTCGGCTTGTGCCAGACTAAGCTAAATGTGCCCTTAGTACCACACGTTTCTCTGTGGCCTTGTTCCAGACTAATCTGTGTGTCATTGTAGGGGGAGAGGGAGATTTCAGAGGACAAGATGGGTTTTGCTTTAAGAGATTTAATGTTACTCAATTGGGACCTTGATTTGGATGACTGAGATGGCTGACATTGCTTGGTGTTAGATGGAATAACTGAGATTATTAAGAAGAAACAAATCCATGTTTATCTTGGGGGAGGACTTCTTGCTTCATCTGTGGCGGGGCATAATCATCTGTGCAGAAGGACAGACAGAAATGGAACTCAGTGAACCTTTTTAAAAGTTTGAAAATTCTTTATTTCTTTTTTTCTTCTCGCTTGGTTTGGTTTATTTGTTTAATGGCACATCAACTCCTTATGGGTTTTCTAATGCTAGAATTGGATTCATCTGTAAATGCAGGATTATAGTCATGACAATATTTTCATTGTTCACTTGCATTTAAAAAAAAAATTGACCTTTATTTGTCTACAATCATTTGTTTGCACACAGTTATATAGTTTCAAGTATTCCTATCCAATACAAATAATTTGCTCATAGTTGTATGATTTCAAGCATCCATTTGACTCATTGATGGGATCCTAACTGGAACTCCCATTCTGGGTCGAAGAGGACAAGGGAGTAATGGTAATCAGTGGGTACTCCACACTTCCTTAATCTTCAGGACTGCAGCCTTACCACCCGATGCAGTTCAGTGACATACCCAAGACTTCTTTGATTCATTTTAATTAGTATCTAATACCTTTTACACATCACCCTTTATTTTTTAATTCTTTATTTTTTATTTATTTATCTATTCACTGTAAATGGCTGGAATATTAAATGGAGAACGTTACAATATTTTCCTTGACAGAATAAGCTTGCCTAGTCGGCTGGGGGTGTAGAATACACTGACTGCATCTTCGCAGAAGAGTAAGACTTTCCCAACGAAAATGGCCCAGTCGGCTGGGGCTGTAGAATACACTGACTGTTTCTCTGCAGAGGGGTAAGACCTTCCCTAATGATTGTCCTGGATATGACATTAAACAATTTGATAGTGAGCTTTCAGTAATGCTGAAACTTTGGGTAATGCAGAGTACCCTTTCATTGCCATCACTCTAAAGTCCACTCTGGCCTGGAGTGGTAGCATCTGATAGCTTCCTATCTATAGGTCAAATAGAACTAAACTGTTTAATTATGCTAAACTGAATTGTTTGATATATAACTGTTTATTTGTGTAAAAATGGATTTGGCATTAAATAACCTACAAAGGTTGATATGCCATAAAACCCAACCAACCAATACCAGCCTACATATATAAGCCATTTTATACGTAGATATTATGATGTTCCTTGGCTTGGAACAACTTAAGATATTAGACGATAAACGTAAATATGATCATACAATGAATGAGATTTCCTAGGCATGAAATAATCCGAGAGAGGTTGACTTGTTATATACCCAAAATGAGGAGGCAATAACAATTATGTATAAATATAAACTCTTTCTATTCTTAAAATTCATGATGGTTGTTAGAGAGAGAGAGAGAGAGAGATAGACCAGACTGCTAGAATTTACACCAGGTTGCAATACATCTCCTGAGCACCTTGTTTCTTCATGCTTCTTTCAAAGAAAATTGATACAGAGCAACCTTAAAACCCAGAGGCCTCTGGCACCCTCAGGCTAGCACCAAGATGGCATGACTCTGCTGACTGACCACCGACTCCCTGGGGTTGAAAATTTCTGTCATATATTTTTCAGTCGCCCACACATTTTTTCCCACGCAATTCACGTGGTATTTCCACTGTACCCTGTTAACCTTAAGACACAGCTACGTACTCTGATTTTGAAATCCATAATAGTCAAAGGTCAATACATAACACATGCCATTTAAATCAATCAGATTAAGAAAGAGTTAGCAACATTACATATCCAAAGAAGTCAGATGGATTTGTTCATTTGCTGAGATCAGAAAATTGAAAATGTAAATGTCTCTAATAATAGACAAACCAAGGAACGTCATAATATATATTTAAAGAGAATAGTCATATTGGAAGAATCAGTAAGATGGCCAGATTGGAGTTCAAAATCAGCTTTAGCTAGGAGGCGTCAAGGGAAGGGTGGAGGTTGGAGTCCTCATGGTCTGATGGCTAAAGTGCGGGACTACAACCTTGAAGTGATTGAGTTCAAACTCCAGTTGTGCAATTGCATTCTCTTTTGGACTAATACCCTTGGGAAAAGTATGAACCCCCTTATCCCACCAGCTGTAAGTTAGTGTAATGGTTATTGTCGTAGGAAGTGGACAAGGCGACACGAGTTCAAATCCTGGACGAGACTGATTGCATTTCACATAGCACTAATACCCTTGGGAAAGGTATGAATCCAATTATTCTCCCTCCAGCTATAGGTAAATAGTAGGGCAGACTGGGTTCTTCAGCTTTGGTGAGGCAACTAGTCTAGGAGAAGGAAAACTCTGAATTCAAACCTGTTAAACTCCGCTTAAAAATTGATTTGTGTCATATCCTGCCCGAGCGGAGGGGTTGGTAAATAACGATAAGTTAAATAGTATCATTGGTGTTCTTTTACAAGGATGGCTTTGGTATTGAATATCCTACATAGTTTGATATGCCATTAAGAATCAAGTCATCTTCACTGTGACTCAAAAGAAAAGTCCTGGGTATGACACTGACCTGCATCTAATGGTGAGGCTCCAGTTCGGGAACTCAGGGGAGTTTAGAGTAGTCACTTCATTTCCATTACTCCCAGGCCCACTTGCTTTGCTAGTCATTTGCTACAAATTTGTTGACATGAGAAAATTGAAAATATGAATTTCTGTAACAGTAAAGTGGACCTGGGAGTAATGGTAATCTTTTAAACTGGCTGCCTGTAGCTTGTGAGCTAATTTTTTAGACTCTTGCTTGTGTAGTAAGTAAGTTCAGTCCTTACTGAGTGCCCGGCTACTGTGATCATGTGTCTGATTAGAAACTACTTGTGGAAATAACATGTAGGATTGTTGCATTGTTAGTAGTAAAACTAGCTGGTGATTTACTAATCCTCAGACTCACTGGCCTCTCCTTCGTAAATAATGGCTTCCATACTGTCTTCATTGGAGTGCTAAGAGGTCTGGAAGATATTTTCTTGCATCTCCACTCACCAAGAACCAATATAAGAATTAGTATATCTGTAATATACTAACATTGAATAAACAGAAGCAAAGACAAGATAATTTCATTTACACATACAGAAATATCAAATATATACATGATATACATACAAGTAGTATTGAAAATAGTACCCAAACATGTCCCAACAGCTAAAAATATCTGCATATTGTTCTATGAACAAGTAATATATGAAAGGGGGAAAAACGGGAACAGGCTTAGTTGATGAGGTAGACAATAAAATGGTCATAGCTGTATTGGCTTTACTGTTAAACACCAGCAAAGAACAGAGATACTTGGTGAGCTTAATTGAATTACTGTTTATAAGCTGCTATTGAGATCATGGGTGTATATGCAACAGTACAAAAGTTCAATAACAATAAAAAAAATGAAATGGAAAAATTAATTTCTTATTGAAACCCAAAGTTTTAGGAAAATATTGTTTATGAAGATAGTTCCAACATAAGTATTTGGGGGGGAGGCTGAATGCACCTCTGTGAGCCATTTGCTCGAGATTACTGCCTTCGTCTATACTCCAAGAATTTGAATGAGGAGAGTTTGAAAAGAGTTATCTCCCCTTTTTTGTGTACAATGAGTTAAATTCTAATGAGTAAAAACAAAACAAAGAATAATTGGTAGCCATAAACCTTTCTGTATTTATGTGATGCTTTGCGATGAA
Organism: Sepioteuthis lessoniana; assembly: GCA_963585895.1. NCBI lineage: Eukaryota > Metazoa > Mollusca > Cephalopoda > Myopsida > Loliginidae > Sepioteuthis > Sepioteuthis lessoniana. The sequence continues at coordinate 14,607,225 of OY757935.1, forward strand.
AACTTGCACTGTGCCATTTTTTTGCACCCTTCAGAAATACACGTTTTGCTTACCTGTGGTATAAATCAAAGAAGTATTTCTTTCAATGGCATCTATAAAGTGAAATATGGGAGGTGCCTGTGGTGTAATGGTTATCGTCGCAGGAAATAAACACGGTGACACGAGTTCAAATCCTGGACGAGACTGATTGCATTTCACATAGCACTAATACCCTTGGGAAAGGTATGAATCCAATTATTCTCCCTCCAGCTATGGGTAAATAGTAGGGCAGACTAGGTTCTTCAGCCTTGGCGAGGCAACTAGTCTAGGAGAAGGAAAACTCTGAATTCAAACCTGTTAAACTTCGCTTAAAAATTGACCTTGTGTCATATCCTGCCCGAGTGGAGGGGTTGGGTAAATACGATAAAGTGAAATATTTATATTTGTATCAATACTGAAAAAATGTGACTCAAACACACGTGCAAGAGAGACAGAGACACATGTACAGAGTTTTTCAGATAAAAATGACTCCACCCCTCCCCCGCTGCCAAAAAAGAAAAAAAAATAGCAAACAGTATTAAGTTAGCTATTGAATGATTATTTATCATGAGATATCTGTAAAATTATTAAACTGCTGTCCATGATGATATTGCTGTTTCTATCTAGGAAGGAGTGAAGGATTCTTAGCATTTTATAGTTAACTGCTGTCCATGATGATAAGGATGTTTCTATTTAAAAAGGAGTGAAGGATTCTTAGCATTTTATAGTTAACTGCTGTCCATGATGAGACTCATGTTTCTATTTAAAAAGGAGTGAAGGATTCTAATTAGCATTTTATAGTTAACTGCTGTCCATGATGATATTGATGTTTCTATTTAAAAAGGAGTGGAGGATTCTAAGAATTTTATAGCTAACTGCTGTCCATGATGATACTGATATTTCTATTTAGGAAGGAGTGAAGGATTTTAATTAGCATTTTATAGTTAACTGCTGTCCATGATGATAAGGATCAAGGGTAAAGTGGAGCAATCCTGGGAATGGAGTAGCGCCCTCCCCTACACTTTGGTGTAGTAGTTATTGAAAAGGGAGCTTTAGGGTCACACTCATCTAAGGTCGCCAACTTTACTTATGATG